>BSBK01002599.1:0-600000 GCA_027943335.1 Chamaecyparis obtusa | reverse complement strand
AGATCACTGCCCAATCGTGCTTAGTGCACCTTGGGGTCACTTGGGTCAAGCGTGGTCGGGAGCGTTTCGGTGACTCTGTGGGTAGAACGGGGTTGTCACTGGCATTTACCCGACAAACCAAAGCTGATGGAGCAAATAGTTTGATGCCAGGTCAGACGGTTTGAAAGATACGCTGCTGAGCCACTTTCGACTGACCCTCACTGCAAGTTTTGGCATCAACTGAGATCGCCTTGCCAAATGCAAATGAAGTCGAATCACACAAAATTGAGAGAGGTTATTGTAGACCCCAAAAACATAATCTTGTAGCACCTAACAGTTTGTCAATAGCTCTCACGAGGTTCGAGATACGAGCCCCAGAAGATCACTGCCCAATCGTGCTTAGTGCACCTTGGGGTCACTTGGGTCGAGCATGGTTGCGAGCGTTCCGGTGACTCTATGGGTAGAACGGGGTTGTCACTAGCATTTACCCAGCCAACTGAAGCTGATGGAGTAGACAGTTCGATGCCAGGTCAGACGGTTTGAAAGATACGTTGCTGAGCCACTTTCAACTGACTCTCACTGCAAGTTTTGGCATCAACTAAGATCACTTTGCCAAATGCAAACGAAGTCAAATCACCCAAAACTAAGAGAGGTTATTATAGACCTTGAAAACATGATCCTATAGCACCTAAAAATGTGTCGATACCTCTCATGAGGTCCAAGATATGATCCCCAGAAGATCGTTGCCCAATCGTGCTTAGTGCACCTTGGGGTCACTTGGGTCAAGCGTGGTCGCAAGTGTTCTGGTGACTCTATGGGAAGAACGGGGTTTTCATTGGCGTTTACCTGGCCAACTAGAGTCAATGGAGCAGATAGTTTGATGCTAGGTTGGACGGTTTGAAAGATACATTGCTGAGCCACTTTCAACTGACCCTCACTACAAGTTTTGGAATCGACTGAGATCACCTTGCCAAATGAAAATGAAGTCGAATCGCCCAAAACTGAGAGAGGTTATTATATACCTTGAAAATAGGATCCCGTTGCACCTAATGGTTTGTTGATACCTCTCACGAGGTCTGAGATACTAGCCCCAGAAGATCGCTGCCCAATCATGCTTAGTGCACCTTGGGGTCACTTGGGTTGAGCGTGGTCGCGAGCATTCCGATGACTCTGTGGGCAGAACGGGGTTGTCACTAGCATTTACCTAGCCAACTGGAGCCGATGGAGTAGATGGTTCGATTCCAAGTTAGACGGTTTGAAAGATACGCTGCTGAGCCACTTTCAACTGACCCTCACTACAAGTTTTGGCATCGACTGAGATCGCCTTGCCAAATGCAAACGAAGTCGAATCGCCCAAAACTGAGAGAGGTTATTGTAGACCTCAAAAAAAATATTCCATAGCACCTGACAGTTTGTTGATAGCTCTGACGAGGTGCGAGATACGAGCCCCAAAAGATCGCTGCCCAATCGTGCTTAGTGCACCTTGGGGTCACTTGGGTCGAGCGTGGTCGCGAGCGTTCCGGTGACTCTGTGGGTAGAACGGGGTTGTCACTGGTGTTTACCTAGCCAACTGGAGTTGATGGAGTAGATGGTTTGATGCCAGGTTGGATGGTTTGAAAGATATGTTGCTGAGCCACTTTCAACTGACCCTCATTGCAAGTTTTAGCATCAACTGAGATCGCCTTGCCAAATGCAAATGAATTCAAATCGCCCAAAACTAAGAGAGGTTATTGTAGACCTTGAAAACATGATCCCGTAGCACCTAATAGTTTGTCGATACCTCTCACGAGGTCTGAGATACGAGCCCTAGAAGATCACTGCCCAATCGTGCTTAGTGCACGTTGGGGTCACTTGGGTCGAGTGTGGTCGCGAGCGTTCCGGTGACTCTGTGGGTAGAATGGGGTTTTCACTGGCATTTACCCAACCAACCGAAGCTGATGGAGCAGATGGTTCGATTCTAGGTCGGACGGTCTGAAAGATACGCTACTGAGCCACTTTCAACTAACCCTCACTACAAGTTTTGGCATCAACTGAGATCGCCTTGCTAAATGCAAACGAAGTCGAATCACCCAAAACTGAGAGAGGTTATTGTAGACCTCAAAAACATGATCTCGTAGCAACTTACATTTTTTTGATACCTCTCACGAGGTCTGAGATATGAGCCCCAGAAGATCGCTGCCCAATCGTGCTTAGTGCACCTTGGAGTCACTTGGGTCGAGCGTGGTCGTGAGCATTCCGGTGACTCTATGGGCAGAATGGGGTTGTCACTGGTGTTTACCTGGCCAACTGAAGCTGATGGAGTAGATGGTTCGATGCCAGGTCAGACAGTTTACAAGATACGTTGTTGAGCCACTTTCAACTGACCCTCACTACAAGTTTTGGAATCGACTGAGATCGCCTTGCCAAATGCAAACAAAGATGAATCACCCAAAACTGAGAGAGGTTATTGTAGGACTTGAAAACACAATCTCATAGCACCTGACAGTTTGTCGATACCTCTCACAAGGTTTGAGATATGAGCCCCAGAAGATTGCTGCCCAATCGTGCTTAGTGCACCTTGGGGTCACTTGGGTCGAGCGTGGTCATGAGCATTCTGGTGACTCTATGGGTAGAATGGGGTTGTCACTGGCGTTTACCCGGCCAACCAGAGCTGATGGAGTAGATGGTTCGATGCTAGGTCAGATGGTTTGAAAGATATGCTACTGAGCCACTTTCAACTAACCCTCACTGCAAGTTTTGGCATCGACTGAGATCGCCTTGCCAAATGCAAACAAAGTCGAATTGCCCAAAACTGAGAGGTTATTGTAGACCTCAAAAAAATGATCCCGTAGCACCTGACAATTTTTTGATACCTCTCACGAGGTTTGAGATACGAGCCACTTTCAACTAACTATTAGTGGTATGTTTGAAATTTGAACTGTGAAATTAATCATGATTAAGCTTGTTAAATTTGAACTGTGGAGCTTATTATGTTTGAGGTTTAACTTTTATAGATTTTTTGAAATGACAAAAAATAATATCCTTAAACCATTAGAAACAACAATCAAACATGTAAGAATTCAAACCATGCAAATGGCATAAGTATATGACATGTAAGATCTCTTCTTGGCACTATTGGCCACCCATACATGATTTTGGTCATAAGTCCTTATAAAGAGTTTTAGGACATTTAACTTTTAAATCAAATTGATTGTTACAAATTGCCATTATAGGCTTCAAAAGATCTCAATTAACCATTAAGGATCCTTTTGTCCTTCTATCTCTGATTGGATCCATGGTGACCGTAGGCATCTTCATAGGTGCTCCTGCACAAGTTACATTCCACATACAAAACCAAGTTTATTGACTCAAAATACAATCTAAGAAAGGTCAAATTAATGTATTGAAATTAAGCTTAATGATCTTAGAAAACAATGCACTAAGTTGACTTATTACCTAGTCAAGTGTTCCTGAAGGGTCATCTCTTTGCTTTAGGGTCTCCAATAGTGCTTCATGATCAGCAGTAGTAATAGTCCAAAGTTATTTTGTCTTTGGTCTTCCTTGATGCTTTGACAACTTGACATTTGTTGCTATAACAAGGTGTGAATACATGAGAATAGTTTTGTGCTTCTCATAGTCTTCAAATGCGGGAACTCCATTCTTTCTAATCATGTATGCTCGCAACCATGTTCCCGCAACAACAACTGAACCAGTAGGATATGTGAACCCATCACCATCTGTCATCGGTTGTACAAGCTTCTATTTACCTTGTACACAATGTGCTAACTAATAATCTGACCTCTCATCATTCCCCTGCGGTGCAACCAATGCAAAAACATCTCCTAGCTTCAGAAGATCTGAAAGATGGTCATAGTCAACTGAAGTGTCCATGTCATCATTTCTTATAGAGAGTGTCAAAGATAAAGGAGTCAGATACTATGGAACCCATGTATCCACCCACTCACTTGACTCACAATGATCCCAATCATATTGAAAACACATGGGGCAAAAACAAGCCAACTCTCGTGTCCAAATGGTCCATGTACTACTATTGGAGCTTCAGAATGAATGCATTTTTTAAGAGTCTTTCACTGTTTGACAATCCAATCTATCTCCTATAGTTCCCTCCTCAACCAACCAAAAGAATCTACGCACTGTAGAATCAAGAGTCACCCCTGTGACAATGCTAAAGTACACCAATCAATAATAGAATGAGCATCAGGAAGTACAACACCTAAAATCCTCAATGCTCCTTAACTAGAGCTCTCTTCACACATGCACCTGCTCCATCATGCTCCCCTTTCCCATGCCCTGACTCAAAAAAACTTCAAATATGAGGTACACCTCTCTCCACATGCATTCTACACAACCAATAAAACATTCTGGCATTCTTAAATTGACCAGTGCAATTATCCGACCAAATGAGATGCCTATCCATAGCAATACCATTTTCCTACAAGAAGTCAAAATAGTTCTAGAAACAATGTTGAACAAACTCATGAGAGTGAGACCTGTCGTTGCTCATATAAAAATGGTACTCTCTCATTATATTTCACTCATATTTTGTGCTATCAGGGGAATGTCTATATGTGATGTGTACAAAAATAGCAACCTGAATGGAATTGTAATATTGAGCTTGAGTCTCATTTTGGGGCTGCAATGTATAGTTCTCCGCAAAGTCTACAATGGATATAATAGTTCCAATGGGGAAAGTGTCCTTACATGTCCTAAATTGCTGATCCAACCATTGAGACCTGTGACTATGCCTTGCATACTTGTAAAAAAGATTTGTCTTGAAATCTGAGATAAAATCAGCAACATTGTATTCATTTGCAACTAACTCACATCTAGAGCCTTCACCTCCACTCTTCAATGTATATTTCACTGTTTCATATACCTTTTTTTAGATGAGTGTCTTTCCAAAATTGTGTTCCAAACCCTCATGAAAACATGTTCTAAATTTGGACAAGCCACCACATTCTGAGCACTTGGCATTTAAGCAATCTTTTTTATAAAATAAACAACCATCATCTCTATGACATAAAAATTGATCTAGCAAGTCTCTTGATGATTTGGGAAGACCACTTGCACCACAATCCTCTAGCATTTCATTAGTATGCAAAGTAGAATGAATGGACCGTAATAATTCATGATGCATTGAAAACTCAACATGATATTTGCAACAACATGTATTTTGAATCTTAAGGGGTACACAATAAAATGGCTTCATGGATTCAAAAGACCTTTGTGATATTTTCAATGTTGGATGAGTCTCACAAAAAATTTTATACAACATTGTTTGACTTACCTCCACATAATGTTTAGGATGTGGAGTGCGGTCTCAATTGCCAACTCTCAACTTCAAGACATCCTTCACATTTGGTGACACTCTTGAGTTAGCATCCCAAAATTGTTGAATTTCATCCTTGACAACATCTGTTAGCTTCTTATCGAAATGTGGAAGTCTCCCACCATAAGCCCATGTATCAATTTGAAGCAGATCATCAAGTCTTTCTCTTCTTGCAAGTGCTCTACCCAAAGTTTTACGGTCTATATTGAAGTCAACACAAGTTTGTCTCATCAAATGAGTCTTTCTCAACTGATGACTTACTAAGGAGGTTGCAATAACCCTCCGAGCAACTCTCTTATCTTTTTCTCTGCTAGTCTTCCCAATGCTATTGAGAGCATTGAAAATATTCTTCACAATAATGGCATTTCTCTCCATTTTCTTGCTTACGCAAATCTTCAATTTCACAAGCACAAGTCTCATCTTTTGCATCTTTAACAACTGCACAAAAATTTGACATTTCTCAACCAATGTCTTGTTTCGAAAAAATTGATCATAAAGTCTTGAAGCCCACAACCTAACGGTTCTATGTGACCTCTTTCCTTCCCAATTATTCATAATGTTCTCCTCAATTTTAATTAACCATTTAGGTGTTCTTGAAAGCCCTGAATTTGAAGATTGATTATCTTTATTGCAAGAGACTTCATTTCGCATATAATTTGGAGATGTATAACATTCATGTGGTTCTTGTGCAACATTTTCGTTCCCAAAGTCTACATTTTCAATCTCCATCTGTGCATTTTCAAATTGAACATCCTCTTCACTTACAACTACATTTACGCGGTCACCTTGATTAATGTTTAACATACCTTCTCTCCTTCTTCGGTGATTTTCCTTATCTTTTTCCCTATATGCCTGAATTTCATCATCTGTCAGCTTCCTCTTGCGTTTAGCCTTTCGACGACTGCTGCTTCCCATGGTGAGACCACAAGTCAACAAAAATCAAACAATGGGCCCCAAATCACATTTTTTTGTTTTGCAACGCGTGAAAAAAGTATAAAATCTCGTGATTGTCTACTCTGTGGGGACAGGGAATTTTTTGGTCAAATATTGCCTGGCAAAAATTGGGTACCTAATTCCATATCGGGTACCTGATATTCCCTGGCTGATAAAAAAAGGGCGGGAGCAAATGAAAACAATTGAACTTTTACATATAATTATGTATATAATATATATATATATAATAGGCATATGATATATATAATGTATATTATATATTTACTAATGTATTATAATAGACTAATGTATTATATATACTAATGTATTAAATATACTAATATATATAATATATTATATATATACTAATGTATAATATATACTAACATGTATATAATATATATATATATATAATACATATACTAATGTATACTAATATATTATATATAATATTACAAATTTTGGAGAAACTCTTGTAGAAATATGGAAATTATAATCTTCCTCCTAGAGTATACATTAATGAAGTTCTTCATGCCTTAGCAGAGGAAGCCAGCTGGATTGTTCAAGCTTACGGTACTACATACAGAAATGCGGTATGTATTTTTGGCCTAAATTTTTTTCTCATTTCTTTTAGGTCTTTAAAGGTGGTCGGCTAAATCTTTGTATTAAATGTGTCTTTTACAGGTGTTGTAAACCCTAGCTACGCAAAAATGGAGGCTTTGAAGAATAGTTCACTAGAGGCAAATAGAGACTCCCTAGGGGTCCTAATGCATGATAATGCATCATGGGGACTCCCTAGGGGTCCCAACACATGATAAGGTGTACTAGGACCCCTAGGGAGTCCCCGTGACCCCTTTTCACACATTGGAATGCTCAAGTGTGCCATAAGGGGTCGTAGGACCCCTTATGGCACACTTGAGTGTTCCAATGTGTGAAAAGGGGTCACGGGGACTCCCTAGGGGTCCTAACATGTGATAAGGCATACTAGGACCCCTAGGAAGTCCCCGTGACTCCTTTTCACACATTGGAATGCTCAAGTGTGTCTTAAGGGGTCCTAAGACCCTTTAAGAAAAACTTGAGTGTTCCAATGTGTGAAAAGGGGTCGCGGGGACTCCCTAGGGGTCCTGGTATGCCTTATCACATGTTAGGACACCTAGGGCCCCTTAAGACACACTTGAGCATTCCAATATGTGAAAAGGAGTCACGGGAACTCCCTAGGGGTCCTAGTACATCTTATCACGTGTTAGGACACCTAGGGAATCCTTGTGACCCCTTTTGACACATTGGAATGCTCAAGTGTGTCTAAAGGGGTTGTAGGACCCCTTAAGACACACTTGAGCATTCCAATGTGTCAAAAGGGGTTACGGGAACTCCCTAGCGGTCCTAGTATGCTTTATCACGCGTTAGGACCCCTAGGGAGTCCCCGTGACCCCTCTTGACACATTGGAATGCTCAAGTGTGTCTTAAGGGGTCCTACAACCCCTTAAGACACACTTGAGCGTTCCAATGTGTCAAGAGGGGTCAGACCCCTTAAGACACACTTGAGCATTCCAATGTGTCAAGAGGGGTCACGGGGACTCCCTAGGGGTCCTAGTATGTCTTATCACGCATTAGGACACCTAGGGAGTCCCCGTGATCCCTTTTGACACATTGGAATGCTCAAGTGTGCCTTAAGGGGTCGTAGGACCCCTTAAGGCACACTTGAGCATTCCAATGTGTCAAAAGGGGTCACAAGGACTTCCTAGGGGTCCTACTATGCCTTATCACATGTTAGGACCCCTAGGGAGTCCCCGTGACCCCTTTTGACACATTGGAACGCTCAAGTGTGTCTTAAGGGGTCCTAAGACCCCTTAAGACACACTTGAGCATTCCAATGTGTCAAAAGGGGTCAGAGGGACTCCCTAGGGGTACTAGTACACCTTATCATGCATTAGGACACCCAGGGAGTCCCCTTGACCCCTTTTGACACATTGGAATGCTCAAGTGTGCCTTAAGGGGTCCTACGACCCCTTAAGGCACACTTGAGCATTCTAATATGTTAAAAGGGGTCACAGGGACTCCCTAGGGGTCCTACTATGCCTTATCATGCGTTAGGACCCCTAGGGAGTCCCCGTGACCACTTTTGACACATTAGAATGCTCAAGTGTGTCTTAAGGGGTCTTAGGACCCCTTAAGGCACACTTGAGGATTCCAATGTGTGAAAAGGGGTCACGGGGACTCCCTAGGGGTCCTAGTACGCCTTATCATGTATTAGGACACCTAGGGAGTCCCCGTGAACCCTTTTGACACATTGGAATGCTCAAGTGTGTCTTAAGGGGTCGTAGGACCCCTTAAGACACACTTGAGCATTCCAATGTGTCAAAAGGGTTCACGGGGACTCCCTAGGGGTCCTAGTATGCCTTATCACGCATTAGGACCCCTAGGGAGTCCTCGTGACCCCTCTTGACACATTGGAATGCTCAAGTTTGTCTTAAGGAATGCTAAAGTTTGTCTTAAGGGGTCCTACGACCCCTTAAGACAAACTTGAGCATTCCAATGTGTCAAGAGGGGTCACGAGGACTCCCTAGGGGTCCTAGTATGCCTTATCACGCGTTAGGACACCTAGGGAGTCCCCGTAACCCCTTTTGACACATTGGAATGCTCAAGTGTGCCTTAATGGGTCCTACGACCCCTTAAGGCACACTTCAACATTCCAATGTGTCAAAAGGGGTCATGGGGACTCCCTAGGGGTCCTACTATGCCTTATCACGCGTTAGGACCCCTAGGGAGTCCCCGTGACCCCTTTTCACACATTGGAATGCTCAAGTGTGCCTTAAGGGGTCCTAAGACCGCTTAAGACACACGAGCATTCTAATGTGTCAAAAGGGGTCACAGGGACTCCCTAGGGCTCCTAGTACGCCTTATCACGTGTTAGGACACCTAGGGAGTCCCCTTGACCCCTTTTGACACATTGGAATGCTCAAGTGTGCCTTAAGGGGTCCTACGACCCCTTAAGGCATACTTGAGCATTCCAATGTGTCAAAAAGGGTCATGGGGACTCCCTAGGGGTCCTACTATGCCTTATCACGCGTTATGACCCCTAGGGAGTCCCCGTGACCCCTTTTGACACATTGGAATGCTCAAGTGTGTCTTAAGGGGTCTTAGGACCCCTTAAGACACACTTGAGCATTCCAATGTGTCAAAAGGGGTCACGGGGACTCCCTAGGGGTCCTAGTATGCCTTATCACGTGTTAGGACACCTAGGGAGTTCCCGTGACCCTTTTTGACACATTCGAATGCTCAAGTGTGTCTTAAGGGGTCCTACGACCCCTTAAGACACACTTGAGCATTCAAATGTGTCAAAAGGGGTCACGGGGACTCCCTAGGGGTCCTTGTATGCCTTATCATGCGTTAGGACCCCTAGGGAGTCCCCGTGACCCCTCTTGACACATTGGAATGCTCAACTGTGTCTTAAGGGGTCGTAGGACCCCTTAAGATAGACTTGAGCATTCCAATGTGTCAAGAGGGGTCACAGGGACTCCCTAGGGGTCCTAGTATGCCTTATCAAGCGTTAGGACCCCTAGGGAGTCCCCGTGACCCCTTTTGACACATTGGAACGCTCAAGTGTGCCTTAAGGGGTACGACCCCTTAAGGCACACTTGAGTGTTCCAATGTGTCAAAAGGCGTCACGGGGACTCCCTAGGGGTCCTAACACTCGATAAGGCGTACTAGGATCCCTAGGGAGTCCCCGAGACCCCTTTTGACACATTGGAACACTCAAGTGTGCCTTAAGGGGTCTTAAGACCCCTTAAGGCACACTAGAACGCTCAAGTGACCCCTTTTGACAGATTGGAATGCTCAAGTGTGCCTTAAGGGGTCTTAAGACCCCTTAAGGCACACTTGAGCATTCCAATGTGTCAAAAGGGTTCACGGGGACTCCCTAGGTGCCCTAACGCGTGATAAGACATACTAGGACCCCTAGGGAGTCCTCGTGACCCCTCTAGACACATTGGAATGCTCAAGTGTGTCTCAAGGGGTCCTACAACCCCTTAAGACACACTTGGGCGTTCCAATGTGTGAAGAGGGGTCACAGGGACTCCCTAGGGGTCCTAACACGTAATAAGGTGTACTAGGACCCCTAGGGAGTCCCCGTGACCCCTTTTGACACATTGGAATGCTCAAGTGTGCCTTAAGGGGTCCTAAGACCCCTTAAGGCACACTTGAGCATTCCAATGTGTCAAAAGGGGTCACGGGGACTCCCTAGGTGTCCTAACACGTGATAAGGCATACTAGGACCCCTAGGGAGTCCTCGTGACCCCTCTTGACACATTGGAATGCTCAAGTGTATCTTAAGGGGTCCTACGACCCCTTAAGACACACTTGAGCATTCCAATGTGTCAAGAGGGGTCACGGGGACTCCCTAGGGGTCCTAACGCGTGATAAGGTGTACTAGGACCCCTAGGGAGTCCCCGTGACCCCTTTTGACACATTGGAATGCTCAAGTGTGTCTTAAGGGGTCCTACGACCCCTTAAGACACACTTGAGCATTCCAATGTGTCAAAAGGGGTCACGGGGACTCCCTAGGTGTCCTAACGCATGATAAGGCGTACTAGGACCCCTAGGGAGTCCCCGTGAGCCCTTTTGACACATTGCAACGCTCAAGTGTGTCTTAAGGGGTCCTAAGTCCCCTTAAGACACACTTGAGTGTTGCAATGTGTCAAAAGGGATCACGAGGACTCCCTAGGGGTCCTAACACGTGATAAGGTGTACTAGGACCCCTAGGGAGTCCTTGTGACCCCTTTTGACACATTGGAATGCTCAAGTGTGTCTTAAGGGGTCTTAAGACACACTTGAGCATTCCAATGTGTCAAAAGGGGTCACTGGGACTCCCTAGGAGTCCTAACACGTGATAAGGCGTACTAGGACCCCTAGGGAGTCCCTGTGACCCCTTTTGACACATTGGAATGCTCAAATGTGTCTTAAGACACATTGGAATGCTCAAACACACTTGAGCGTTCCAATGTGTCAAAATGGGTCACAGGGACTCCCTAGGGGTCCTAGTACGCCTTATCACATGTTAGGACCCCTAGGGAGTCCCCGTGACCCCTTTTGACACACTTGAGCATTCCAATGTGCGAAAAGGTGTCACAGGAACTCCCTAGGGGTCCTAATGCATGATAGGCGTACTGGGACCCCTAGGGAGTCCCTGTGACCCCTTTTGACACATTGGAACACTCAAGTGTGTCTTAAGGGGTCTTACGACCCCTTAAGACACACTTGAGCATTCCAATGTGTCAAAAGGGGTCACAGGGACTCCCTAGGGGTCCTAACGCATGATAAGGCATACTAGGACTTCATAGGACCCCTTAAGACACACTTGAGTGTTCCAATGTGTCAAAAGGGGTCATGGGGACTCCCTAGGGGTCCTAACATGTGATAAGGCATACTAGGACCCCTAGGGAGTCCCCGTGACCCCTTTTGACACATTGGAATGCTCAAGTGTGTCTTAAGGGGTCTTAAGACCCCTTAAGGCACACTTGAGTGTTCCAATGTGTCAAAAGGGGTCACGGTGACTCCCTAGGGGTCCTAACATGTGATAAGGCGTACTAGGACCCCTAGGGAGTCCCCGTGACCCCTTTTGACACATTGGAACACTCAAGTGTGTCTTAAGGAGTCCTACAACCCCTTAAGACACACTTGAGCGTTCCAATGTGTCAAAAGGGGTCAGGGGGACTTCCTAGGGGTCCTAACATGTGATAAGGCGTACTAGGACCCCTAGGGAGTCCCCATGACCCAGATGAGATGTTAGTGAATGACTTGGATTGCTAATACTACTCTTTAACCAGATCCAGATTTCAACCCTTTTGTGGATCTATAGGTTCAATCGCGAGCCCACAGAATTGGCGAAGAGAAAAATGTGATTGTATATCAACTGATTACAAAATGTTTAGTTGAGGAGAAAATATTGCAATGATCAAGAAGAAAATTGGCTACGAAAAATCTAGTTATGAATTTTGTTAAGAATGAAACTATTAAGGAATGTCATGAATCACAAACTATGAAAATAACCTTCTACAACAAAGAACATTCAAGCTATAGAATTTATTAACTTTGAATTTAAACGTCTTATCAACATTCATGGAAGAAATTTCATTAGCATCCATGGAAGAAATTTCATTAAAACTTCAGACAAAATCATGTAAAAAAATTCATTAACTTCAGGTAAAATCATTTAAGACGGACAAAAACAAAATCATATTACTCAGAAATGGCAGAGAAAGAAAATGAGATAAACCAAATTTATCAAATTCTTGCAATCCGCAGCTTCTCTCCGAGCACAAAATGACAATCCATGGATCCAAAATTATGGTAAAAATTAAATTCTTCGAGTAAGTCATTCATAAACGCGCAGAATACTGTAACGCATGATGATTTATAGAGAATTTATGATAGACTACACTGTGCAAAAGCCCGCAATCTGGGCTGCCATATCTCAGAGTACTGATGAGAAGCAATGGTTAAAGTCTGAGACAGAGGCGGTGCTGGCATTGAAGCGGCAAGACATTGTTCATAATATCAGGGCAGCGCCATCGAAATGGCAAGGCTTTCCTCATAATGTCACGCCACCACTGATCTCTTCTTTAAATTTATTAATGCGGTCAGTTCTACGGTGCCTGCATAATTTCCATTACAACTGCTCATTTTACCAAACCCTTCCCCGCTCTCCATAATCTTCGACCAGTTCAAAGATTCATCTGATTGTTCTTGTTTAACCTCCCAATGACTCTGTTGAGCTGCCAGATTATCAACAGTCGTGAGTACAACTATCCGGTGACTAGAATCTATTTCGAGAACCTTTGCAATTTAGCATTATAGTTGAAAAATCAGGGAAAGATACCATTTCACAGCCACAAGTAGTGGAAACAGAGTGATTCTCTTGCCCTCTGCTTCTATAATCCACCTCTAGTGAACTATTCTTCAAAGCCTCCATTTCTGCGTAGCTAGGGTTTTCGGTGCCTGTAAAAGGCACAACTATGCCCCTGTAGGGACTCATGCTCATGCTCAGAATCATATTATTTTCATGCATTCCCTAACATTTAATACAAAGATTTAGCCAGCCACCTTTAAAGACCTAGAATAAATGAAAAATAAAAATTAGGCCAAAAATACATACCGCATTTCTATATGTAGTACCATCAACTTCAACAATCCAGTCAGCTTCCTTTGCTAAGGCACGAAGAACTTTATTAATGTCTGCTCTGGGAGGAAGATTATAATTTCCATATTCCTACAAGCCCTAAAAATTTTGTCATTATCGCTCTCCACCTCTGCTCTCTCAATTTAGTCATCTCCCTCTCCGCTGCACTCAGCTTAGCCATTCTTACCTACTCTTTAATAGAGATTCTCCAAAATTTGTATACAAAGTCATCCTATAGGAAAAAATGAAAAGTTTCCCAGAGAATATCAATATATAATTAATATAATTTGATATTAATATATAATTAAATAATATTTAATGTAGCATGTATATTATATAATATTTAATATATATAATATATAATCTAATATATAGTTTTTAATATTAATATATATTAAATAATATTTAATGTAAAATATATATTATATAACATTTAATATATAATTGATATTATATAATATTTAATATATCTAATATATAACTAATATATAGTTTATGAAGGATGGAGAAATGGGAGGGAGAAAGTGGAGGCAAAGTGAAAATTCAAAATTCAAAATTTTGCGTCATACTCGGGTGAATATCGGGTACCCGATTAGGCTCGGTATTGCTTTGTGCACCAAACCTACATGGTCAACTATTGGAATGTCTCAAATACATGTTTTTCCCCTGTTTCTCTGAGTTCTAGACTTTGACTATGTAGCTGCGACTTTTTTTCACCCGAATTTGATAAAATGAAAAGGGTATCTTAAGGAGATTATCAGCTTTCTATCAATATAATTGCTGTCAAATTTTGAATTCGGTAAGTAATTATTAGTTATTTTCTAATTGACCTACCTCTAAAGTGTTGATTTATATACTGATTGAAAAATGACTATAACTTTCAAACGGTATAACATTTTTGTAATCTGAAAAATGCGTCACATTCTATGCTTCACCTACTATAAGGAAAAGAAATAAAAATTTGAATTTTGTAAAGTTTTGAATGAGTTAAGGTGGTCAGACATGGGAGTTTTTTTATTCTGAAAATGTTGTAGCAGAAAATTCATAACTAATTATTTTTTTGGAATAAAATTACAAAAAAATGTGCGTCACATCCAAGCATGAGTCTACTACTTATATATAAAATCTTATAATAAAATATTATTATTTGATTATGATCAAGGTGGTCAGACATACACCTACTTCTTATTTTTTTCCTGAAAGTTTTGTACTGCTGCATTGAAATCTATACTTTTCACCAATCATACTAAATTTTTCTCAAAAAAGGCCTAGTAGTTTAGAAACTAAATTCAATTTTCTACAGATTCTACTCTTACAACTTTTTGATATTAGGTTCATAGCTAGTTGAAATTTTCATGTCAAGTTGACTAACCCCGATTTGTTGATTTTTCATTGCCACTTAAGGGCATAGTTTGGCCCCTCATGATCTTGCACATACCCATCTATCACTCTGTCATCTAACTAAAATTTCTCATTGTGAATTCTGCTTAGGATTATCTTGGTACATTCTTCATTGTCAAATTCATATTGTAATGCATACTTAATGATCTCATTATCTTTCAAATGCTCAAACCCTACTCTCAATGACATATCCTTATTATAGATCTTCTGATATTCCCTTGTGAAATCAATATCACTGATAGTCTCTAGTTTACATCCCAGATAACTTCTAACATTTTCTAGATGTAAAACTCCATCTGGTATGGATGATAAAGCTAACCTAGGATCATCTTCCAAGGGTTCTACTGGTTCCCTTTTCATCTTAGGTCTATTCTTATTGCTGAGATTTTGAATCAAAGAAACATCCATGACTTCCTTTAATTCCTTAACTTATTTAAAGATCTGCCAAGTAAAATACTTGGATTCTGCGATTTAGGGCTTGCGTGATTCGATGCAAAAATTCTTCACCAAATCCTTGCAAAATGCTTCCAATCACTGCTCTTCGATCTCCTTAACACTTGTATTCACTTTGATGATCAAATAATACCGATCATGACCTTTTATCATTTCAATCTCACTTAGATCTGACATCACATTCAATTCTTTTGCCGCTTCTTTCCAAAAAGTTGATTTGTTACCAGCAAAACTTAAAACTTCTTGCGATCTCGCAAAACATAATATTTTTCTTTGCGCTCTTAACCATAGCATTAGAACATCATATAATACCTTGCATTAACTGCACAAGACTCAATTCATCATATATCAACTTCTACACTAATCTAAGTTCCTATTCTACTACAATTTTCATGAATTAAGTACTTTGAGATGGGTCAGGTAAAGATTCATTCTTACCATTTGATACTTCACCTTTCTGACTACCTTCAGTGCTGAATATGTCTCCTTGATATGTGCTTTTAACAAACTTCACTTCATCTGAATTACTACAACATCCTTTCTGATTGTTACTTGCATCTTCATTTCTTCTTGCATGACTTTTAGGGTTAGGATTAGGATGAAAAACTCTATTGTTCATTCAACAAAACCTTGCTATATGTCCAATCTTGTTGCATATATGACAAACTATTACATTGTTTCCATATCTTGGTCCGGGCTGATTGATCTGTGATCTGCAATTTCTAGCAATGTCTCCAACCTTGTTGCATCTATAACATACTACTCCATGTCTTCTGTTCATATCTTCAATAGGTTTCTTATCTGTATGGTTAGTATTTCTAAACATTCTACTACTATTGTTATTCTCAACAAATTTAGGCTTTTTGCATTCAATAGCTCTATGTCCAAAACCATGACAATTATAACAATAACCATTAAGAGGTTTAAATTGCTTACTTGTGCAATCTCTCTTCATATGACCAACAATATTACAAGCAAAACATCTACTTTTAAATTCTCTTTGCATACCTTTAGGTGATTCCTCTTGCTTAGGTGGTTCTTCTTCCTTAGGTGTATCTTCAGATTTGTTAATCTCATCAGACTTCTTCTCATCTATGCTTTCAGATATTTTTAGATCTGGTTCCTTGCTTTCTTCATTTTCTTTAAAAGTGTTGAATCCAAGACCAATTTTATCATAGAATGGTTTTTGGTAAGATATTTGTTCATCAATCTTCTCACTAGTTGAATATAGTCTTTCAAGTTGCTGCTTAGATTGAATCAGTTCACCTTTCACAATTGTATTGTATTTCTCAAGTTCAGCATACTGTAAATTGACTTTCTCAAGTTTAGATGTTACTTTACGAAGTTTAGATTTTAGTCCTTCATTTTCAATCTTCAAATTTTCATTCTCAGATTTCAGATTTGCTTCATTCTTGCCATTTCCATCTTTCAAACTTAGCTTTAGATTTGCTATCTTCAGTTCATGTTTAAGGATCTCATTTTCTTTTTCCAAGTTGTCATCACAATCTTCAATTTCAATTTCAGATTCCTTTTTAGATTTCAGATCTTCCAACTTGCTTTTTAGTTTCTCAATGAGGTTCTTTGCATCATCATATTTTCCTTTCAGAGTGTCTTTTTCATCAGTAAGCATATCAATCTATTCAAGAGCTTCTTCAAGATTCTTCTGTAGCTGATCCATATCCATAGAGATCTTACTCAAGCTGCTAGGCTTTCCTTGAATGATTCTTTTCCGAGTAACTAAGCTCTGATACCAATTGTTAGAAATAGGGAATACTAAGAGGGGGGGTGAATCAGTATTCTACAAACTTTTACTTTCGCCCAGTTATGGATATAACAGATAATCTTAATGCATGCATAATATAGAAAGCTAAACAATGTGCATAGCAATAAAACAAAGGAACTCATAACACATTATTTGTTCTCGAGGAAACCCTGGTGGGGATGGTACCCACAAAGATCCACTAATCAAAAGTATCATGTTAAGGATGTTGACCCAGTTAGGAGTCTATTACATGCATATAATGTCTCAATCCTGATTAAGGGACTATAGGCCTTGTTAGAAGCCTCAACCCTGTTAGGAGTTGGTAGTACAAAATATGATTACCAAATGAGCCCACTGCCCAAACAAGTAATATACAATATTCACTAATTACAAAAGTAAGTCAAGGTACATAACCTTATACTGCTTGCATCAATATCTCTTCGCTGCTCTTTCACTATCGCTATTACATATATATCATATCTCACATTTTCACTTACATTTTACAATTACATTTATACAAGTTATTAAGGCTAATAACTCTTCTAGTCGGCTATCATATTAAAAAATATCTTTACCCAAGGGTTAACATCTAGGATGTCATACCTTTATATTGTTAAGTCATTATTTTGATAAACAAAATAATCCCTTAACTCTTTATCAATTCGGTCTCCATATTATGTCCTGTCGGCTTGACACTGTCTTTAGTAAAACTATCATAACTTCTTTCGTACATGTCGTACTAACTTGCGCTTTGAGGTGAGTCTTCAATAGTCACCATAGTGTCTATGTTCAAGTGCGCAAGCATTGAACTTACTCCAATCAACATCGCCAATCAAAACTGTCTTCGGGTTCACTAGCAAAAACACACTGTCTCATACTTAGACAATTTTGCATTGCGCTCTGACATACTAGCTCTCTGACCTGTGCGATCTTCATGTAGATCATATGTTACCATAATGACAACATCTATGTAACCAACTCAACCAAGTTGCCAACAATTCTTTCAACTTCATCATCTACATGTCCAGATCTGATATCTAACGTATAGAATTCTTTAGTATATTCCTTCATAGTGGATTCCTTCTTCTCTAGGTTTTGTAATTTCCTCAACATACTAACTTGATAATCACCAGGTAAGAATCTACCCTTCAACTTATTTACCATTTTATCCCAATATTTGATATTTTCCTTTCCTCTCCTTTTATCTATCTATCTGCAAACATTCCCACCATAAAAATGCATTTCCTTTCAACTTAGTGCCATTAATCTTCACCTTATTGTCTGCATTAGTGTTCTCATATTCAAAATACTTTTCCATCTTAGTGATCCAATCTGTTAATTCATCAACATTAATTTTACCATTATAATCTGGTAAATTTAAAAGTGGTCTAGCTTTCACCTTAGTTAGATCCCTCAAGAATCTTTCATCACCTTGTTCCAATTCAGGTAAATTATTTTCAACCACTACCTCAGTTTCATCATCGCTTACATCCTCAATAGGTCTACCTCTTCTTTGGCTAGTCTCTACTGCTTCCAATCTAGCTTCAATTTGTCTCAACATATCCACCATGCTCGGATCTTCTTCTCTCCTTCCCCAAACCATTTTTGTCCACCCTCTGTAATTGTAGGTCATGTCTCAACTTTGTCACCCTACAATGAAAACAACTTAGGGCTTCACAACAATCAAGTTCAACAATCAACTCCACAAGGAACAAAACTTAGCTCTAATAACACTTGGTGCATTCATCAATGAAGGTACCCTAGACAGATCATTCCAATCGGAAAGCAAGAGTAAACACAATGAAATAACATAAGAGAGTATGAATAGAACAATAAAGATCTATATTTATTGACTAGAACTTAGTTACATTCAATTGGTAACATACATGTCTTCATACATGCTAGGCTACAACTGGCCTGCTTGATCACAATATTCAGTCAGAGACCTTAAACCCCCATTCTAGAGATTATCCTTGATTCCTTACTGAGAACCCCGTTTAGAGAAGTATTATATTACATAAATAGGCATCGCAACACGCATGTCAACCTAAGAGAAAAGAACATTCCCCAAGAATAGGGAAATGTGTTAAAGAAAATAGGACAAGTCCTAAATCATAAGGAACTCAATCCATAAACCATGCACAAACCAAGATTTAGGTCCACACATGATCCAAGAAAAAATATGTAATCATCATCGAGCTTTGCAAGTCGTAGATTTCTATCGCAAGATCATAATTCACCAATGGATCGCAAATTGGCTATAACATGCCACCCGAGAGAAAGAACAAATCAAAACTCAAGCAACAATGAACTAAGTGAGCTGGAAACCTAGGAACATGGTCCAAGATAGGTCCTAGATACAATTCGATCATCGCATAAGCTAACTCAAACATATGATGAATCACCAACTTGATCTCTCAGACTGGAAAATAGGAACAATATTGAACATAAATATTTTTGGTTGATGCAAGATTGCTTTGAACCCAAGATGCTACTGCATCAATGTTTTCCATTAAATTTCCTTCCAACAATCAAGATCAAACACCACAATTACTATAGCATGCTAAAATCACCAGATAAAATATAGAAACAACTTAGATCAGTTAGAAATAAAATGAACACATCTACCAGGGCCAACAAAACAATCCCATAAATAAATTTAATGCATGGATAACAAGAAATTATTATAAAAATAATGTGGAACACGAGGTCAACATTGTCGTATCTTCAAATATATTTCGTCTACATTCATATTTGGACAATAAAACATTCTTCAACTGCATGCCTTTATCTTTAACTTGTAAGTGCAGGGTACAATAATATTCAAATATGTAAACATAGTTACTACTGGTGCACAAGCATATAGACTTATCGAAACACAACTATTTGCTACATCTAAACCAAAAATGCAGACAGCTCATACCATCATCATTAGTTTTTGGAGCAAGGATCTTCCGAAAAACATACTTGTAAACACTTTCAAACTATAAAACATCCACAATACTTAGCTTCCATTGTCTTCTCTACACTTTTCACTCGTAATAATATACTACATCTTTATCTAGTCATATCCTGACCACAAACATTGACAACTACTATTCTACATTATATGATCTATCTAGATCACCATGTCACTGAGACTAACAACTATTTTTCATACTGGGATCTATACAAATCACCATGTTTGACATCAATGACAACAAAACACATAAGTTCAACAATAGGAACTGAGACCCATTATACCTAATATTTGTAATCTATCTCATGCTAATACTCTTTAATGAAAAACTATCTAGGAAAAATCACCTGCTTTGGCTCCAACATAAGTATGCCAACCATTGACCAATAAAAGGATTGATTTTTTGGATTTGATAACCCAATTTAATTGAATATTTTTTTGATTTGGCTCTATACCAAATTATTTTATTCACTTTTACTCAGAAGGTCACCTTTCTTCCCCCAATTTCTTCTTTAAGGAAGGTTGACACATTTGCAA
Organism: Chamaecyparis obtusa; assembly: GCA_027943335.1. Lineage (NCBI taxonomy): Eukaryota > Viridiplantae > Streptophyta > Pinopsida > Cupressales > Cupressaceae > Chamaecyparis > Chamaecyparis obtusa. The sequence continues at coordinate 579,470 of BSBK01002599.1, read as the reverse complement.
CTATTCTTGGATCCTCTAACATATGCCAATTCTAATTTGGGATTTCCTACACAATTTTGTTGATGAAGTAGTCCCCTATAGTTATATCATTCCATTCATCCATCAATTGTGTTACTCTAGGAGCTTAAAGGTTTCAATTCAATTAGCCATTCCAAGATTCTCTCAAAATTTAGCCATAAACTATTATTGATGTGTCATATGATATGCTCTATTCTTATTGACCTACTTTCACACATAAAGTTCCAAACATGTGACCAGTTCAATGTGGTTTGCAATTTTAAAATTCCTATTTGGTTCTTCACTATCTAAATACTTCCCCCTCATGATTTTGCATGAGTTAGCTTTTGTATCTTCACACATGTGTCATATTAACTTAGCACTCAATGTCTAGTTTTGTATTTCAATGTTTTTGATAGTTGCTCCACCATGAGACATCCTCAAAAACCTTTGTCTAGCTAATTTATGGGATTTCGTTCACTTCATTTGGCCCTTCATCGCCTTCATATAGAAAAGTGTTCTTTCCAATGTACTTTTAGTCTTCTTTGTGATCTTCATGCATGACATCATGTAAATACGTATTGTAGCAAGAATTGCATTTATCATCAATATTCTGCCAGGGAGGGTTAACCATCATCCTTTCCCAATTTGGACCTTTTGACAATTTCTAACCACCTCCTTCAATAAATATGATTTCATTGTGCCACTACATAGTGGTACAAGGTACTTAGTATCTACCCAATACTAAATCCAAAGTGATAAGCTATGTGCCTTTGAAAGGTTTTCCTTGTGTTAAAGAAAAATATTTTGGACTTCTCAACATTGATACTTCTACCTAAGACCACATAGTATTCAATAATGGTGATCTTAATCCCTCTAGCTTCCTCCATTATCACTTCTACAAATTGTTGATGGGTTAATAGATATAAGTTCCTATCAATTTGAATGCCTTGCCACATACCTTCCATTTGATTTTTCTTTATCTTCCTACCAAGGAATTCAATCATTATGACAAATAGGGAAAATGAAAAAGGATTACCTTGTTGCAATCCTCTAGAGGTTTTAAATGACCACATGGAGCCCCATTTATGATGACAAAGAAAATTACCATTGAAATGCAACCATATATCCAACCCAACCAATTTTTATCAAATCCAAAATGTTTAATAACCTTCATTAGTAAGAGCCAATTGACCCTATCATAGACTTTTTAATATCTAGCTATAGCATGATTGCTTGAATTATTCCCTAATTGATAGAGTGGATTGTATCATTAGCATTGATGATGCCATTAAATATGTCTATGCACGGGTGAAACCAATTTGTTCTCGAGATATAATTTTTGGGAGGACATTTAATCTATTGTCTATTTCTCTGGATATAATTTTTTAGATTGTATTACATTGGATATTATTTGATGTAACATCTTGCTTCTTTGTGATAAGAGAAATCAAAGCATTGTTAAACTTTTTAATGAATTTCTTCTTCTTGTGATGGTCTTCTACAACTTCAAGGATGTCCTTTCGGGCAAGAAGTGCCAAAACTTTTGAAAGAAGAGTTTTAGATAACCATCACACCTGGGAGACTTATCTGGATGCATTTCAAAGGTTTTCTACTTTACTTCCTCTAAATTGGAAGGGGACATAAATACTTTACTATCTTCTCATGAGACAATTTTTGAAATTACTTAATGTAGATTTATCAACAATAAGGGGTTTGCACTACTCATGGGGGGCAATGACTATTGGAAGAAGGATAAACCAACCCCCTATGTTTCTATATTAGAATTTATAGCCATTCCATTCCCATCCTTAATGGTTTTTATTCTATTACGAATCCTCCTTGCTTTTGCAATATTGGGAAGAAACCTCATATTTAGGTCTCCTTTTGATAACTAAACCTCCCTTGATTTGCTTCTCCAATATACCTCCTCCCTAGCCAAAAATTTGTCTTGCTCTAACAAAAGGAATTTTTCTTCTAGATACTCCACATCTATCATGCCATTTGTGATAACCAATTCATTAAGAGTCTATAGTTATTCACTTATGCATGATTTTTCCTCAAAAAGATTTTTAAACTCTTCCTTACTACACACCTTGAGTTTCCCTTTTATCGCTACTAATTTTTCTACAAATGTGAAGCACTTTGTGCCTTTTCTCATGACGTTAGTACACCATCATTTCCCCAAGAGTTGCACTAGGTCTTGAAGATACTCTTTGTAGGATCTATTGATCATATTTAATATTTGGAAAAAATTATAGTGACCTAAACCTGGAATAGGGAGGATATTGGTCTCCTAGATGGATGCAAAAGTGAGCTAATTTGTAGAAAGAAAAAATATCTACAAACGCTCTAAGATACTACCAAAACCTAACCTTCTATTGGTCCACATAAATTTTCCTTTTTTTGTTTCTCAATTAGTGAGTCAATTATTTGAATTTTTTTTTTGGAAGTCTTTGATTGCACTAGACTCCTAGGACAATCCCCCACTCGTTTTGTGAAGGTTGATGTGAGTGTCAAAGTCACCTCCCATTATTACCTTGTTCTTAGCCTCCAACTTCAATTTTTGTGTGAGAACTTTCCAAACCTTTAAATTTCTTTTGAATTTTATAGGCCCATATACATTGTATAGTATCAAGGGATCATTTGAATCATTGTCACTTATATTGCATATCATCTAGCTATGTTCCTAAGCATCATTTTTCATTGTTATTTCCTTGGAGTCCAAAGTATTATCAATCCTATAGAACTACCTCTTGCCTCCACAAAACAACCTACCCAACCCTTACAATGATTGATAAATTGTGGAGCCTCAAGCTTATCTAGCTTTGATTCTTGCATGCTATCTATTTCTACATTCATTTTTTCTAATTAGCGTTTGTGTAAGTGCCATTTGTTATGAGCATTTAAGACCTTAACATTCCAACTTATTATCATCATTAGTATTGAGGGGAGGCTTCCCTTGATATTGAAGTAGACATTCTTTGATGTTTGATATACCTTGCTCCCAAGCTTCTTCTTCTCTCTTTTGTTTTTTTGTCTTTCTACACGTTTTCTTGTGTTTTGTTGGCTCCCCTCCCAAATTTTTATTCATTTTTGTTTGGCTTATAATTAATGGTTCCAAGATGTCCAATTCATTATCAATGACAATTTATATCTCTATATCTTACTTCACCTCCACCTGATTTGCATTCTCCCACAACTCTAGCAGTTTTTTCAGAGTTAAATCCTTCATAATTGCTTGTTCCCTTCTGATCTTGTTACCAAGCTATCTTCCAAATTCGGCCCTTCACTCCTCAGTTTCAATTCCTTATCTTTTGCTTCTCTATTAGAAACATCTTCCTCCTTATGAGTTTCCATGGCCCAATGTGGCTTGCACTGGGTTTTCCTTGATATTATGGGGTCTACAACCTTATTTATAGAGATTCTATCCTTCTCTCATTATGTTGGGATATAGAAGTATCCAAATGTGAAGGCCCCCCCTCTAAAATCATTTATTTTCTATCTCCGTTCCTAGGCTAGCACAATCATTACTTTGATTCCTTAGTCCTTCCTTCCCCCTCATGGTCCTCACCAATTTTTTCCGCATGGATAATTTTCCAAATTTTGATCAATATCTTTTTTAGTCCTATTTCCAGGAAGTTAACATTAAAAAATGAGCTCTATGTGTGGTCTGCATCATTTTTATCTTCCATGTGAGTGCTTTCCTTAGATTTTGAAAATTTTGTGCAACTGGTGTCTGATTGAAGGCTTTGGTACTCTATGCCCCGCCCCTTCATCCTTCACTGCTGGGGAGTTTCCTATTTTTTCATTGCCTATACTAAGACCTCCAATTTGCCCAAAATTATTGTGATCTCTTGAATCTTTCCCTTAGGTATGGGATCTAGATCCTCCACTACTTATTGTGTCCATATCCCATCATTTGAGATAACCTTTTTCTTCCTTGGTACATGGCCCTTATCTTCCAAGAATGCACAAACTCTCACCATTATAAATCATTCTTTGAACAAATTCTCCCAACCTTGAAAGTGTCCCAATCCATCCCCTACATTTTCCAAAATTGCCAGATGAGTAAATTATAGGGGTAGGTTTCAAAGGGAAAACCATTTAGGAAGGAGCTTTCAACTAGCCATGAGAAGCTTAGAGTGACGTCTCCAATATTAAACCTTTAGAAAGTACAAATAAAAGAAGTTTTCCAAACTATGTTTCACTTCCTCATGTTTAAAGATAATTAAAAAACTATTTATAATTAGAAGATGACAATTGAGGGCATTATGCTAGTTTATAATGGCACATTTGTGCAAATATTCCAGATGTATCTCCCCTCCCCAAATATGCACAAAAACTACATTTGCATGGAAATATCTTGCTAATAAGTTTAGAGGGGAAACTACTAGATCTAATGCTGGGATAGGGATCTCACATACCATTAAAAACTTGAATTCCTTTGTTGAACAAATGCTTTCACTTTTTAAAGATGCCAACAAGCTTTCCATCTTGTTGGACTAAGTAGTTCCACAAATGGAAGAAGTAACAAAGCTCAAGCCATGACTCAAGGTTTGATCGAACTAGGATAACCTACTAGAACTTATATGCCAAGTAGACCAAATGGAATTAAAAGGGGTAGACCCATGGATCTTAAAAAAGGGGGCAAGAAGTAGTTTATCTTTCTAATTAATTGTAGTCCAAGATAGTCCAACATAAGCAAATTGAATGTGTTGTCAAACTATGCACTTCTAAGGAGCCTCTCCATCTAAAGCCCTGACAATCCACTTTGTAATAAGACATGCCTTAGGTATATGGGTCAATAATTCCCAAACCAACTTTATCTTTGGTAGAATGCAATAATTCCACAAGGTTGTCATAAGGCCTTTTTTATTGCCCCATTTGGCTTGAATAAAAGTCCTGATTAGTTGGGTCAAATGATTGTAGCATCTCTTAGGGGGAAGCCAATAAGAAGAGACACAACCATGGCTAACAAGGATGATTTTATTTGCTACTTGTATTAGTCCAACTATGGATTAAAACCGATTGGTCCAATTCATGAACTTCGATTTTACTCATGAACCATGTCCACATGACCTTATAGGAGACTCCAATGCCAAATGACCATTTACTTGTTATCACTTCACAAAAATGAAATCCAAACATCATGTCTTCTTATGTTACTTACTCTTGTAAATGAGTTGAAATAAAAGTCATCCTTGTTTATGTCGCTTATTGCTAATAAGAGGGTACCATGTGGCTACCCCCACTATCATTTCTCACTATCATGAAGGGACACTTATCGTGATTCAAATATCTAGTTGATATCATAATGAGTATTTCTTAAACGTAATAAAATAATACTTTGGGAGTGATTGTCTAGCACTTATGTTAATCTCTCTACAATTAAAATTCTAGAGGTATAATTAAGCAATGTTTAACAATGTGCAGAATAGCGAAATGCATTTTGAAGCTTGAAACTGTAGTTAGATGACTAGGAAACTAACATTGTTATGTTGATTTGTCAAGGAAAAGTATTGAAATTAATATTATGTATTATTTTAGATGTTATAATGGGGAAGAAACAAACACAATTGAATTTAATTAAGCATGCTTACAATTCTAATAAGAAGAATCATTGATGGCTAAGAATGAGTTGCAAGGGTTACTTAAATTTACAAATTGGAGCTTAAATATAATTTTAGCATAATTAACATTATTATTATTTTTATCATAGAAAATTAACCTTGGATGAAGTGTGCAAGTAAGTGATTGGCCAACAATACGACAAGGAATCACTAAACCTTAATCACTCCATGAATATGAAGTACAAGGGTATTATTGGAAATGTAGGATGGAGTTTGTTTTTGTATTACAAGGTGTAAGTTTTAAAAATCAAGTGTTCTAAATGTGTTTTAAATAATTGTAACTTGTATGTCACTTTAAGAGCCATAAAGAAAAGTCAAGATTTAACTCATTAGACCATTTTTGAAATCCTAACCCAAGTATTTAGGTAAAAGCACATATTTGAAAAATGATTTCAGATCTTTTGAAAGAGGGCTAACTGGTTGGTGGGGAGAGGAGAAGAAAGTATGATGGAAGAATTCAGCTGATTTGTTTTTTCTCATGGGAGGCTAGAGTTTGAGAGGTAGGCTCTGTTGCTGTGGAAAATTTAGGGTTTTTTGGGCGCGGACTTGAAGGATATTTCGATTTGAATTGGTATTTGTGTTCCTGTTCCTTGTCCCCAATTTCAAAATGGACCTCAACAACTATCCAAAACAATCTATTGCCGCATCGGATTGTCTTTTCACTGCCCTAAGTCTGGCTGCAACCTGTCAGCATGTCCCTTCCCTCTGCCAGAGATGGCAATGGCTACGTATTGGATAAATCGTAAAACATATAAGGCAAAAAAATTGTTATATGGCTGGATGCCCATCCTGTCATTGTTATATGCGATGGCCACCGTACACTGCAACTTATTCTGACTGATTTGACATCTGCGATAGGGTATTGTTTTGAATTAACCAAAATCAATATTAGGTAGGTAAAAAATCTAAACTTTTATTTTAAACTTTCCTAGTCACATTCCGATGGAGAATTTTTTAAGTTTTAAAAATAAATTATTTTAATTTTTAGTTTAGTAAAATAATAAATTAATAGTATTTAATTTTTTTAATAATATTTATATGTTTAATTTTTTTATATTTTAATTATATTAATAATTATTATATTACAATATATAATATGTAATTTATTGATTTTAATAAATATATTGTATGAAAATTTTAGTAATAATATCATTAAAAAAAATACTCTTTTTTTTTTAATCGGTAAAACGTTAAGGTTCAAGAATTTATTATTATTTAAAGTAAAGTTTTACATGCAGATCCCCGCTCAGTGCAGGCACTAGTAGGAAAGAGCGGGGTCGAGAAAACTTCCGGCCGTGTCTGGGACTATAAGTCCGGATACTATTACATAACTTCTATGGGCATACCCACGATTCGAAGATTATGGAGATTTATCAATATATTTGAATCAATGGTTATTTACAAATACAAAAGTATCAATTATGAATTTTCAAATACAATTTGATTATTGTTCCAATTGATACTAATCTTGTAAGGACCTCCAAAAAGATTCTCTAAATGTGCCATCCGATGTCAGGATCCTTCCCATATTCCTGCACCTGAAAAGGAAAATGAACATCTTCCAAACCTTATAATTAATGATAAAAAAAAAATTTGAACGAGACAAAACAGAATTACCATCTTACCCTATACCAAATTACCTTTCCTCATTTGGTGGGCATTTATGATACCTGTAGGAAAATCTTCTACACGTGCTTAAGAGGAACTTAGTTAAAGTGTTAGAAAGCCAAATAAGAGATATGTATTCTGATCATGAGGATATCAGAGATCTAGAAATAAAATGCCATACTATTCTTATTATAGGTGATTTGCAAAATATTCTATATTTCAGACTGCTAGTAAAATTTACATATGATCCTATAAGCGGGACTTATATATTGTTAAACTAAAGTAAATAGAAAACTGTAAATCTTCATTAAGGTAATACCATAGAAATTTCAAAACCTATCCATATGTTCAAGACACATTTCCTCTTGGGGAGATAACCATATAACATTATTATCTATTGACTTGATAATTGAGTGTTGGAGCAAATAACAATATACTGCATCAGCATACTTAGTAAGTGCTGAAAATCAATAGTAAAGGCCAAATCTTATATGATTATTGCCCCTTTTCGTTTTGATTTCTAATTGGGTATATCAAAATGGAAAGGGAAAGTGAGCATATACAATTTTTAGATATAGTAAGAGGGAGCATTGGATATCCTTCTTACCATATATCTAAAAGCTAACCAGCCTTGATACCTTTACTTATTTCATACTACCATTACTTATCTGTTATTCCTTTTCAAATTAGTCTACACTTTTTAGCATAGGTAGATTATGATTGTTTTAGGTCATCATAGAGCGAATTTCTAATACTTTATCCAAAAGGAAAACTACTCACCAGAGACTAATAGCATTAAATTGTCGGTACTCTTCAGAGAAATCTTGCTGCCTGTTTCCTTAATCTTCCAGAAAGAAGTATTATCGCTACTTATATGAATTGAGCCATCAAATAGTTAACTTTGAAAACCAAAAGAAATTTAATACCCCGGTCTCAAGGATCTTATACTGCGACCTTTTCTACATATAGGGCTTTAGGAATTGAAAAATTATTTAACCAAATTTGATCTACAATATATTTTCTTCGACACGGTATATAAGAGGATTCAGATTTTGATACTATTCCCTAATGAATAATCCCCTTATATGAAATAGCTTATATCTAAACAGAAGTCCATGTATCAGAGTAATATGGGGAAGCTTTCCTATAATCATCTAGATATAGTTAAAGGAACCTGAGCATGTCCCTTTTGTCCTATATCTAGACCATTCCAAATTTAAAGTAGCTGGCCAAAATTCAGGAATTAAAATCATCAAGGTATGAACAACCACTTTAATATGTCAAAAAATTTAACCAACCAGGGTGTAATAACAAGCTACAGAAAGGTAGTTGATGCTAAAACGGAAATCACCTGAAGCACTATAAGTCTAGAAGCATTCTATGGGTCACAATATCTGAGGAATTTTAGATTTTGGTAGATATAATTATTAATTAAAAGACTAGTTTCAGACGAACAAAGTTAACAATCCACTATCTTATGAATAGCCTTCATACTTAAACTAGTCCATTCTACAGTGGTTGCTACATCTAGCCTTACTTTAACCTTGTTTATAAATACAAAAATTCACCAGGATTCAAAATACTCTGATTTCGAAGTAAATTTAAGCAAAAGTGTATATAACCTCAAAGGAAGCTTGAATGAGTGAAAACTAATTGAGAGCTTAAGTTTCAAAGAGTTCCATAAGATTCAGCCCCTCCCCATTTAGTATTGAGAAATATATCTTTAACCATATCTATCCATCAATTTAATGAGATTCAAAGCACTATTTACATTATTAAATTTTTTATATAATATATAATTTATTTATTTTAAGATATATTAAATATTTATTTTATTAGTATAATTATATAACTGCTTATGTAAGTAAATAATAATTTATAATTAAAATCTTAAAATCATTTTATTTTTTATTTCTTATAAAATGTAGAAAAAATGTATGAACATTTTATTAAATAAAAAAATTATTTAAATAATCTATACACTATTGGAGATCTATATATGTGTTAAAGATGGTACCAATTTTATTAGGTTTATAATACGAATATTCATTTCTATTTCTAAATTTGTGGAGACATTTCAACAAACTATTGTCACTAATTAAAAATTTAAGGATTTATTTAGATTAATTTCATACGTAATGTTTTATTAAATTTGAAACTAATTTTATAACTAACAAGTATTTGTTGTTTGTTTTAGAATCTTAGTGTCAAATAATCTTATTTGTCTCTGCTTGTTTATTTTTTTAAAAAATCATTTTAGAAAAATAATTTAATTTTTATTTATTTTAGCTGATTATTATTTGCATTGACTTCAATCCAATTATGACAAGTTAAGAAAATTAATTTCAATGTCATAAATATTTACTTCAACACTAAAATTATGCCTTAACATTAATGATCTTAGTATTCCTATTTAATGTAAATGTGCCTTAATAATAATAATGATTGTGTATTCTATTAAACGTTTCTAAATATTATATATTTTTTCAAATTAGTATCTTAAAAAATACAAAATACTTCTAATTTTTTAAACTAATAAAAACACTAAATTAAATATTATAATATAATGATAATGAGTATAACAAAACTTTAAAAAAACTAAACAAATTAAATATTTTTAAAATTTAGTAAAAAAATCCCAACTTCCCCATTCATAAAATCTCACTATAAAAGTTCAAAATCCAAAAATTTAGTGTTTATAACTTTTAGAATTGACTTTTCCTTAATTGTAAACAATACAATATCTATTCCGTGCATATGTTAAATCAATCATAAATGTTGCCACTTAATGATAAAAGAAGAGAATGTACAATATTTTGAAACTTTTGCACTAAATAGGAATGGTGAACATTGATGATTATTGTGAAAGTAAATATTTGTGAAATGTTTGTTAATTTTTTATATTTTAATTATATTAATAATTATTATATTACAATATATAATATGTAATTTATTGATTTTAATAAATATATTGTATGAGAATTTTAGTAATAATATCATTTAAAAAATATATATATATAGATGATGCTATTAAATTTTTTATATAATATATAATTTATTTATTTTAAGATATATTAACTATTTATTTTATTAGTATACTTATATAACTGTCTATTTAAGTAAATAATAGTTTATAATTAAAATGTTAAAATTATTTTATTTTTTATTTCCAATAAAATGTAGAAAAAATGTATAAACATTTTATTAAATAAAAAAATTTATTTAAATAATCTATACACTATTGGAGATCTATATATGTGTTAAAGACGGTACCAATTTTATTAGGTTTATAATAAGAATATTCATTCCTATTTCTAAATTTGTGGAGACATTTCAACAAACTATTGTCCAATAATTAAAAATTTAAGAATTTATTTAGATTAATTTCACACTTGAATGTTTTATTAAATTTGACAAGTTCCAAATGTTTCATTTGGAAACTAATTTTATAACTAACAAGTATTTATTGTTTGTTTTAGAATCTTAGTGTCAAATAATCTTATTTGTTTGTGCTTGTTTATTTTTAAAAAAATCATTTTAGAAAAATAGTTTAATTTTTTTTTTATTTTAGCTAATTATTTGCATTGACTTTAATCCAAATTATGACGAGTTAAGAAAATTAATTTCAATGTCATAAATATTTACTTCAACACTAAAATTATGCCTTAGTATTCCTATTTAATGTAAATGTGCCTTAATAATAATAATGATTGTGTGTTCTATAAACGTTTCTAAATATTATATTTTTTTTTCAAATTAGTATCTTATAAAATACAAAATACTTCTAATTTTTTAAACTAATAAAAACACTAAGTTAAATATTATAATATAATGATAATGAGCATAACAAAAATTAAAAAAAACTAAACTAATTAAATATTTTTAAAATTTAGTAAAAAATCCCAACTTCCCCATTCATAAAATCTCACTATAAAAGTTCAAAATCCAAAAATTTAGTGTTTATAACTTTTACAATTGACTTTTCCTTAATTCTAAAATTTATTAATGTCCAACAAGAGAAATGTACAGCAAAAGAACAACGAACCAACAGACCACCAAATAGTGGTCGGGAAAGCAACCAAGAGCGAAAAAAGAAAGAAGAGAACAAGAAACAACAAGCAAGAAGAATAGACACAAGTGAAGGACTAAGGATCATTTTTAGGTAAAAAGAAGTCCAACACTGAAGGATAATGATCGGACCCTGAGCCATTGCTGTGAGCTGCTAGAGATGTAGAGTGACCAGTGATGGAGGCAATGTGAGGCCGCTTCACCCCCGTAAAGGAGACGAGGGCGAGAAGAAGGTTGTAATGAGCTGATCGGATATCTGTCTCTAGGGAAAAGAAGCTGTATGCTCGCGGAGATAAAGTGCCAAGCATCTCTGAAGAAAGAAGTTGATGCAGGAGCATCCTGGGTGTAAAAGCAATCTTGCATCACCCAAAAATATTTCTATTTTTGAATTCAATAAGGGCTATCTTGTGCAGAGCTGCTATTTATGGAAAGTTACTATTTTTGGTAATTTTTGCATGTGCTCAGAATGATCTGATTTCTTTCTTGGAGGTTCATTTTGGTCATATAAGCCTGCCAGTAGAGTTTCATTGCCAGATCAAGTGTATATTGGAAGATATTGAAGATTTTCGGTATTGGCAGTAGGGTACAGAAACTTTGAACTCAGTTTTGAAGGCTTTAGAGGCCCCGGATGAGGTCAAAAATTTGGGTGACGGGTGCTTGTGCTGATCAAGCTTGTAGAGCACTTCGTGGAGTTTTCGAAATGGGGTTATAATAGCCGAGCGGGTCAACGGGTGATGACTTATGGTCTTCGGAAGTTGGACCACCTGAAATGGCGGAAAATAATTTTTTTCAAAATTTCTGTTCGGGTTTCAAAGGTTATCTTGAGCCGACTATGATGTAATAAAATGTAAAATAAAATAATTCTAAGTTTGGTCGGCCTTATTGGCTAAAATTTTAGAACCTTCCAGGCGGTGGAAAATTGCCTATATAAGGAAGGCTGTATTATTGTCTTAGGTAGTTCAGAATAGTTCTGGGTAGTAGATCTGGGTAATAGCTCGAGGCTTTGTCCTACAGAATATTGTAAGGGAATGCCCATGTGGCTTTGCATATTGTAATTCTGAAAGTTTGTAATTCCACATTTGTGGAGATAATAAGAAGCCAATTTTCTGTTCTTGCATATTGTTGTTGTTTCTCTATTTCTGTTATGTGTTTGTGGTATTAAGGGGAGCACCCTTCATCAAGTGGTATCAGAGCAAGAGTTCTTGAGTGTGTAAACAAATCGCCGACTGTGAGGCAATTTGCACCAAGACCGTGGCTAGAGTTTCAGCGCGCATCGCGAAAATGCCTCCACGAAGGGAACGTGGCGGAAGAGCTGGTGTTGTAACACCTGAGGTTAGAGAGCTGCAGAGACAAGTGCGAGCATTGCAAGAAGAGATTCGTAGAGGAATGAATCTTAATGTCAGAGACGAAAGCGAGGATGAAGCCGAAGAAGAATATCAAGAAGGAGAAGCTAAAATTGTGAACCAGGAGGAAGAAAGACTTTTTCGGGCGATTTCCAAGATTGGGAAAAGACCTAAGATTGAGGTTCCTACATTTTCTGAAAATCTTAACCCAGAGGAATTGATCGACTGGATCAATGAATGTGAGGAATATTTTGAGTATGAAGATGTTGAGGATCCTGATAGGGTCAAATTTGCGAAAGCCAGACTGAAAGGTCATGCGAAGATATGGTGGCAAGAGATTCAGTTGGAGCGAAATAGAAGGGGAAAGGAGAAAATCACGAGATGGGATCGGATGGTGGATAAATTGAAGCGGCAGTTCATTCCTGTTGATTATGAGCTTGACCTACTGAAGAAAATGCAGAGTTTGAAGCAAGCAGGAAGATCTGTTCAGGAGTATACAGAGGAGTTCTATCGACTTCTCATCAGAACAGGCCACGCAGAAGCTGATAAGAAGAAAGTTGCCCGATACCTTAATGGGTTAAGGCCAAGCATTCAGGAGGAGCTGAATTTGGTTCGAATGAACAGTATTGAAGAGGCATACCAGTTTGCCCTAAAAGTAGAGGAAAAGCTGAACAAGAAGTTTGAGAGCAGACAAAACGGAAGAGGTCACGGTGGACGATCTAGTGGACGGTCATATGGTGGCCGAAGTGAGGATCCGAAAAAGAAGGATGAGGCCAGTAGTAGTTAGAATCAGCATGGAAATAATTCCAATCGCTTTCAGGATCAGAATAATAGAGATCAGAGAGGAAGAGGAAGAGGACAAGGATCTGGAAGAGGAGGCTTCCGTGGAACATGTTTTCACTGTGGAGAAGAAGGTCATAGGGCATTTGAATGTCCTCAGCGCCAAGGCAGAACAGACAGGAGAAATGAAGGCCAGGCCAGAGTTGCACATGTAGATGAAGATGCCGGATCATCAAATTTTGAAGATGCTGAAAGAGGAGAAACGTTGATTAACAGAAGAGTCCTGTTGAGTGGTGAGAATGAACCTGAGCAAAGGAGGAGCCTGTTTCGCACCAGGTGCAAGTGTGAAGGTAAATGTTGTGATGTGATTATCGATAGTGGAAGCACTGACAATTTGGTGTTAGAAGAGATGGTGACAAAGTTGAAGCTCAAGAGACAGAAACACCCACATCCATATCGGATTGCCTGGGTACAGGATGACCACAAGGTCATGGTCAATGAACAATGCCTGGTGAAGTTCAAGATTGGCGGATACCAAGATGAGGTATTGTGTGATATCATATCTATGGATGCATGTCATATGTTGTTGGGTAGACCATGGCAGTTTGACAGATGTGTTGTACATGATGGTCGTGCGAATACCTATTCCCTGACAAAGGATGGAGTGCGACATAAGCTAAAACCATTGAAGGAGACTGAAGAAAAGGTATGTGGTAATGCAAGGATAACTTTTGTTGATGGAAGAAATTTTCTAGATGGTATGAGGCATGAGCATGTATGTTTTGCTTTAATTCCAAAAGCTGGTAAAGAGGAAGTAGAAGATGTTCCTGTAGAAGTTACAGATTTGTTGAATGAGTTTCAAGATATTGTATCCGATAACGTGCCTGATGGATTACCACCAGTCAGGAAGATCAGTCATCAGATGGACTTGATCCCAGGAGCGAGTTTGCCGAATAAGGCAGCACACAGAATGACACCTGCAGAAAGTGAGGAGTTGAACAGACAAGTACATGAACTGTTACAGAAAGGATTGATCCGTGAGAGTCTGAGTCCCTGTGCTGTACCATCAGTATTAGCACCAAAGAAGAATGGAGAATGGAGGATGTGTACGGATTCTAGGGCAATAAACAAGATCACAATCAAGTACAGGTTTCCATTGCCGCGAATGGATGATATTATGGACTGTTTGAGTGGAGCTGTGTATTTCTCAAAGATAGATCTGAAGAGTGGATATCATCAGATTCGGATCAGAGAAGGAGATGAATGGAAGACTGCCTTCAAGACAAAGGAAGGACTGTATGAGTGGTTAGTCATGCCTTTTGGGCTAACCAATGCACCGAGCACTTTCATGCGGCTCATGAACGAGGTTTTGAAAGAATTTCTGGGTAAGTTTGTCATTGTTTACCTAGATGATATTTTGATCTTTAGTAAGACATTGGATGAGCATATGATGCATATTCGTATAGTATTTGAGAAGTTGAGAGAAGAGAAATTGTTGATTAATTTGAAGAAGTGCAGTTTTGTGAAGAAAGAGTTGGTGTATTTGGGGTTTGTAGTTTCAGGAGAAGGTCTAAAAATGGACCCAGAGAAGGTACAGGCTATCCTTGAATGGCCTACGCCAAGGAGTGCTACTGAGGTAAGATCTTTTCATGGTTTGGCTAGCTTTTACAGAAAGTTTATCAAAAATTTTAGCAGTATTTGTGGTCCCTTGACTGAAATAATGAGAGGGGATAGAAAAGAGTTTAAGTGGACTAATGAGGCAGAAAAGAGCTTTCAATTGTTGAAACAAAAAATTACAGAACAACCTGTTTTAGCACTTCCAGATTTTAATAAGGTGTTTCAAGTAGATTGTGATGCTAGTGGTACTGCAATAGGAGCTGTTATGAGCCAAGAAGGTAAACCTGTTGCTTATTTCAGTGAGAAGTTAAATGATGCCAAGAGGAAATATTCTGTTTATGATCAGGAATTTTATGCTATAGTTCAGGCATTAAAGAAGTGGAGACATTATCTGCTTCCTAAGGAGTTTTTTTTGTATACTGATCATCAAGCTTTGCAATATTTGAATAGTCAAGGAAAATTGAATCAAAGGCATTTGAAATGGGTTGAGTTTTTGCAGAGTTATACATTTGTTTTGAAACACAGAAGTGGAAAGTCTAATAGGGTTGCAGATGCTCTTAGCAGAAGGCAACTATTGCTGACAGAGATGAGGATTGAGGTGGTTGGGTTCAAGGAACTCAAGAATTTGTATCCAGAGGATCCTGATTTTGGTGAAGCTTGGAAAGCTTGTACAGAACTTGTTACTCTAGACAGGACAAAATGGTTGGATTTCATCATCCAGGATGATATGCTATTCAGAGGGAGTCAGTTGTGCATTCCACGAAGTTCTATGAGGGAGAATCTCATCAAGGAGAAGCATAGTGGAGGATTGGCTGGACATTTTGGTCGTGATAAAACCCTTGCTTTGGTTAGTGAGAATTATTATTGGCCACAGTTGCAGCAAGATGTGAAGAAGTTTGTACAGAGTTGCAGAGTATGTCAGATGGCGAAAGGAGTGAAGCAGAATACAGGGTTGTATCAGCCATTACCTATACCAGAGAAGCCTTGGGAGGATATCAGTATGGACTTTGTTCTTGGTTTACCGAGGACACAGCGGGGACATGATTCAATTTTTGTAGTAGTTGACCGATTTTCGAAGATGGCACATTTCATTCCCTGCAAGAAGACTAATGATGCTGTTCATGTAGCAGAATTGTTTTTCAGAGAAGTAGTGAGACTTCATGGTTTGCCAGAGACCATAGTTTCAGATCGGGACACTAAGTTTGTTGGATATTTCTGGCGTACATTGTGGAAGAAGTTGACGACAGATTTAAAGTTTAGTTCATCACATCATCCACAGACTGATGGACAGACAGAGGTGGTGAATAGGAGTCTGAGAAATTTGCTGAGATGTTTGGTTGGAGATAAGCCAACAGGATGGGATTTGATTTTACCACAGGCAGAATTTGCATACAATAATTCTGTCAACAGGAGCACTGGTAAATCACCATTCCAGATTGTATATGGAAGTAGTCCAAGAAATGCATCTGAATTGAGGAAGATAGATAAAGGAGAAATAAGTAGTGCTGAAGCTGAGGATTTTGCAGAACACTTGAAGAACATCCATGGGGAGGTGAGGAAGCATATTACCAAGATGAACGCATAGTATAAGGCTAAGGCAGATGTGAAAAGGAGGTATAAGGAATTTCAGGTTGGTGATGAAGTCATGGTTCATTTGCGGAAGGAGCGATTTTCGGTTGGTACATATAACAATCTGCAAATGAAGAAATTTGGACCATGCAGGATATTGAAGAAACATGATTCAGGAAATGCATATGAGGTAGAATTGCCTACCGAGCTAAATATTTCACCAGTGTTTAACATTTCAGATTTGACAGAGTATCATGAAGGAGGTGTTGAAGATGAGATCACAGCGGCACAGTGGAGTATTCTAGCAACTAGTTCAGACACTAAGGAGATTGAAGATATACTGGATAGTCGTGTTGGCAGAAGCACAAGGAACAGGGCATATGAAGAATATCTGGTCAAGTGGAAAGGACGACCTATTGAAGATTCATCATGGTTGACAAAGGAGGAGGTTAGCCGTCTTGGTTTTCCTCTGCACACCTGAGTCGTGACAGGGTCACTTCTCAAATTACCCCGGGTGTCTGATGCAGGAGCATCCTGGGTGTAAAAGCAATCTTGCATCACCCAAAAATATTTTTATTTTTGAATTCAATAAGGGCTATCTTGTGCAGAGCTGCTATTTATGGAAAGTTACTATTTTTGGTAATTTTTGCATGTGCTCAGAATGATCTGATTTCTTTCTTGGAGGTTCATTTTGGTCATATAAGCCTGCCAGTAGAGTTTCATTGCCAGATCAAGTGTATATTGGAAGATATTGAAAATTTTCGGTATTGGCAGCAGGGTACAGAAACTTTGAACTCATTTTTGAAGGCTTTAGAGGCCCCGGATGAGGTCAAAAATTTGGGTGACAGGCGCTTGCGCCGGTCAAGCCTGTAGAGCGCTTCGTGTTGTTTCCGAAATGGGGTTATAATAGCCGAGCGGGTCAACGGGTGATGACTTATGGTCTTCGGAAGTTGGACCACCTGAAATGGCAGAAAATAATTTTCTTCAAAATTTCTGTTCGGGTTTCAAAGGTTATCTTGAGCCGACTATGATGTAATAAAATGTAAAATAAAATAATTCTAAGTTTGGTCGGCCTTATTGGCTAAAATTCTGGAACCTTCCAGGCGGTGGAAAATTGCCTATATAAGGAAGGCTGTATTATTGTCTTAGGTAGTTCAGAATAGTTCTGGGTAGTAGATCTGGGTAATAGCTCGAGGCTTTGTCCTACAGAATATTGTAAGGGAATGCCCATGTGGCTTTGCATATTGTAATTCTGAAAGTTTGTAATTCCACATTTGTGGAGATAATAAGAAGCCAATTTTCTGTTCTTGCATATTGTTGTTGTTTCTCTATTTCTGTTATGTGTTTGTGGTATTAAGGGGAGCACCCTTCATCAGAAGTCAAGGAACTGCACCCTCTAAATAAGCAATAGAATCTCCCTCTGATCTAATGTACAATATTTAGAAACTTTTGCACTAAATAGGAATGGTGAACATTGATGATTATTGTGAAAGTAAATATTTGTGATATGTTTGTTAATTGAAATTAAGTATAAACTATATGTAAATAATAAATTGAGATAGTATAAAATTTTTAACTTCTCCGCTCAATAAAATAATCAAATAAAATAAATTTAAAAATAAACAATAATCAAACACTAAAGAATTCAAAGATTAAGATTAGAAAGACATGTAAATCAAAATAATTATTAAAATCACTTAATTACATATACATGTTAAAATATAATAATCATTAAAATAGTAAAAATTAAAATAAATAAATCTTATTAAAAAGACTTAAATTTTATTATAAAATTAATTTATTATTTTACTAAGTAAAAAAAAATTAAAAATTAAAAAAACTTGTTTTTAAAATGTAAAAATTTAGTGCTCAAGATTTCTTCCCATTAATAGAATGTAAGCATAAAAAGTTTAAATTGTTTTTGCTAATTTAATATTCTATCTATTCCATAATTTTGACTAAACTAAATTTTTTATAAAAGCTTATTTTAAAAATTGGGAAAAAAATCTCTACCATATAATCGATATGGCTGGATGCGAGGGAAACACTATTCAGCCATATCATTCAATATGGCTAGACACATCCTCATACATCAACGTACCTTGTCAATCTACCTGTGAGAAACATGAGCAAATATTATGCAAGAATTAATTTTTTAGTTTTCAAAATAATTTTTTAAATTTTATTATTATTTTTAAACATAATTTATTTAGTTATTTTTAAATATAATTTGAGGATATATTAGGATACAATATTATCACTATAAAAATAAAACTATATATACATTATAAAAATAAAACTATATGAAACGAATTTAAATATTAAAAATAATACATTTTAAACAAAATTTATATTGAACAGAATAAAAATATTTATATATTAAATTGTTTTTTGAATTTGAAGATTATAAATCAAATCTTAAAATAAATAAATTATAAGTCAAATCTTAAAATAAATAAATTATATTATATAAAATATTTAATATCTATATATTTATATTTTTAAAAGTTAAATCATATTATTACTATAATTTTCATACAAATATTTATTAAAATTATTAAATTACATATTATATGTTATAATATAATATTTTTTTTAAAAAATTAAATATATAAATATTATTAAAAACCTAAATATTAATGTTTGTTTTTTAATTCAAAATTATAATATCACCATATGTCAGGTGATCCGTAATTATAGATAGGCAATGAGTATTTCAAACAATTTATCAATACGATTTGTGTATTCTTATATTTCTATTAGGAATAAATAGTATTTTTTAATACAATTGTATATTTAATGAGACAACAGTAAGTGGCCCAATGCAACATATCAAATAATCAAGATATGTATTTCATTTTAAATTAGAATACTACATAATAAAAATTGGCTAAATTTTTTTTAATAAGACTTAATTTTAAAACCAAAGTGTTCTATTCATTCTCATGAGAGATGGGTTTTTGTGAACCACTAGTCTTGAAACATAGGTCAATGATCCTCGATAGCAATACAACAATTTGACTTACCGTGGAAAATCTCTATTTATTAAGTAATTTGTAAATAATGCATATAATATTTATTATCTGAAATTAAAAAAAGTTAGAAATTAAAATAATTATGTAAACTTCAAAGTATTGTAGCTTAAAAAAGAAAAATAGTTCAATTAAATTTTGAAGTTAAATCTAAACTTTAAAATTAAGTACAAAGTCTTAATATTAATAATAATAAAAAAATATGTCAAAAAATTAATACTAAATGATAAATTTATTAAATTTTTAAACAATATAAATTTAGCAGAACTAATAAGTAGGAGATATTTTTCATAGCAAGTCAAATTGTGATATTGCTATCAAGATTCAACTATGTAGTTTTCTGAGTCAAACTAAATGAATGGAACACTTAGCTGGATCTAGGTGATGCTCAGAGACTTCTTGGGAGGTCACCCATCCCAGTACCACTCTAGCTCAAGCACGCTTAACTAGAGAGTTTCCTCCATGGTTAAACCCACTTTGCTTGCAAATCCATTTGCAAAACCTTCACCAAGTGTTGTGCCTTATGAACCATTCATTAGAAAGCCCCTTAGATATTTTCCACAACAAATCAAATTGTGATATTGCTATTAGGATTCAAGTGTGTAGTTTTTGAGTCAAACTCATTGACCATGTTTCATTGACTCATTAACTTCGAGCTGAAGTAGTACTCAGATGGGTGACCTCCGGGAAGTTCCGCTTCACCTTTGTGAGCATCACCTTCCATTCATTCTCATGAGATAGGTTTGTGTGAACCACTACTCATGAAACATGGATCAATGAGTTTGACTCAAAAAAAAATTACATTGTTGAAACCTGATAACAATATCACAATTAGTAGAACTAATCAATTAATTTATTAAAATTGAAATATTAATAAAATATATACTTCAATTTTTTAATTAATATAAAAAATAGAATAACATTAATTGATTCAAAATATATTAAATTTCATAGTTAATTAAAAAATTGTTATAACTCTAAAATAAATATAATTAAATTGTTAAATAAATTAATAAATAAGAAATATTTAAAAAACATTAAACATAAATGCAAATGAATTTTTAAACAAATTAGATTTAAAAAAAATTAAAACTATTAAACTTTAAAAAAAAATGTATATTTGAATAAAAAAGCTCAGCGTCTTCCATGCTCTTTATAAAATGTATATTTGAATGAAAAAGCTCAGCGTCTTTAATGATCTTTATAAAATTTATGAAATATATAATATTTTTAAAATTTAAATAAAATAAATAGGGTCCTCACATGTAGGATTTGCATCAGTATTATGGTAGGGAGATTGATTTTCTTTCTTTTACAATTACAAATCCTTCAATTTGCATTTGCTATGTGTTTATAAATCCTTCAAACAAATTTATTTTGCTCAAATAGACCTTACTGATTCCACATTCAGCCTACATGTCTGCCATAGCGTTTTCAACTACAATTTCTGTTATAAATCCTTCCCTGTTTATGCTTTGATGGATGTCGTACCCTACTCTAGAGTTCCCACTACTGCACTAGCAGTGTGGATGCTGGCAAATGTTGTAGAATTTGGAATCACAACTGTCGTTAGCATTGCATTGAAAGTTTATAAAGCCTTTTTACCAAAGCTTATTTCATGTAGATCTCACAATCATGTTTGTGCCTCTACATTTCGCAGGCATATCGTACAGGGCATTTCCAATTATAATATATGCATTAACAAATCAGTCCCTGCAAAATCAAACTGTTCACATCCAGTGTTGTTGATTCCACATTGTGCATACATGTATATCAGCGCATTTCCAACCATAATATTTAGCAAAAATTCCCCTCCATTATACTCCGAGGGACGTCCATACCCTATCTTACAGCTCCATTTTGGCACGGCAAGACCATGCTGGAAAAGGTTTTAAATTTGGCATTACAGCTGCCTATTCCATTTGCTTGAAATTTTTAAAACATTTTCACCAAATAAATCTGTTTGTGCAAATTTTGAAATTACTGCATTATATTTTTGAGATGACGCCCCTTTACATAATTTTTTCAAACAGCCATGAACTGGTTTATGATTCCACATTTTGCATTTTTGAATAGTAGGCACCGATAGAGTGCGGGCACAATCTTCATTTTTTTTTGGCATTTTTAAGCCGATAGGCATTCCTCCGAGGAAGCTCATGTACGGCCATTTCGGAATTTTCTCATGTTGTCTCACGTTTAAAAATGGTTTTGCAAGCGGTTTTGGTGAAACCGGAAGTTAGTAATTTTCGTGTGCACTTTCCGTCTGTCATTCCGTCTGTAGTTTGTTCTCATCATTCTCCCGTTGGAGTCTACCTCTTTGTTTGATCACACCCCATGTGTTCAGATGGAAACTCTCAATGTACTGCACGCATAAGTCCGTACACTTCACCTGTCTGCATTTAGTTTTCATTTTCATTTGCAGTTTCAGATGCCAAGGCTCGAGCAAGTGTACGCGTCAGTCTCTAAGTGATTATGGTTGGAGACTTTACTTGCAATTTGACATTCCAGGTCTTCTCCTCTGCTGGTCTGATTTAGACCTGCTTTCACCCTTTGATGATAAAATTCATCCTTGAATCTGCATTTAGTTCATCTTGATTGCTTTGTAATCATGGACAGGTTTGGGCGGAGATTATATGGCGATAAGGATTTCAATTTTACTTCCAGGGCATAAATCTGATGCCGTCATGGATTTGGGAATTAGGTGTTGACAGTGACAAGTGTATTTCCAAGGGCAGAATTGTGATGGAGGGATGGATAGAATCTTACATTTTTTATCTGAAATTTGTCTAAGTATGGAAATTGTCTTTCAAATTCTTTGCCTAAATTAGCTAGGGCTTGCTGATAAATTAGCCTTCCCTCTGATACTAAAATCTGATTATTTTTTTCCCGATGTCTTACAGATTTTTGTACCACTATCTCTGATTTTTTATGTTTGCTATCGGATTTGCCTCTAATTTGAATGGTTTAATTGGATGTCTTAGGTTTGAATTCTTTGCCTTGCTCCAATTCGCACCCTTTATCTGATCCGCCCTTTGATTTGTCCCCAATTTTGCCCTCTAAAAGATTAGACCTGAGAGTTAATTTTTCCATGTAGATGTTCATCTCTTTGAGACATTTTGTCAAACATGTCTTCTGGAGCAACTTCAACATCAACATTTGATTAAAACCAGCTTTAAACGATGCTTTGATGGTCATCTATACCTTTTTCTATGGCTTCCATTTGGGTACAAGTCGTGAGGATTTTAGCAAAGTTGATGTGTTTCACTTTATGGTACCAAGCACATTTGCTTGAGCTTTTCATAGGGTTTTTTTAATAGATCTAGTTAGAGTGTATCCTGCGATAATGTTATTCCAAAATATCTTTGAGGCATTTTATGAAACAGATTGTCTGCCTTGCCTGGCCTTCAGGACATTTTGTTAAACAGTTTATTGGTAAAACCCTTCATACATGTCTTTGTAAATTTTAAATCTCACTCAGAATTTCCATTCATATGACATCCCAGTACATTCTCATTTTTTACAGTGTGTTAAGAACAGAATACAATATCAACATCCCAGGACATTCTCATTTCTGAGAGTGTGTTAAGAATAGAATACAATATCAAAGCACGTATTGCACTTAGCTGTTTACATTTTCAGCATTTCAACATAAACCCATTTCCTTCTTGTTTTTAGGATTTTTGTTTTAACAGAAAAAAAAAAACATGTATATATAGGCATATATGCATTTAACTACTTATGCTCCCCACTCTCAAGTCACCCTAGCTAAGTAATGCGAGTGTCAAGTTTTTGCAACAACAGGAACATAGTAGATTAGCACCCATATATTGATTTTATTTTCCTGTAATAGCGTTTACACTCTTATCTATGAACATATTTTCAACATTTTCATCTAGTCTCATTTCCTTGTTATTTACAGGAGCTCTATTTTTTTAAAAATAATGCACAACAAGGCTTATACACATTTGATTACTTATGCTCCCCGCTCTCAGGTCTTCCTAGCTCAGTAGCAATTTTCATTTGATCCAAGTGTTTGGAATAGTGGGAACATACCTGCATCAGTCAGGGTTGGTTATTATAATTTATGTAACAACAATCAGTACTCATTGGTATTCTCTATCTATTGTTTATTTTATTATTTTAATTGCAGCATATGGCATGCCTCAATAAGAAGAAGCTTTAGTGTTTTTTGTCTTCATTTTTAAACTTATGTATCAATGATTCTTTTTAATTTGAATTTAAATCTAAACAACTTCAATATAATGGAATGGTATAGTGATTCAAATAGGTGTAATATTGACCCTGGCTTAGGTAAACACTCTATACAAGCTCCTCGCATTAAATAGATCATGTTAAAGAAATACACAATAGACAAGATCAGGTGGACATATGTAGCATGTAAGCTCAATGATGTTTTGAGATTAATTATGTGTTCCTACATAGTTAGTGCCATGTTAAGTGTTAAAATCTCCCAGTTTTGTGGACCCTATCAACATTGGATGTATTGTTACATAAGGTTTGAAGACACAACGTTTACATAGAAAAATCATTTGAAGGTGCATTCCTCTTTATTTAGTTAAACCATGTTAAATGCTATAAGTCACCTAGTAAGGTCAACATCAAAGGCATCCAATGAGATTTGAAATTACAGGAGATGGGTTGAATAAAACCGAGTGAAACAATTATTGAGTCGAATCCTACAAAACATGTGAATCAAAATGAAATGGGTAAAAAGTACCATACAAAGGTGAAGCTACATGTATTAGTTTTTTATACAGAAACGAAGATGTTCAGGGGTTTATTGGTCTTGCTAAATATTTGTCTGAATGCAGTAAAATTAGCAAAAGAATGTTCTAGATTATTCAGACATTTCCACTGTTCAACATGCCCTAAAACCTTGATATTTTTAGATCTACTTTTTCTTTTTTGTGAAATGACCAACTTACTAGGATTTAGGGGTGGGAAAGAACAAACTTCTGTTGCACTTTGCTTTTGATTCTTTCGTTGAATTGAGCACCATAATATGTATGGTTTTTGACGCAGGGGCAGGGTAGATACAAGCAGAATTGAGTCCACTTGAATCCACAACAAGCCCTTGCTCAAAGTTACACAACGGAAGCAATATAATATCACATGAAATCAATGGAAACACAATGGATATGAGACAATCAACTGGCAGCAACAATAGAGAATTATATTATTTCTTTCAACATGCCCGGCTGTGAGGCCTTCCGGGTTTCGGCCTTACACAATGAGAATTATGAATTTAGAATTACAGCTTGCATTCTATCTTTTTCTCCAATGATGTATCTTGATAATCCTTCCTATATCTTGCCCGTGATCCTCTACTACATCAATCTAGACCCCTTATATAGCCAGCTAAGCCACAGGTTGGCCAGTCAGGCATTTAATTATAATATAGGTCCAGTCTCAAGATTTAAACCAAAATTAATGCTAGAATGAATATAAATTGATGCGCCTTTGGATTTAGGTCCTAACTTGACCCAAGAACATGCCTTTAAGTGCGCAAGGTCCAATATGAGCACACGGAACATCGCAAGAAGAAACACCACACGTTTCACCCAAAAACTAGCAGGAAATAGGTCCTGAGGCAAAATAGGCATAACTTTTTACTCATAATGAATTGGAGTTTGCGCTCTTGGGAAATGATAGTACTTTAGGTCCACTTTAAGTCCTTAAGTTCGCAAAAGAAAATTCCTTATAGATCAAGGTCGCCAACATGAACAATCAGCACCAAAACTGCAGGAACCGCTCGGACGTGAAACTGACAAAAAATAGGTCTTGTGCCAAAAAGGCCATAACTTTTGACTCATAATGAATTGGAAGCTGCACTCTTGGAAAATGGTAGTACTTTAGGTCATCTTCAAGTCCTTAAGTGCGCAAAATAAGATTCCTTATGGATCAAGAGAACCAACATGAACAATCAGCACCAAAACTGCAGGAAAACACTGTTCCGACGGCAAGGAAAATAACTGTAACTTTGAAACAGTCCATCCAAACTTTATGTGCTCATAGGAGAAGGTTCCCAAATAGGTCCTCAACATAATGTAAGCTTTGCACACCATGAAACTATCAAATGCAAATATTATAAAGAAAACCACAGCAAACAGGTACAGAAATCAAAAAATGTTTTTGGTTGATGCAAGATTGCCAAAGACCCAAGATGCTCTTGCATCAAACACCTGGGGTAAATAAAGAACTGATGTCCACATCAGGCACTACTCATACTCTGACCTGAATCATAAAGATCCAACTCAGCGTGTGTAATCCATGAATTGTCCTCAACTAGCTTGTCTTTCCACTGAACTAGATATTCCGTGTAGTCTTTCCCTCTTGTACTCTTGCCAAATCTGCTATTCAAGATCTTCTCAATGCTATCCTTATTTTTCTTAGGATAATTTGGATCATCTTCTATCTCTTCATTTGATTCAAAGTACTCAAATATATCAGCAATGTTAAATATAGGTGATATATCCATGTCCTCTGGCAATTCTACTTCATAAGTATTTCCACTGTCAAACTTCTTCAGAATCTTACAAGGTCCAAACTTCTTCATTTTCAGCTTGTTGTAGGTACCAACTGAAAATCTATTCTTCTTCAAATGAATCATAACCTCATCTCCAACTTCAAATGATTTATGTCTCCTTCTCTTGTTTGCTCTTTGTTTATATTTCAGATTACTGTCCTCCAAATTCTTTTTAACTTCATCATGTAAAGTTCTCATGTATTCTACAAAATGATCAGCTTCAGCACTTCTTCTGGTCTCAGTAGGTAAATCTCTTAGCTCTGTGGTTCCCTTAGGATGAAATCCATTAACAATCTCAAACGGTGTCTTCTTAGTGCTTCTATTCACTGAATTATTATATGCAAACTCTGCTTGTGCCAAAATGAAATCCCAATTAGCAGGTTTCTCTCCAACTAAGCATCTCAACAAGTTTCCCAAACTTCTGTTCACAACTTCAGTCTGTCCATCTGTCTAAGGGTGAAATGTAGAACTAAACTTCAAATTAGTATTCATCTTCTTCCAAAGTGTCTTCAAAAAATAACCAGTAAACTTAGTATCTCTGTCTGAAACAATAGATTTAGGCAAACCATGCAATCTTACCACTTCCTTGAAGAATAATTCAGCTACATGCAATGCATCAGATGTCTTCTTACAAGGTATGAAATGAGCCATCTTAGAAAATCTATCAACCACTACCAAAATAGAATCATTACCTCTTTGAGTTCTAGGCAATCCAAGAACAAAGTCCATACTCACATCTTCCCAAGGTCTATCAGGTACAGGCAAAGGTGTATACAATCCCGAATTCTAACTAGTGCCTTTTGCTGTTTGGCAAATTTTGCAACCTCTAACCATTCTCTGTACATCTCTGTAAATCTGTGGCCAAAAGTATCTTTCTGAAATCAAATTCATTGTCTTATCAATCTCAAAATGTCCAACAAGTCCACCACTATGTTTCTCCTTCATTATGTTATCTCTAATAGATCCTCTAGGTATGCACAACTGAACTCCTTTAAACAACATGTCTTCTTGAATGAAATAATCAAACCACTTATCACTCACTGTGTGTTCTTTACAAGCTTTCCAAGGCTTTGAAAAATCAATGTCAGCCTCATACAAATACTTCAAATCATCAAAACCAAGTACTTCAACTCTCATTTCTGTCAACAAATTTCTTCTTCTGCTCAAGGCATCAGCAACCTTATTTGACTGTCCACTCTTATGCTTCAATGAAAAGGAAAAATTCTGCAACAACTCAACCCACTTCATATGTCTCTGATTTAACTTATTCTGACTTCCCAAATACTGCAAAGCTTTATGGTTGGTATACAACACAAAATCTTTAGGCATCAAATAATGTCTCCACTTCTTCAAAGCTTGAACAATAGCATAGAATTCCTGGTCATAAACTGAATATTTTCTCTTAGCATCATTCAACTTTTTACTAAAGAAAGCTATAGGTTTTCCTTCTTGACTTAAAACAGCTCCAATTGCACTACCACTAGCATCAAATTCAACTTGAAAAACTTTATTAAAATCAGGCAAAGCAAGTGTAGGCAACTCTGCAATTCTTTGTTTCAATGTTTCAAAACTCTTTTGTGCTCCATGTGTCCATTTGAAATCCTTTTTATCTCCTCTCATAGTTTCAGTCATTGCATTACAAATAGAACTGAAATTTCTGATGAACTTCCTATAAAAACTTGCCAATCCATGAAATGATCTTACCTCTCCAACATTCTCTGGTGTAGGCCAATCAAGTATAGCTCTCACTTTCTCAGGGTCCATCTTCAATCCTTCAACTGAAATTACAAAACCAAGATATACAATCTCCTCTTTCATGAATGAACATTTCTTCAAATTAATCAGCGACTTTTCTTCCTTCAATCTCTGCAATACTTGTCTGATATGTCCAAGATGTTCTTCCTTACTCTTACTGAATATCAAAATGTCATCAAGATATACAATAACAAACTTACCCAAGAATCTTTTCAGAACTTCATTCATCAATCTCATGAAAGTACTAGGTGCATTAGTCAAACCAAAAGGCATAACCAACCATTCATACAAACCTTCAGTAGTCTTAAAAGCAGTTTTCCATTCATCCCCTTCTCTAATCCTAATCTGATGATATCCACTTTTCAAATCAATCTTTGTGAAATACTTTGCTCCACTCAAACTATCCATTATGTCATCCATCCTAGGCAAAGGAAATCTGTACTTTACTGTTATCTTGTTTATAGCTCTAGAATCAGTGCACATTCTCAATTCTCCATTCTTTTTAGGTGCTAATACAACAAGTACTGCACAAGGATTCAGACTTTCCCTAATCAAACCTCTTTCAAGTAATTCTTGCACTTGTCTATTCAATTCAGTCTTCTCATCAGGTGTCAACCTATGTGGTGCTTTATTAGGCAAACTAGCTCCAGATATCAAATCCATACAATGGCTTATACTTCTCATAGGTGGTAAACCATCAGGTACATTATCAGAAATGATGTCATGAAATTCATTCAGCAAAGGCTTAACCTCAGGTGCATGTTCTAACTCATCTTGTTTTTCAGTCTTTCTTGGAATCAAAGCAAAGCAAACATTCTGTTCTTTCATTTCTCTTGCAAACTTTTTACTATCAACCAAACATACTCTGACTGTGGTACAGTGACTTTCATCAAACTTCTCTATCAAAGGCAACAACACTTGTTTCTTTCCATCCATCCAAATAGTATATTGATTCAATCTACCATCATGCAAAGCTTTCCTATCATACTGCCAAGGTCTACCCAAAAGAATATGACAACAATCCATAGGCATAATATCACACAAGACTTCATCATGATAATTCCCAATTTTGAATTTAACAAGGCATTGTTCACTTACAAGTAGTTTATGCTCCTTCTGGATCCAAGCAATATGGTAAGGCTTAGGATGTTTCAATCTTTGCAACTGTAATTTGCTAACCAGCTCTTCAGATGCCAAATTATCAGAACTTCCATTATCAATGATTACCTTGCAACATTTATCAGCGATCTCACATTTGGTTCTGAACAAACTTTTCCTCAAAACAGGTTCCTCATCAACTTCTTCATTCCACAAAATCCTTCTTAGCATCAAGTTCTCACCATGTTCAGGTTCATTAGACATTTCCTCAACTTCTTCACAAGCCAAATTATTTCTACCATTACCTCTAGTCTTTTTTCCAGAGTTAGTACATTCAAAAGCTCTATGTCCTTCTTCACCACATTTGTAACAAGTACCTTTAAACCAAGATTTCTCTTCTCTTCTACCATTATTGTTATTCTTAGAGTAACCAGTATAGCTACCTCTAGAGTAATTACCTCTTTTAGTAGGCTCATCTTTCCATCCTTTATCTTGCACTGAATTTTCAGATCTGCTACTTTCTCCATTAGATCTACCTCTACTTCTCTGAAATCTGCCACCTCTTCCTCTTTGTCTTTGATCATGTCTTTTTGTCAATCTTTCTTCAGCCTTCAAAGAAAATTGGTATGCTTCTTCCACACTATCAATCTTCACATAACTAATCTCATCTTGAATAGATGTCCTTAGGCCATTCAGATGTCTAGCTACCTTCTCAATTTCATCATCCACATGTCCAGATCTAATATCCAATTTGTAAAATTCCTCAGTATATTCTTTCACACTCATGTCCTTTTGTCTCAGATTTTGCATCTTTCTCATTAGACTAACTTGGTAGTCAGCTGGAAGAAACTTCTTCTTCATCTTTCCAAGCATCTTCATCCATGTTTTGATCTTTTCTTTTCCTCTCTTCTGTCTCTCAGTTTGCAAATGATCCCATCAAAGAGATGCATGCCCTTTCAACTTTGTGACTGCTATCTTAACCTTCTTATTATCAGGAGTACATTCATACTCAAAGTATTTATCCATCTCAGAGATCCAATCCAAAAATGTATCGGTCTCAAGTCTTCCATCATAGCAAGCAACTTCAACTGCAGGTCTGGAGTTACCCTTAGACAAAACTCTCAAAAGCCTTTCCTCATCTTGTTCAACTTCAGGTTCAGCATTCTGCTTCTTCTTCTTCATCACTAACATCTTCAAGATGTGCTCCTCTTCTTTGGGCTGTCTCTACAGCTTCAAGCCTAGTTGCAATTTGCCTCAACATATCCATGATAGCATTATCATTTCCTCTACCACGAACCATCTTGACAATCAGGTTCTAGCAAGATCGTAACCTTCTGCAAGTTATAGGTCAGATCTCAGATTTGCCACCCTACAACCCAATCCAATAAGGTTCTCCACGATCCAATCCACAAGAAAGAACTCGCTCTAATACCACTTGACGCAGGGGCAGGGTAGATACAAGCAGAATTGAGTCCACTTGAATCCACAACAAGCCCTTGCTCAAAATTACACAACGGAAGCAATATAATATCACATGAAATCAATGGAAACACAATGGATATGAGACAATCAACTGGCAGCAACAATAGAGAATTATATTATTTCTTTCAACATGCCCGACTGTGAGGCCTTCCGGGTTTCGGCCTTATACAATGAGAATTATGAATTTAGAATTACAGCTTGCATTCTATCTTTTTCTCCAATGATGTATCTTGATAATCCTTCCTATAGCTTGCCCATGATCCTCTACTACATCAATCTAGACCCCTTATATAGTCAGCTAAGCCACAGGTCGGCCAGTTAGGCATTTAATTACAATATAGGTCCAGTCTCAAGATTTAAACCAAAACTAATGCTAGAATGAATATAAATTGATGCACCTTTGGATTTAGGTCCTAAATTGACCCAAGAACATGCTTTTAAGTGCGCAAGGTCCAATATGAGCACACGGAACATCGCAAGAAGAAACACCACATGTTTCACCCAAAAACTGGCAGGAAATAGGTCCTGAGGCAAAATAGGCATAACTTTTTACTCATAATGAATTGGAGTTTGCGCTCTTGGGAAATG
Organism: Chamaecyparis obtusa; assembly: GCA_027943335.1. Classification (NCBI taxonomy): domain Eukaryota; kingdom Viridiplantae; phylum Streptophyta; class Pinopsida; order Cupressales; family Cupressaceae; genus Chamaecyparis; species Chamaecyparis obtusa. Next base: position 548,353 of record BSBK01002599.1, on the reverse strand, counting down.
ATAGTACTTTAGGTCCACTTTAAGTCCTTAAGTGCGCAAAAGAAAATTCCTTATAGATCAAGGTTGCCAACATGAACAATCAGCACCAAAACTGCAGGAACCGCTCGGACGTGAAACTGGCAGAAAATAGGTCCTGTGCCAAAAAGGCCATAACTTTTGACTCATAATGAATTGGAAGCTGCGCTCTTGGAAAATGGTAGTACTTTAGGTCCTCTTCAAGTCCTTAAGTGTGAAAAATAAGATTCCTTATGGATCAAGAGAACCAACATGAACAATCAGCACCAAAACTGCAGGAAAACACTGTTCCAACGACAAGGAAAATAGTTGTAACTTTGAAACAGTCCATCCAAACTTTATGTGCTCATAGGAGAAGGTTCCCAAATAGGTCCTCAACATAATGTAAGCTTTGCACACCATGAAACTATCAAATGCAAATATTATGAAGAAAACTACAGCAAACAGGTACAAAAATCAGAAAATATTTTTGGTTGATGCAAGATTGCCAAACACCCAAGATGCTCCTGCATTAGTTTCCTTCCTCTTTTCTTTTTCTATATAAATTTAATCTTTGAATAGAGTTAAGGCCTCATCAACAACACCATTTTTTGCATATCCTAAAATCAATGCAAATTAGGAAACTAGTTTTCTCTTAGGCATTTTGTCAAAAAAGATCTTGTGCCTCTTGAATCCTTCCACATTTTTCATAAATGTCTATCAAGTTACTTGCATCTACTACATTAGAAGAAAACCCAATTTTAATTATGCTTTGATTCATATACATATCTTGTTCCAAAGCTCCCATTTTAGTACAAACTGGAACACCATTGTGTGCATATCCTACAATCATGGTATTTCACTGGACTAGATTTCTTTGAGGTATATTATCAAATAGTTCGCATGACTTTTGTATGCTTCCACATTTCCCATACATATCTAGCAGCGCAGCTACAACTACACCATTCAACAAACTTGTTTTTTTCTTATAAGCTTCAATTGATGTACATACACTCTTTCAAAGCTCCCATTTTAGCACAGGTTGAGAGGATCTTGTAATATGTTGTGGAGTCTAACTTAGTTCCTTTCAATTGCATTTTCTTAAACACATCAAAAGAGTTTTTAAAGAGCCCATTTTGTGCATATTCTACAATCATTGCAGTCCATCAGACCACATTTGGTTGGGGCATTTTCTTGTGCAGGTCCTTTGCCTTGCGTATACTTCTGTGCTTGACAATGACAACAACATCGAGGCATTCACAACAACAACACTGTATAATAATCCACACTCCATTATTCTTTGATGGATGTTCATTCCTTGTTCTAGAGCTCTCTTTTTGGTATGGGAAGGAAGGGTAGTGAATGAGTGGGGAGAGACCAATGCCTCATCTAACTATGGTGGCGAGTGTCAAGCTTATCTCTATATGCAAAATTCAAGCTTATGGAGATTAAACACTTTATTTCATCAAAAAGTCTACATAAAAAATAGGTTCATTGGAAGATTGTTTTGTCCAACATATCAATGTTTTATTACCCACATTTGTCAAACCAATAATTAAATTAAGCACAAAGCTTAATGCTTAGAACTTTTCTATCATTACTAAGCCAACACTGTACTCCCGTTAAACCACAAAAAAAACACTCTTAAAGTTGCAGATAAAGTCTCAAGTGATGTTAAAAATTGCCACATGGAAAGAGACAGATTTGGATCAATCAATTTTTCTTGAATCTCTTTGACAAACTATATGTCATCTTCTTTGAATTGTGATTTTTGCATGAGGTTGTGGAAGATAGGAAACTCAAAATAGACAAAATATCCAAGCATTGTCATGGCGTACATTAAGAATCATGCTTTGACCATATGTCAAAACATGTATAGATCTTAACAGTTATATAACTAATTATGTAATGCTAAAATGAATTTGAGTTTTACTTTCAATATCTTATCGTCGTATCCCTTGAACCTCTTGTAGGTGCAAGTGCTAGTAATAATCAGACTAAGGATGCACGGACAATAGCCAACACAGGCATGTATGCAGTTACGAAAATAGACATCATACCAAGGGGGCACTTAGTACACTTATTTTTTTATTTTGAAAAGTGCCCCTTGGTATGATGTCTATTTTTCGTGGCTGCATAGCCCCTACCATTGAGCGAAAGCCATTAAAAACCAAATGACAATATTCAATAATTAGTTTCTCACCAGTACGCACACCTAATGTACCTTAAGTTGGTGAAGAAAAGACCATGATTTGAGTCTTTGTCAATATAATAGGACCTAAAATGTGTGCGGAAACAAGTTGAGGTGACAATGAGGCTCTCTCATTGACACGACATCATAAAGCATATTTGTGATTGTTGCACAGGAAATAAAAGGGGAGTTAAAAATAGTGGACGGTAAAGTACCTAGAGGCGAAAAATGGAGAGCGGAAAATGGACGGTACAGATTATTTCAATGGTCGTCCATTGTCTATAGATGATGTCAGCCGTTGATCTCTTAGTTTAGCTTGTCCATTTCATATAAGGAAATGCCTTCGAGATTATTAATAAATTAGCTAAACATTATCAATAAAATATGAACACAAGTTTTATTAATGAATACAATTTGAGTATATCTTTATTATTATTATGGATATATTATGGATGTACATACATTACAGTTTAGTTTGCTGTTAAGACATTGCCTACCATGGTTCCACATGAGCAGTAAACAGCAGACTCGACACTGTTTTCCAAAAGTCTATTAATCTGAGTTGGCCTCACTTTTGCACAAGTGATACCCCAATTCATATCGAAGTAAAAGGAAGAATAGATAGGTTCGGTTATTAAGTTATTTAAGGAAAATTCAAGGTATGGAAAACACTGCTGGCCTAAATTGGTCATGGAGGAAAGACTATATAGAAGAAAGAACACGTGGATGAAGCAAAACATCGAATGGATGAAAAAATGGAATGTTAATATGCATGAATGTTTGGATAACAATGAAGAAATAAAAAAGTTTGTGAGGAAAAAATTTAGGAGTATCATATGATCAAACAAAATGGACGCAAAAAAGCTTACTATATCAAAGAATTTAACCCCATGGGAGATCATGAGGAGAAAGCATACATCGGAGCAAATATTAAATGGAGAGCAAAAATGCTTATAGCACAGCTTAGGACAAGTTTCACCATTTGAGGTGTAAAATAGGTAGATGGATGATACCTAAGGAAGAATGGGAAGAGAGAATATGTCTTTTGCAACATGGGAGTGGTAGAGACAAAGTGACATTTTATCATGGAGTACCCAGAATACAACAACATCCATTCTAGCTATGAGGATATTTTGGAAGCGACCAATTTAGGTACCTTATTTGAAGAAACACAACTAGACAAGACAACAAACCTAGTGATCAAAATTCACTATCACAGAGCAAACTTAAAGAAGCTTCAATTGACGTAAGGTTCTGGTACCTATTGATGTGCATTTTATGACTTGCCAAATAGTAGAACAAAATACTGAGGTATCTTATCCTCTCTTGAACAAAGTACCGTGTATGCTAAGATTGCAAGCAAGATTATACGAGTTACTCCAATGTTCCTTTCGTGTCAGGTCTTGACTGTGGATAAGCTCGGTGGTTGATGTGATTTGCTGAATATCTCAAGGGGCCTTACGTTTTCATTTCATGAATAGATCTCAAATCATGTTGGATGGGAACTATCGAAAGATTTGCAATGGAACATTGTTTTGGATTTTCGGAAATATGCGGAAAGTAAAAGGGATTTAGGGTTCAAAAATTCTAATCTACTCCTAAGGGTAATGACAGCAACAGAGAGTATTTTGGTGGACAAGTTCCTTAATTATCAGGTTCCGCTTCGCTAAGTTATACTACAACTACGCATGAACTAGTGCAATCTTCAAAAGTTATGCAAGATATTTCCGTATCACCACAAAGACCATCATAAAGAACAATGTATGTGAATGATAGAAGTTAAGCAGATGTAGGGATGGGGTTCAGACTGACTTTGCACAACAATTTAGAATCACTAAAACGGTAGAAGTATGAACCAAAGAACATCAGCACAACACCATCATATTTGCCATTGCAATCACAACACTTTTATCTACTAAACTTAATTTAAATGAGGGAATTGTGAAACTAAGCAAGCATTAAGACACATCAAATTATCACCGCACTTCATTGAAAATTTTATTGTCTCAATAGCTCTTAGGCAACAATCTCACAATTTGCTCCTCTTTGTCAGGAAATAATTCTCATACCAAATTGTCTGGATGTTACCAAAGTTGAGCTGAAAAAGCTCTATCATGCACAGGAGAATGCTTCAAGTATTGGATTTCTCACAAATTTGAGGATTTTCATCCTGTCTCCAGAAATATTTAGGTCTGTTGCCAGCTACATGTAGCCTCGTTCAGATTTATTGATAGTCCTTGTTCAGACTTATTGGTAGTCCTCGGCCTTGGACCAATGCTTAATTATTTTTAAAGTCTCCCTTGATTTTTTTATCTGTGCGCTGGGTGGTTCATTGCGGGAACTAGCTTTGAATCGTGTTGGGTGCAGTAGAAGTGCATTCACAACAGTCACCAAATTGTTTCCTTTCCTTCACAACTGAAAATGTACGCTGTAGAGTCCATAACCAAGGGTGCATGCCTTGACACAATTGTAATACTCCTTTAAGTTGCTAACCACAAAGACATGGTTCTTTTTAAGGAATTCAACCTCAAGACTCAAAATCAAGAAACATTTCAAAATTGGAATATTGAAGGACGCGGAATAAAACCGGTCTTTAAAACTTGACCAAACTTACCACTTCTCAATCAAAACCTGAGTGAACTAAGAAGGCTACTACAAGAACTACCAAGAAAGCCAAAACAAGAGGGCCAAGCTAGCGAAAAGATATAGGTCCCATTACAATGGGCGATGTGGGATTAGGTCACAACAGTACCCTATTTTGGGGTGCATGCTATTTTAGGGGGTCTCATAGACTGCTTCGGCCTCAGCATTATTAAAATCTTTCATTCACTCATTCAATCCTATATAAGGTTGTATTGCAGCGATGAAAAGCCTTGACATTAGCCTTAGAAATGTGTGCCTTTGATTTCCAAATGCAATTATCTTAGGCAAAACAAAGATTGAAAAAGAAACTAAACAAACCCAGACCACAATGATCCCACACATGAAATGATTGCCATTAAATGAATTGTACCTCAAGGAGCTTCCATACTTTTACCTGTATACAAGACCCCTCTGCCTCACTAACACTCCCTCAAAAAAATATCCTTCAGCCCAGAACCTCAAAAATCAATTAGAAATGGAAAGCAGAAGAAAGAGGTGTCCCAAGTGCAAGTATACATTTTACAAGCTCATCTAGCCTGTGCATTTGACTTCTTTAATATCTTTCTCCACTGTCTCTGTATTCAGAATCATTTTTATTTTGAGGGGTAAATGCTTTGACCTGGAGTTATGAACCAGTGAGGCCACAAATAGGGAACCTTATCTCTAATAGGATTTGAATCTTGATGGTAAGAACAGCAACACAACTTAACCATCACAGTATGCCACTATTGACTCTGTACTCAGAATTATACTAAACTTTTTTTTTCCTTTTTTAAATCATGCCTCATCTATGTTAGAGATGAGCTGACTCATCTTGGTACATCTCAATTGTAGATTATATCTCAATGCCATCTAGCATTGGTTGTAGCAAAGAAGACAGTGTGATCAATTCAGCCGTTCTCATTCTTTATCCATTCCTCTCAATCTAACAACCCCAGTAAACAAGCCGAGTTCACAGATTATCTTTTCAATACCTTCTCACTGTTTGCAATTTACTTGCAGAATTAAATCTCAAACATCAGAGAGTAGAGGAAATATAAAAAATGGAATTTAAGAACGGCTTAGAATCTTTTAGCTCAGCCAATCAAAGATAGATCTCTTCTCTCTTTCTTCTCTTCTTTCAGAAATTTAATGGATGGCTGAAGTTCATTTTTAAAAAAGAGGAATGGATAAAAAGGAGGAATTGGGCAGAGCAATAGAAATAAAACCATTCTATCATATAGATTCTGAAATAAAAAAGGGTTTACATAATATCGAAGTATAAAACTAACCTTATCGTCCAGTGTTTTGGCATGGACATGATAAGAGGTTAAAACTGTCCTCTTTGAAATCTAAATCTCTGACCTTAACTTTTTATGAGTCACTTACACCTTCCTAAGGCTTGGAAATACTTACATTCAGAAGATAAAATCCCATTCTAATGATTCAGGCAGACGAAATAGAAAAGGGAATAAAGTTTTAAAAAGAACAAACTCAATATCTCAAATCCTGCTAGGAAATACTGAGTAAAAGGAAGAGTAGCTAACCCACTGGAGGACTATGTTTTTTTTGTGCCAAGTTATATAATGCTTACGAACAAAATGACTACGAGTCTAGATTTTCAGAGGAAGTGCAAGAATTCTGATTATGAAATGAATCACTCAGTTTTAATTTTGAATAACGATAGGTCACACGTATGAAATCAAACAGTACAAATCAGAAGCTGCAACCATGCATACAAATATCATATCTTCTACTTTTGGTTTCAGAATTAAGCAATGTGTTGAGATATACAATGGTTCAAGAGATCATGCTTACATTCAAACCAGATTTTCTCAGCCGAGAAAGAATGTTGTCCAACTTTTCACAGCTGATCTCTGAATGTCTTGAGATGGAATGATCGTTTCATAAATATTGGTCAATGCTTGTTTAAGAGAAAAGGACATCAACATAATTTATTCAGAATTAGTGATTATACAGGATAGATGTTATGGTGGAAATATATACAGTATGAGAACAGATATAAAGTAAGTGATTAAACCAGGTTGAGATTTTAGAAAATGCATTATTAAATGACTCAACTTATGTAACCAAGCATGTGGCAATCTAAAACTATGATGAATTTCCACTCAAACTACAATGAATAAACAGCAATATGTAGCTCTGTTATATAAAGCTAACAATAGAATGAACATATCAGCTTTTAATCTTCTGATTCTTATTCCATATATACCTTTAGCTCCTCTTATTCATGCTGATTTATTTTCGGAATGGATCTTGCGAATGTCTTAACGAGTGCAGAATGCTAATTTGAACACAAAAGTCAATAAATCTAGACACTTTGAAACATGTTCTGGTAGGTCGGAAATCCCTTTCTATGTCCTGGATGCGTTTCTCCTTTCCAAAAATTTGTACCCTTTCTCTATGTGTCTAATTTTCTATCCAATTTCTTGTTTTCTGCCTTTTCTATAAGAAGTCTACTTCAAAGTTCTTTGCTGGTTTAAAATTGTTTCTCTATTTTTACTAGGAACAAGATGCGGAATTCTATAGATATTATATTTACAAGTTTCTATGTAGTACGTGCTTATATAGCATATTAGTTCAAGTTGGTTAGAAGTATATATTTTTATCTTCTTTTTAATATTAAAGAGTCCTCTCATTAAGTTTAGAAACTAGTCCAAGTCTGCAAGTGGAAGGGCTGGACACACTTGATTGTGGAAGGGTGTATGGCATTACAGGTACATTTTACTTGGTGTTATAAATATTTAGCTACTTTTTTTCTTCCCATCCCCTGCCATATGCTCTGACTGCATTTACTGCGAGTGTTGGGAAATATGTTTAATAATATTGGTTACTTGACCTTGTGTATTGGTGAGATAACTTTCTTCATGATTATGAGAAAATACACCATCGTTGACTGCAATCTGTTTTCTTCAGGCCAGTGCAGGTATTAGTCCTACTCAACATTAATGTATATTCATTTTTTCGCATCTACCAAACTCAAGTGCACATCAGCCATTTCAGACAGTATATTCATTAATGTGATAGGTGGTTTTGCTCCCACTCAACGTTGTGAAAATCACATATATGAATGCTCAGCTCAGTAGCTGCACCATAGAAGTTTGATTGTATGATCTTGGTGCCACTCAACATTCAATTTAAAGGTCCAGTTCACCCCAGTTCACCCTCTCCTAGTTTGCCTTGATTCTTATAGGCTTTTGCATGTACGTTTGCCATGGAGGATGAAGAAACTGGGGAGCTTTTCATACCATGCAGAGAATGCAGTCAAAAGTGTTTTAAAAGACATGGCAAATACCATGATAAATTGTGCTTTAATGGGTCTACTTCTTTCTTCAAAGTTATGCTTGGAGATTTTGCAGAGAAACTGGTGAGTTTTGTATGGGTACTTCTACAATCTTTTTTTCCTTTTAGTTCTTTTTTACAAATTCTGTAGTGTATGTTTCATGCAGCGCATTCCTCCTGCATTTGCTTCTGAACTCATAAATGAAAAAGACAAACATATGGTATTGCAAGGCCCAGATGGACGGGAGTGGAAGGTGGAGCTAATGAATATAAATGGTAAACTGGAATTTCGAGATGGTTGGAAAAGATTCGTTCATTATCACAGCCTGCAAATGGGAGATTTTGTGATGTTTTACTACATAGCGAGGTTGTACATGGAGGTTCAAATGTATGGAAGGTCTGGGTGTGTGAAAAATACCAGTGTTGTTGATTTTGAAAAACCAAACATTGATTCAAATAAGAGATCCCCTTCTAACAACATGGGCAGTTTAAATGAAACATCGGGAAAAACATTGTCGATTGACTTGGTTTCTGATGAGGAAAATAACCATGAGTCTGAAGTCGAAACTCAGAAAAGAAAAAGGAATTTCTCATTTCTTGGTAAGCAGTAGTTTTGTTAAAAATATAGAACTTTTTAAATTTGTAAGTTACATTTAGGAGAATCGGTATAACAATAAAGTGATTTTTTTTTTCAGGTCATTCATCCCAGAACCCTGGACATTGTTTCTCCTCTCAGAAAGACCTGCCTATGGAATCTGCTACTTCTTTCAAATCAGATAAACCATTTTGCAGAATGGTTATGAATTCATGGAATATACATCATTATGTTGTAAGATCAAATATTCTGCTTTCTTTGATTATATATATATTCAAATTAAATAAGGAGTAAAGGATATAGAAAGACGCATTAACAAGCTAACAAAGTACTAAATTGTTTTGTTATTCATTTTTCTGCTGGATCTCTAATGGTGTACTATGTATGTCTGCATTTGTGTGAATTATGGAGCTTAAGAAGAATGTATTAGATAATTTGGATTTTGTGTAATGCAGTTTTTCAGCAAAAGATTAAGACGCGATTATCCAATTCATCTTCCAAACCAAAATTGTGAAGTACTTCTTTTGAATGGAGAGAGGAAGGAGTGGACAGTCAAATGTATTATGAAGCGCAATAGCCCTTCATTTAGTGCGGGGTGGAAATCTTTCATACGTGATAACAATGTAAAGGAAGGAGACACTTGTATTTTTGAGCAGCTGACCAACAATCAAAACAAATTTATGTTCAAAGTGCATATCTTTCCTGGAACATCGAAAAAAACATTGTCGACTGACTTGGTTTCTGATGAGGAAAGTAACCATGAGTCTGAAAGTCAGAAAAGGAAAAGGAAGTCCTCATTTTTTGGTAAGCAGTGGTTTTGTTAAAAATATATGGAACTTGATAAATTTGTAATTTACATTTAGAAGAATCAGTATAACAATAAAGTGAATTTCTCTTTTTTTTGCAGGTCATTCATCCCAGAACCCTGGACGTTGTTTCACCTCCTAGAAGGACGCGCCTATGGAATCTGCTGCTTTTTTCAAATCAGATAAACCATTTTGCAGAATTGTTATGAGATCATGGAATGTAAATAGAAAAGCATATCTAGTAAGATCAAATTTTCTGCTTTCTTTGATTATATATATATATATATATTCAAATTTAAATTAGGAGTAAAGGGTATAGAAAGACGCATTAAAAAGCTAACGAAGTGCCGAATTGTTTTTGTTATTCATTTTTCTGCTGGATCTCTAATGGTGTACTGTGTATGTCTGCATTTGTGTGAATTCTGAAGCTTAAGAAGAATGTATTAAATATTTCGGATTTTGTGTAATGCAGATTTTCAGCAAAAGATTAATACAGGAATATCCGATTCATCTCCCATACCAAAAAAGTGAAGTACTACTTTTGAATGGAGAGAGGGAGTGGAAAATAAAGTCTCTTATTAAGGACAATATCCCTACATTTACTGCGGGGTGGAGATTTTTCACGCGTGATAATAATCTAAAGGAAGGAGACACTTGTATTTTTGAGCAGCTGACCAACAATCCAAACGAATTTATTTTCGAAGTGCATATCTTTCCTCTTGAACAGAAGGGAAGGGGAAAAGCTACTTTCAAATGAAAAATAAATTTATATAAAAGGTTTTCAGTACTTCAATTTGATTTGAAGTTTGTTTAATATAATTTATTTTAAAGAAATATATCATTTGTATGTAATTTGAGGTTATAGTTATTAATCCCTGGCTTATAGGCAGGAGACTAAAGTTTTCATTTTCTCACTTTCAATTAATGGTTGCTTTCAAAACTGTGCTATCATTTTATTCAATAGTTTATACTATATTCTATAATAATTTTTTTATTAAAATGATTTTCTCTTTGTTTTTTGCAGTTTTCTGATTGGCTATTGAATTTTTTCTGGGAGTTAATTCTTTTTAATTTACAAATTTAAAAATCTGGTTTGCCTGATCAATCATAAAAGAGCACACTTTTTATTTTATTATTAGTGTATAATGTTTTATGAGTTGATTGAAAGAAACTTCTGGAAAGTGTTTTGTTGGCTCATTGAAGAAATTTCTGGAAGCCTTCGAAGAAGCATTGTTATCAATAGATTTAGATTAAAAATTTACTATCAAAATCCATATTTTGCATACATGTTTACGAGGCAGTCTTTTGTGCTTTGCTTGCTCACTGGTTCTGATTCCAAATATTGTGTAAAAGATAGGGGATTTGAATCTGCTGTGTCCAGGTGGGTTACATTTTGTGGACACCTTTGTGCTCGTTTATGTTGTTTTCTCTACCACTGATGCCAAACGAATTGCAGCTTAATTTTTTCTTTGGTTGGCAGGAACCCGAGAAGGAAAATAATGGGAAAATGTGGGACAACTGCATTGTGCTCCTGGCTGGCTGCAAATACCGCAAGGTCCAAAGTAGTTCGGAAGCCTGCACAGATCTGTGAAGAAATCCGAGGATGAGATTTTCCGGCGACTGCAAATACAGCCTCAGGTTTTCGTCAGTCTCCATTCTGATGTTGTGAAACCCTTCGCTTGAATTCGACGAGACGGTAATCAAGAATCCATTCGGATTCCGGCAGGTTTCTCGTCTGCATTTATTTGAAATAGATCCCTCTTGAACGCTACAATTATGTGATTGCAGGTTGAGTTGTACAGACAAATGAGGGCTTCTCGAGCATTTAACCTTTGAGGGTTGAACACGAGAATTCCGTAGGGGAAAAACTGTGGCACATTGGCAAAAAATCCTGCTTTGCCTGGTAACACACTGGCCTGGTAAGCGCTTTCAGATGTATTGGAAGATGAAATGCTGGAGACCAGAAATGGTCTGGCCCTAACGATTTGGCCTGGAATGAGTGTATCGGTCGGATGATCGAAACACATTTTTGATAGGTAAGTTACTCTTTAATCTTAGAGTATAGCTGCGTTTAGATAAATAAAGCTTTATCAGACATTGTAAATTCCAATGAAATATCCTTCTCAGGTGGGGTATCCTGTACACTCTTAACGAGAAAGAATTCTAAGGAATCATTACCATACTAGTGTTTGCATAAGAGTTTTTTGGGTGCCAGTGATGAAGTATCATTTTTAACATATTGTTCTTTCTTGCAGGGCCTTTCACAGGATGCTTCTTAGCTTTGTTTGTGGGATACATTATCATGGCTGACATAGCTGGCACCTACACAAGAAGGATAGACCCAACATACATGGAAATAGTTTACCCTGTTTTTAGGTTTGATCATTGATTCTTCTCCAACTTTTGCAACTTTGTTGATTTCATAGCACCTTTCCTTGGATAAAACTAAGTAGAGAAAGTGACATGACACCCAATAAATTTGGAGTCTAAACTTATGTGCAAGAGAAGCTATTTTTGAATTCTGCAGTGAAATGAACTCACAAATGTTGTAAATTATGCTTCTTTTTCTTTGCTCTAACAAATGGATGCTCATTTATTTGTGTAGTTTGTTGACTTTATTCCAATGCTATTTCTTGCTGAACCATCATTCTTCCCTGTGTGTTTTAAGTAACTATAAATCTATAGAGAAAATTGCTCCTGAGGACATCCCAAATCATAAATTTTTGATCTTGAAGGTCGGTTCCTCTGTCGACAATCAGATCATCTGTGTAAGAACTTGAACTTCTTCTGTTCTTTCTTTGCTTGCTTCAATTTTGAAGGTTAAATAGTTTTTCAATGGGGAAAAATTTGGCGTTTGTAGTTTCTTGTAAAGCTCAACTAGTTGAGTATTTCTATGCTATATTCGAAATCTTGAATTGAAAGATTGAATTGGGTTTTTATAGTTTCTTATGTAAAGTTCAACTAGTTTAATGACTTGAATTTGTGAAATGAAAAGTGATCATCCAATTTTATGGGTTGAAATTCTGATGAAAGATTAGCTAATGTTTTGAGGTCTGAAATTAGGATTTTTAATTTTGGTGTTGATATTTGCATCTTCATGCTCTTTCTGAGTATAGTTCTTGAGGCATAAGAATTAAGGAACAAAATTTATCTCTGTTTCAATTCAATATGATGTTAGTTTTATGTTGTTAAAGAAATCTTATGGACTAGCTAGATTAGTGTTTCTATTATATACCCCAAACCCCAAATTATGCACCATTATTTTTTAATTTCATCATCTTTTAAGAACAAATCATTAGAGTTTATTTTTTAGGCTCTTCTTTTGAAACATAGAAAGAGCCACAATTTCAACATTTTTTTGGTGTTATTAGGGTTTATGGTGCTGCTACCAATAACATGACCTTTGAAAGAGTGGTTGACACAATGCACTTGAGTTGCATGTAAGGATTTTTATGAATCTTTGCTTAGCTTATGAAGTTTGTAAGTGTCTAAACAAATTCATCCACTTTGCCATTCGTTGTTCATGTTATGCGAAGATCATAGGTCATATTCTTGATATATCTCACGACTGCAATTGACAGTGCATTCTATTTATGGACTTAATTTCAGAAGTAGTTAAAAGCGCATTGATGATGGAATAAATTACATTTCTTTTAAGTGGTACATTAATATTTAAAAATAAATCAAATATAAATTAAAAAAACTTAAAAAATGCATAAATGTAGGCATCCCCAGCTTTTCCATGTTTTGGCTATTGCCACATTCACAAGTGACTTCCTCTTTCATACTACAATCTCTGGAGTATGTAGTCTATATATAGTAGGTATGAATGTTAAGTATATTTCCTATGTTACCAAATTCTTCTCTGACAACCCCAAAGTCTGGTTTGATTCTTGCAAAAGTCTGGTCCTTATCATATTATTGCAAAAGTCTGCCCAAATTCTGTCAGACGAACTTGGCATGAATTTTGCCATTTTTATGGTGAATTTGCAAATCTGTAGCATCACCTAGGCTGAATTTGGCTAAAAAATGAATTTCTTTAAAAGTTTTTTTGGTCTATTTTAGTCAATCCAACCCTCCAAGCCTAAAATAGACCACTAAAAAGGTAAAAAAGGTAAAACATGTGTCATTTGGACTAAAACATTAATATATGTGGTGATGTATTTTGCTATGTTGCTGTACTATTAGCATAGTGGTGTATGAACTTATTTGTTGCTGCATATATATACATACATACATGCATACATATATAAAACATATGCTTTTGTATGGACGAACCCAAAACGAATTCGAACCAAACCCCAAAAACTTTGAACGAATTTCGAACTTGAATCTTGAACCCGCATTCGAATCCGAACCCGAACCGGCAACTTAGTATATTTCTATGGGCTATTTTCCACTTTCAATTGAATGGAAATGGAAGTGGGATCTTTTTAATAGTCCAAGGGCAATCTGTTTTTGGGTTTAGAAGGTCCACGAGCAATTTGTTTTTGGGTCTGTAAGGCACCCCAAATTTCCTAGCCGATTTGTTTTTGAGAAACATATCTGCAGTCTCCTTATTAATCCAATCTCTGTAGCCGTCAAATGTAGGTCTAGGGCATCAATTCATAGGGTAGTAGAGGGTAATCTTGTTGAATGGTGTGTTCAGTGCACCATAGAGGGGTTTGAGGACATTAATTTTTTGCACTTTACTGGACTCCCAACAAATTTTGGTTCTATACAAGAAATATTTGTCAAGCATATGCCAGTTAAATAAGGACTGGCATAAAAAAGCCCCTAACCTTTTCAACCAAGAAATCCCACCATTAGTTGGGGGGTTTGGGTATTTTCACAAAATAGAAAAGAGGAAGGGCATATCTTTTGAAAATATTTATTACTTACTTGAGATGGTACAATGCCTCTATTTATAGAGTTAATGAAGACACAAGAGACCAACATCAATCTAACACATTAAAATGCAACAGATGAGTGGGAACGAACATGATAGATCTACCAGTCTTTTTAGGAGCATGTGAAACATAGTCTTTATTCAATGTGAGAAACACGAAGATGTGGCATAACTGCCCTCCTTATTATTAGTGTCTATATTAGTGTATGTAGACAACACATCAAACATATATAGCCGCATGCAGACGTATAGGAAATGTGAGGAGATTATACTCAGTCAAAACAGTCTTCAAAACAAACACAATAGTTCTAGTATAACTGTCTATTCACGTAGAGAGGGTGAAATTAAATCCATCCAACATTTTATTACAGTTTTTTGTTTTCTTTGTTTCCTTTAGATTTTTTATGTTTTTTGGTAAAGGATTTCTGTTGTTGTTCATATGTGATAATGTTTTTCCTGGTATTTCTATTTCACATAAGAAGAGGTGGAACAGAGGAAGTGGTAAAGCAAATGGAAGAGGTAGAGCAAAAGGGAGGGCAAAAGCTAATTCATCTCCAATGATAGGGACGTACCATTCAAATAAGATCTAGTAAAGAGAAATATGATGCAAATAACTACACTCAATATTTAATGATTTGAATGAAGGCTTCTGACTTCCTCGGTACCCACAATGTACTTCATAAATTGATAAGATTCTAAGTTATTGATCACTGCAAAGATTGCATTACACATAACCATGCCTCCCTGTCTCTGGGCTCTCTCTATCTCTTTACTGTTCATGACTGTCATATTATATAGGTCAATGTAATCCCCATTATAACTCTCTCTCTTAGATGTTGTGCTCTAGAGGACTTCCTTTTCCACCCATTTTTATTTTTTTGTTTTGTTGGGATCTCTTCAATTTTCATGCCTTGAAAACATATTCAAGTTCTATGAATGTGCAGGTTAATAAAACACCCAGAAAATTTCACTACCATTCATTTGAAAATTTTGATCTTGTAATTATATTTATATTATTGAAATGCACAAGTTTAGGTTAATCTACAAACTTCTTCTATTTATGATGATTGTCAACTATCTTTACTGTATTTTTTTAGAATTTAAAATATATAATTTAAACTAGATTTAGGAAAAAAAAAAACATCTCTTTGTGATTATCTTTAATCTGCATATGTTGCAACATTAGCAACGATGTGTGCAATGCAAGCTAACTTTGTTATACTTCCTCCATTTTACATTTCGACTGTTTTTTCTTGGCCCACACTTCTATTTAGATTATTGACTTCTCTTTTTAAAAATATTTTCTTAATCTTCTTGTCCTGCATTCTTATTTACATTATTGAAATGCACAAATCAAAGTTATGATTTTTTCTGTCCAATCATGAATGTAGAGTTTAAATTCAAATAGTGAATTCACATTAACGAAATTTCCGATTCTTATGCACAAAACTCTGAAATTTAAATATTGATGTTACAAAACAATTCTAAATAAACACAAATAAGACGTGCATGTGGTGAAGTTACAATATACACAAATTTAAGTTAGGCTTTTTGTTGGTTCTAGTCTCAGTTGAGGTTTGATCTCAAAATGTCATAACTTTTGGATTTAAGAAGTAATGCTATAAAATAATCCTAACTAAAAATGAATAGGGAACTTGCATGGTGAATATAACATTTCTTATTTTCAAACTAATCTCAAATTCAATTCTTTCTAGTATCCTTGGCCAACATATTATTTACTGTGTTGAAATCTCTAATTATAAAATAATTTCTACTAACTTCTTTTATTTAAGAACACTTTCAGTTTCATCCACTATGCTTTAAACATAGAGCAAATCTTTAGCTGCTATGCTCTAAACATAGAACAAATCTATTTTCCATTTTTTACAAGAGCAAGGGACTCAAGCTCCATCAGAGTTCTTGTTATTAGTTTTGATTGATGACCTTGGTTGTTAGCACGATGGTAGAAAATATTCCTTGCATAAATTCACAGAGTTGATTCCACCTCTTCTTTTTCTTATGAGAATATGCATGTGGGGAGTCTCGACATTTTATTTGAATGGGAGAATGATAGACCATAAAATAATTTAATGACAGAGGGTTGGAAGTTGAGATTAAATTTTCTAAAAACTAGCTAAGGTTCCTCCACCAGTTCAGTCTACTGGCTTTAAGAGTAGAGAGGGCATGAATTTTCTTACCTAAAAGGTGCTATTAGGCTACTATTATTCCTAATTACACACAAGTTAGCACTAAATGAAAATTACAATGAAAAATGAGAGAATTCAAATACACATATAACACATAATTTGGACAAATGTTCTTGGAAAAAGCCCAATCTGGGGAAAACTAGTTTTCAAGTTTGAGGTATTTTATTAATGTGTTTAGCAAATTTGCTATTGAGGAATTGTTCTAACGATTTGCCTAATATTGGCAATATTGACAATGTCCCCTTTGTCACTTGTTGAATCTCCCTCTGGAACTCATAACCTAAAAGTTTCTCCTTACGTTGCTAAAAGACTCCTCTATCTATTTAAAAACTCAATTGATTCCAATTAGTCTTTGTATCAATGTGCCTCGTCAATTCCCTACATATGCTTTCTCATTCAAAAATTGAAGGGCCATGAACGGGAACAACTTGGAATCCCAATTTGCTATTGATCCACATTCCTTTGTGTTCTCAGCCCCCACGACGCCTCTCAAGGTTGGAATGCTTGACGAGCTATATAATTTAGCACTCGGGCTCTTATTAAGGAAAGTGTTCTCCACGACATTGTCTTTATTCAGGGCCTTCGTTAGAATGTTTACCACTTGTTGATCTATAGGCACATATTGTAGTTGAATTGATTTGTGTTGTACATATTTCCTGATGAAATGCTATCTAATATCAATATGATTTAATCTATCATGGAATATTAGATTCTCGTATAGCTTGACACAACTCTGATTATCACAATGAATCACAATTGACTCCATCCTTTGACCAAATAGAGCCACTAGTAGCTTTTGAAGCCATTTGGCATCACATGTAGCTATGCTTGTTGCCATGTACTCTACTTCTGCAGAGCTTAATGCAATTGAGTTCTGCTTTTTATTGTACCAAGAGACAATCTCTGATCCAATGTCGAAGCAACACCTTGAAGTGCTTTTCTGATCTTCTGCATTACATTCCCAGTCTGCATTAGTGTAGCCAATCAACCTAACACCATCACTCTGAGTATATTTCAACCCATACTCAATTGTACCTTGTAGATATCATGACACATGTTTTGTTGATGTCCAATGCACTAATGTTGGTTCCACCAGGAACAAACTAAGAGTGTTGACTACAAAACAAATGCTTGGCCTTGTGTTTTCTAGACACATGAGAGAGCCAATAAGTTGTCTATATAAGGTAGGGTCTACTACCTTCTGCTTTGATGCTTCAATCTTCTTCCAATTGGTTATCATAGGTGCAGACATGGATATGCAATCCATCACAATGAACTTCTTCAGGATTTCCAAAGCATATCTCCCTTGACTAAGGAAGATTCCTCTACTTGTTTGCCACACCTTGAGTCCTAGAAGTAGTGTATCAACCCAAAGTCTTTCATTTCAAACAATCCTAGTTTCCTCTAAGCCCTAGTGATCGAATAAAAAATAGATCATCCATATACACAATGAGAATAAGTTTTTTGCCTCCAACCATATTATAGCATAGATTTGAATCTGCCTCACTCTTCACAAAGCCCATCTTCTACAAGTTGTTGTCAATACAAGTATTTTAGGCTCTAGGAGTTTGTTTGACTCTGTATAGCGCTCTCTTTAATCTGCATACATGGGTTTCTCTCTCACATGTCTCAAAACCATTTGGCTATTCAATGTAGAAATCCTCTTCTATGACTCCATTTGGGAACGTTGTCTTGACATCCATTTGATGAATTTTTCATCCTATTTCTGTTGCAAGTGAGATCAATGCTCTAATGGAAGTATACACATCTATGGGAGAAATATCTCCTCATAATCTATTCCCTCTTTATGAGAAAACCCCTTGGCCATAAATCTAGCTTTGAATTTGTCAATGTTTCCATCTATAGTGTGCTTGGTCTTATAGATCCAATGGGAATTAATCACTATCATGTCCAATGGTATAGGTATTACCTCCCAAACTTCATTATGCATGATGGAGTTGTACTCCTCCACCATAACATTTTGCCACACTCGGTGTTGTGCAACATCTTTATACTTGGAAGGTTCACTGTCAATCAACTGACTCATCAATGCCACATAATCTAAATATCTCTCTGGCGATCTCCTATCCCCGGTGTTTGATCTAGGGACTCCCACAAACTTCTGTCCATCTTCCAATGTTTGAAGTTCCTTGTGATCCCTTCTCCCACTTGTAGTGGTTGGAGCTTCAAGCTCCACATCATGTTGTTGTTCCACATGCTGGGAACTTTCCTCAACACTTGAATCTGTGTCATGTGCCTAAGATTACAATACAATCCTTAGAGATTTTGCGTGTTGATTTTGATCAACTGTTGGCTGCTCACAAGAGCTCTTGAAGGCATTCTCTTCTTGAAACTTAACATCCCTACTTATGATGACCTTCCTCCTCCATGGAATATAAATCTTCTATGTCTTGGACATGTTTCATTGTAACCAACAAAGTATCCCATCTCTACAGTTGAATCAGGTTTGGCTTGCTTCTCATTTGGAACGTGACAATAAGCGATACTACCAAAAATCCTAAAGTGTCTGACTCCTGGTTTCTTTCCTCTAAATGCCTCCTTGAGTGTCATCTTTCCCAATACTTTGTGCGAGACTCTATTCTAAATATAAATGGTTGTGTTACATGCTTCTACCCAAAGATATCTAGGCAAATCCTGATCATGTAACATGGCCCTAGCAGCTTCAACTATTGTTTTATTTTCTCATTCTGCAACCCATTCTGTTGCAGGTTGTAGAGAGCTACCCATTCTCTCTTGATTCCTTCTTTAGCACATAAATCCTTGAAGGCTTTCTCAATGTACTCACCCCCATTATTTGTATGAAGAACCTTTATCCTCTTTCTTGTCGAATTCTCCACAAGAGCCTTAAATTCTTCGAACTAAATGACGACTTCATCTCTTGTCTTCAAGAAGTAAATCTAGCTCTTCTTGGAAAAGTCATCAATAAAGAACTTACAAAATATTCATAGCCCGTAAGATATTTTGTGGAAAGTGGACTACCAATATCAGAATGTATTAATTCTAAAATACCCTTGGATCTACTATCACTCCTTGGAAATGTTCTTTTGAAAACTTTACAAGTACACACCCTTTGCATATATCATGTTATGTGTTTCTTTAATACATATCATGATTTCTTTGAGAAACTTTTGTGCTCCATAATGGATGTGACCCATTCTCCTATGCCACAACTCTCCCATATAAAGCTATAACTATTGTTTCTGATTAGTGCTTCGGGATTTTCTACTTGCAATTTATATAACTTATTGCTCTTGACCCCGATTTGTTTTACTGAATTCCAATCTCGGTATTTCAAAAACACATTTTATCTTCGAAAGAGCATGTTCTACCCTTTATGCTGAAGATTGGATACTAAAATCATATTCATAATCATTCTTGACACATGTAACACATCTATAATATGAAGGTTCTTGCCTGAATCCCTCTGAACTATGACTGTCCCTCTCCCAATTGGAGTACCCTTGGACTTCTTATCCATTTGAATCTGGAAGTCTATCTCTTCTGCTTTATAGCTGTAAAAATACTCTCTAACTCTTGTCATGTGATAGAGCACCCCACTATTGGTGTACCAAACTTTTGTGAAGGTAGATCGAGATAGGCAAGCTATAAGAGAAAACTCTTCTTCAAGTCTTGAAGATAATTCATCAATGTCTGTTGAATTTTGTTTCTATTGTTTCTTCTTCTTGTAAACCTTTTTTCTATTCTAAAATTGACTAACACTGTGTCCCTACTTATCATAGCCAAAACACTTGATTTTTCTCAAGTCTTTTTTTCTTCTCTCCTTTTGAGTTAGGCCCTTTGCTTGAGACTTTCTTAAAATTGTCCTTCCCTACAAGAGAAACACTCATTTCATCCTCACCCTTCTGGCCTTTAATGTTGCATGTACTTTCAAGACTCAACCTAAGATCTTCCTGAGTGAAATGATTCCAAAGGCAATCCCAGTTAGGTAGATCATATTGTCCTTTAATTACCCAGACAAAGATGTCCCACTTCTTTGAGAATTTGCTCAAGGTACTTCTCATGAGCTCATCATCGTCTATTTTTTCCCCAAAAACTACTAACTCATCTTTGACTTGTCTAATGGTGACAACACCTTCACCCTTGTTTTGTCTAGTGTTTCTTAGCTTCTCCCTTAAGATCTTTTTCTTGTTCACTATTGCACTTTGGAATAGTTTCAAGATGGCATTCCACATTTTCTTGTATGTATCCAGTCCCATAGCATAGGGAACAGTCTGATATTTAACCCTATCTTGGATAATACGTCTGGCTTTGGTATCCTCTTTGTGGTAATCTTCTAGTAGCTTTGGATATGTAGGTACAACAACACTTGTTGCATACTCCTTTAGTCCACACTCAATAATATTCTAGATTTCAAAATACCAAAGTTTGATGCACCATTTGGTCTATCTTGATCTCTCAAACTAGCTGAAGCCATTTTTGAAACCCTTGAACAAAAAGAAAATGGAACTAGACAAGTGTGAAAACCTTTGATTTCTCTTTCAATAAAACCTTGCGCTCAGCTAGAATCTAACTTTAGTTCTTTAGGGATCTGATACCATGTGAATTTTCTCTTGCCTAGAAGGTGCTATTAGCCTAGTATTATTCCTCATTATACACAACAAGTTAGCACCAAATGAAAATTGCATTGGAAAATGGGAGAAATCAAATACACAAATATATTGGATAAATATCCTTGGAAAAACCACAATCTAGGGAAAACTAGTTTTCAAGTCTAAAGTATTTTATTAATATGTTTAGCAAATTTTCTATTGAGGAATTGTTATAATGGTTTTCCTAATAATGGGGTAAGTGCATAAAGATGGGGGACCAGAAAGGTGTAAGATGCCACTCTTTTTATGAAATCAACAAACTCTAAACTTCAACGAGAAATTGAAGATACTTAGACTCAAAATTTGAAGATGTGACAAGAATAAGAGTTGTAGTACTCTGAATCTAGTTTCTAAAGTACGAATTTATTTTAAAAATGGTGGAGATTAAGGCCCTCAAAAAGGAAGTACAAAAAGTGATCATATTTTTTGTAAAAAACATAACATAGCATCTGGTGTGCTCCCCCTAAAATGTTAACTTAAAAAAAAAATTAATCGATCTAGTAATAAGTTAGATAACACCAGGTAGTTATCCCAATTTTTTTTGCAAATTTTATTATGATCGTATAATTTTTTATGAATTTTTGAAGTGGACACATCTTGAAATCTTGAAATTTGAGTGCGCTCCCCTTAAAAATATTGAAAACTAATTGAAAATAAAAACCTTTTTAAAAAGTGTGTAGAATGCAGTCTAGTTTCTAAAAAGATTACTTGTTTCAAAATTCAATGAACAAGCCAAAATCTATGCCCAAAATAGTACATGTTGGTTTTTGATAAAAATCAAACATACTTACAAAAGAAATTAGAGATGAATGTTGGTTTTTGACAAAAATCAAACATACTTACAAAAGAAATTAGAGATGAAAAACTTAACATAATTAGAATTCAAAATAAATTATATGGTTATATAGCTAATAGAGAGTTATATAACATCTTGTTCTCTGATTTTGTCGTTGTTGAACCACGTACAAACCTAACGGGGAGCATAGATTAAAAAAATGTGATTTTTTTGTATGTTTGTTGGAAAACACGTCTTAGACCTGTTTGAATCATCCAAGCCTTTGGGTTGGATGCCCAAGGAAAATCCAAGCCTTAGGCTTGGTGTTTTCTAAAGAAGTTAAGAATGTGCATGCCATATATGGCGCACACCATATGTAGATAATGCTCTACATATGGTGTTCACCATATATGGTGCACACCATATGTAAAACTTATTCACAAATGTGTCTTTGTGTATATGTGTCTCAATTTCGTTAAAACTTACACTTAATGGTTTCAAGCTATTGTGTCCACCTCTCCATCGTTGTTTCATTACACTAGCTCCATATATCATCCTTTATTCATTTCAACCCTCCATCTATCTCTAATAAGGTCTCTAACACCCATTTCTTCCTATAAGTGTCTCAACAAGCTAGTTGTGTCTCTCCATCTCTACCTCTCGACCTCCCCCCTTATAAGCCTCTATCTTTATAATATCTCCCAATCTCTATTACATCCCTCTCTTTTGTCTCTCCTTTTCCCCTTTGTCTCTCATATCCCTCCCCATGTCCCTACCCTCTCCCCTCTTTCCATCACCCTCTCTCCACTCTATCCCTCTCTTCCTTCTCTCATTTTACCCTTTGTCCCTCATACCTTTCCCCATGTCCCTAGCCCTATCCCTCTCCCCTCTTTACATCACCCTCTGTCCACTATATCCCTATTCCTTCCCCCTCTCTCTCTACCACCCTCTCTTTTTCTTGTCCATGTCTCTTCCCCCCTCTCTCTCCCCTCACCCGTCTCCCCCATATCCCTTTTCCTTTTTTTTCTTTCCCCATCTCATTTTCTCCTCTCTTTCCCCCTATATCACTCGTTTGCTTCTCTCCTCGATCTCCCTCCTCACTTTCACTCTCCATTTCCCCCTTTCCCTTCCTTTCTCTCCCTTTCCCCCTTTAACTCTCTCTCCCTCTCTACCTCATCCCCTCCCCTCTCTCTTTATCATTTTACCCCTTTGCAACCCCCTCTCTCAAGTACCTTTCCATCTTTCATCCCCTGTCTTCCTCCCTTGTCCATTTTCCCATGTCTCTTTCCCCCTCTATCAATATTGTCCTCTCTCTCCATCTCTCTTTATCTTTCCCCTTCTATCATCTTCCCTCTCTTACTCATCCCTCTTTTCCTTCTCTACTATTTCCATATCTCTTTCTTTCCCATGTCTTATTATCTCTCTCTTTCCCTTCTCTCCTTGTTACCCACATCTAACCCCTCTCTTCTTCTTCTCCACCTATCTCTCCCTCTCTTCTCCACCACTCCCATCTCGACCACTCTATTTTCATCCTTTTACCTAGGTACATATGTATTCCAAGTTCCCTCTTACCTCCTTTCTCTCCCACAAGGGCCTCACTTAGTGAACTTGAATCATAGCATGTACATTCATGGCATACTAAAGAATCTCCCTATTTTCAAAAATATTTCCCCAAGCTCCTTTTTTATCACCCCCTCTTATACGCACCCAATACCCCCCGTAACCCTTTTCCTATATAAACCCCTCCCTCCTATTTAGGCAATATACTAACCCCCTTTTTCCCATTTTAAACCCCCCAATATGAATGTACGTGATATCATATTACCCCTTTAGTGAAGACCTTGTTCTCTATCCATCTCCTCAACCTCTCTTCCTCTATCCCTCTCTCAAATCTGAAACCTCTAAACCCTAAACTATAGTCCATGTGCCTTTATCTCACCTCTCCCAATCCTTCTTCCCCCCCCCCCCTCTCTCTCTCTCTCTCTCTCTCTCTCTCTTTGTGGGAGAGGGGGAAGGGAGAGGAAGGGAGAGGTTCCCACCTCTTTCTTTCCTCCTATCAATATCTCATTCTTCCTCACATCTTTCCTCTCTTCTCTCCTTCCCCACCCCTCTCTCCCTCTCTCCCCCATGTCCCCCTCTCTCTATCCATACATGTATTTCCTTTCCCTCCTTCCTCCTCTCCCATCATCCCTTGTCCATCTCCCCATGTCTCTCTCCCCTTTTTTAATCTTGTCCTCTTTCCCTATCTCTCTTAATCTTTTCCCCTCTCTCACTCCATCCCTCTTTCCCTTCTCTCTTTCTTCTCCACCTCTCTCTTTCCCACCTCTCCCTCTCTCCCTTCTCTCCCTCTTACCTACATCTATTTATTCCCCCTCTCTTACTCTCTCCCTCTCTACCTCATCTCCCACCTCTCTCTTTCCCACATCTCACTCTCTTCCTCTTTTCCTGCTCTCCCTCTTAACAACATCTGTCAATCAGGGCTTAGTATAGGGTAGGGTGCAAGGTTTAGTGTATAGGGCTAAGGGATTTGATTTTAAAGCTTAGGAATTAAGATTTAGGGAGTACTATGTGGGTTAGATCAAATATTTTAGGGTTTAGAGCTTAGGGTTTAGGGTTTAGGGCCTAGTATATGGCTTATGGTGCATGGTTTATAGTTTAGGGATTAGGGCTTAGATTTTAGAGCTTAGGGCTTGGGATTTAGGGTTTATGGCATAGGATAAAATGAAATTGAGAGAGGGATAGGGGTAAGAGAGAGGAAGGAAGGGAGAGGTTCCCCATCTCTCTCTTTCCCACATCTCACTCTCTCCCTCTTCCCCTTCTCTCTCTTACCCACATTTATCGCTTGGGGCTTAGTGTAGGGTTAAGGGTGCAACTTTAGGGTATAGGGGTTAGGGCTTAGAGTTATGATCTTAGGGATTATGATTTATGGTTTGGAAATATTATAGGGGTTAAGGATTAGATTTTATGGTTTAGGGAGTTTTATAGGAGTTAGGGCTTAGTGTTTAGGGTTTAGATATTACAATTTAGGGTTTAGGGCTTTGGATTTAGGGATTGGGCTCTACTATACTATTTATGGATTATGGTTTAGGGTCTTCCCCACATCTCTCCTCTCTTGTCTCCTTCACCACCCATCTCTCCCTCTCTACCCCATATCACCCCTCTCCCTATCTCTCCATATGTTTCCTCTTCTCTCTTCTCCTCTCTCTCACTCCATCCCTCTTTCTCTTCTGTCTTGTCTCCCCACTCTATCTCTTTTCCCCCTCTCACTCTCTCCCTCTTCGCCACATCTCTCCACCCCCACCCCTCTCTCCCTCTTTCCCTCTCCACCCCATCTCCTACCTATCTCTTTCCCACCTCCCACTCTCTCTATCTTTCCCTTCTCTCCCTCTTACCCACATATATCCCTTGGGGTTCAATATATGGTTAAGGGTGAAAGTTTTATGGTATATGGCTTAGGGATTAAAGTTTAGAGCTTAGGACTTATGGTTTAGGGTTTAGGGAGTATTTTCAGGGTTAGATATTAGAGTTTAGGGTTTAGGTCTTAGGTTTTAGGGTCTACTATACTATTTATGGTTTAGGGTTTAGTGCCTTCCCACATATCTCCTATCTTCTCTCCTTCTCGACCCCTCTCCCTCTCTACCACATCTTCCCCCTCTCCTTATATTTATCTATCCTTCCCCCCTCTCTTCTTCCCTCTCTCACTCCATCCCTCTTTTATTCTCTCTTTTTTCCCCCCTCTTGCTTTCCCCCTCACTCTACCCCTCTTCTCCACATCTCTCCTCTCTTCTCTTCTTCCCCACCCCTCTCTCCCTATCTACCCCATCTCCCCCATATCTCTATCTCTCTCTATCTTCCCCCTCTCTCTTTTATCCCCTCTTTCTCTTCTCTCTTGTTTTCCTACCTCTCTCTTGTTTCCCCTCTCAATAGCTCCCTCTTTCCCACATATCTCCTCCCTTCTCTCCATCCTCACCCCTCTCTCCCTATCTACCTATCTCCCTCCTATCCATATATCTCTATGTGTTTCCCCCACTCTCTTCTCCCCTCTCTGACTCCTTCCCTCTTTCCCTTCTTTATTTTTTCTCTGCCTCTCCCTTTTACTTCTCTCACTCTCTCCCTCTAACCCACATATATTCTCTCTTGTCTCCTTCCCCACCCCTCTCTCCATCTCTATCTCACCTCCTACCTCTCTCTTTACCATCTCTCACACTCTCTATCTTTCTCTTCTCTCCCTCTTACCCACATAAATCCCTTGGGGCTTATTTTAGGGTTAAGGGTGTAAGCTTTAGGGTATGGGGCTTAGGATTTAGGGTTGAGCATAGAGAGGAATAAAGTGAGAGGAGGAGAGAGGGAAAGACAATTTAGGTTTGTTTAGGGTTTAAAGTATGAGAGAGAGGGTTATATTCTTAGGTCTTAGTATTTAGGGGCTATTATATAGTGTTTAGGACATAGGATTTAGGTTTTAGAGAGAGAGAGAGAGAGAGGTTTAGGGCTTAGTATTTAGGAACTAGTATATAGTTTAGGGCTTATGGTTAAGGGATAAGCATATATAGGAATAGATTAAGACAAGGAGAGAGGGAAAGGGGGATTAGGGTTTTAAATTTGAGAGAGAGGATTAAGGGATTAGGGTTTAATATTTATGGACTAGTATATAGAGTTTAGAGAGAGAGAGAGAGAGAGCATAACATAGAATATGGTTGGTGTTGTATGTAAAGAACTGGATGAAAGGAAAATAAGAAACTTTTTTGTATTGTATGTGGCGTACGCCATATATGACATAAAAAAATATCCAAGGAACTTATGATTTAGGCCCACATTTTCTATTTCATGTACGGTTTTTTTGCATTATCCAAACAATAAACACTTTTCATGGTACTGTTAGATAAATGAGAGGGGGGGGGGGGGGGTGAATCAGTTAAGTCCAATTATCCTACAGTCCCAAATACTTCCACATGTATATAACAAAACTTTCAATTCAATTCATCAACTCGGTAATATAACAACTACATGCTTTTCTATTTATCTACCGATTACCAGTAAATTAAATACTACGTTTACCGATCAATCCAATTATAGTAATGTGTAAAGTAAAATAACAATTCAACACATCCATACACATATAACACTTTGATTTTAATTTGGAAACCCTGTTAGGGGAAAAACCACCTGAGACCGGTAACCCAAAATAATTTACTCTTTTGAAGTGAGCTCGGTTAGGAGCCAACCCTGTTAAAGGTTACAAAATACACTGTGAGGTGCGACCTGGTTAGAAGATTTATCACTAATAGTTCTCCCTTGACCAAACATTCACTATGGGGTCAATAAGAAAACAATCAACATTCAATGAATGTCATATTGAAATATAAAGATGTTAAGTCCCACTTGATTAAGAGATTTATTTGTAGCAATGGTTAAAGTGATACAATAATGATCTGATTTAAATACAACTTGTTTTGCAGATTTTTAGATCTATGCTAAGCTCAAAAATATCTCTGATCAATAATCAATTTAATTTATTTATTTCCTCCAACTCTATTATGCTCGGTAATTTCTCTCTCTGACGTTCGATGTTGTTTGCAGATTTGCTCGGTTCTGTCTTCAACCGGTTTGATCAACACACATGAATTCAATCTTCCATGTGAATTCTCCTACAGTGGGTTCAATAATGAATCTCTTGTCTCTTTATATAGACACCATAAATCATTTTCTTTCCAACCATATATTTTTCCTCTTAATCTTCACCGTTGATTTTTCTGCTTTAACCTTCCTTGATAGTTGTGTCAATAACACATTTCATTCTCCTTCATCTGTGAATCCTTGAATTTTGTCAGTAATTTGATCATCATAAAGAACATTATCTTTTACCTCAGAATCATCAACAATTTTCCAACTTGTCATTTTTAGTCGGCAGTCATAAGTTCTAGTTTTTTCTTTCACTCGATCAATACCATAATGCGTCAGTGATAACTAGCTCGGTTAACACTGTACTCGGTATACGCTACACTTTCTTGGTGTATACTAAATTCTTCATTTACCGACCACATAAACTTGTTTATTCTTGATCTTCAATCCATAATAGTTCATGTAATACAGTCAAATCACTAAAATAATGTCATACACTCATCAATAAGTTACCCAATGAATACTATATCCATATCTTTCTCATCCATCTCATCTTTATGTCGATATCTCACTCCATTATTTCCTTCTTAAGATGTTTGTAGCCATCATGATAAGTATAGCCAAAACTAGTTGACATCAATGACAATACATTAACTAATTTAATGTCTCACATACACATTAGTAGCTCGGTGATCTGCAATCACTATATTTCAAATATCCAATCAGTTGTCAAACTTTCCCTCAAGATATTCAATCAGTTGTAGTCTATTAGGTACTACCACAAACAAGTGCAATCAACATATTCTATCAACTTATCACCACCTTTCTATTCAAAATTCAACATAAAAGTAAGAAAGTCAATGATTTTTCATCAAAATTGATCAATTGAGGTAAGTTTTTCATTTTTTTAAAGTGAAATGTGAATAAAGAGTTTTTTGTTTACAATTGGTTTAATATGGAATTGTTATTTTTATAATTTTACTTATTGTAATACATTTTTTTTTACGATTCAAATTTGAATTAGAAGGAACATGTGTGAAAACTCAAAGTTTTAAAGAGTTTAAAACTAATTTGGAAATTTTTATGAATAATTTCAATTGGGAAGGTCCATTACATGTAAATAGAAGTTTTCAACTAATCTCTATGCCTTACTTATACGTACATGTAGAATTCATCATCATGTCGAGGAAACAACCAAAGATTCTAAGACCAGAAGAGCATGAAGCAAAGAAAAAGAAGAAAAAGGGAAAGAATGAGACAACTTTGAGCACAAATAAAATTGCATACCATACAAGAAGATATGCCTTTGGAAGAGGAAAATGAAACATCAATGCCAAGTAAGAGAGAATCAGAATTGGAAACACAAAGGAAACAAATGAGAAAATTTCATTTAACAAGAAAATTGAATTACAAAGTTGCAGGCACGTACAACTCACTAGAGACAAAGGCATTGATATTGAAAGAGAAATTGTAGTGATTAGAAAAAATAGAAGGACAAGTGAACCCATTTGGGAAGAGAAAGCCATTATTCTAGCTATGGAGCCTCTCGTTGACATTGCTAGATGGGAAAAGGCTGAAAGTAGCAATAATATTATTTGAGTTGGGGACAAATGAAGAATCCTATAAAACTTCTTTTGTTTGATGAAGTATTATTGTTTATCATATATATAACACTTTACACAACATTGTATGTAATTTTAAATATTAAGGGTTATATGGGGTATAGGTCCATGGGTATGATAAGCACTTGTTCTTTTTTATTATATCATTTTCTTGTTTGTTTTGGAGCTACACTCTGATCATATACTTTGATGTATTCAGTTTGATATACTATCTTAATAAATAAAAAAATTGCAGGAACATCATCAATGACATCTCAAGTTGAAGGGACACCATCATCCCATGTTGAAGGAACACCATGCTCTACATCTCATAGTGAAGGCACACTATCATATCGTATTGAAGGAACACCATGATCTACATCCCAAGGTGTAGGTACACCATTGTATCAAGTTGGACACATGATACAACATTGGAAGTTGAATGCACGCCATTAACATCTCTGTTAGAATTATTTAGAACAACAGAGGGGGGGGGGGTGAATCAGTTGTTCTCAAGTTTTAATGTGCCAATAAAAATTTCTAGTACTTCAACAAACTTAGATCCAATCATCAATTCAACTCGGTCTCTATAGCATATATCAAAAACATATAGCACGAAGTCCACTATCCAAAAGTAATTAACTTGCAAAATATAACAGCATTCACATCAAAACATTCACACAAGTATAACACCAAGAATTATAGTGGAAACCCAATTTGGGAAAAACCACTTTGTAACATGCTACTAATATTTCACTCTTATGAAGTGAGCTCTGTGAAAAGCCAATCATGTTAAAGGTTTACATACACACTGTTAGGTGTGACCCTATTAAAGGATTTAAAACACTCTGTCAAAATTGACCTGGTTAAAAGATTTAAGGACATTCCATTAGAATGCCACCTTGATTAAAGGATTTATACAATGACTGTTAGGTCAAACTTGATTAAAGGATTTAGTCTAATACAATGGTTAGAAAGTAGCAGTAGTTTCTGATACGAAAAATATACAACTCACTTTGAAAATATAGATCCACTTCGCTCATATATGTTGATTTACTGACTGATCTCCTTTTCCATCTCCATCTCTGATCTGCTCAATATTCACTTCAAGCAATTACAACTCTGTTTAGCTGCTTCACAATTTCACCTTCAGCCTTATGCTTAGACTTATCAATCAATAACATCAACCTCTCTCTCTCTCTCTCTCTCTCTCTCTCTCTCTCTCTCTCTCTCTCTCTCTCTCTCTCTCTCTCTCTCTCTCTCTCTCTCTCTCTATATATATATATATATATATATATATATATATATATATATATATATATATATATATATATATATATATATATATATATATATATATATATATATATATATATATATATATATATATATATATATATATATATATATATATATATATATATATATATATATATAACCTCACAATTAGGTTTTCATAAATATACCTCTTTGATCAGGTAGATCCATCTTTTTCTCCTTAATCTCTTCCGTAGATCTTAGGTTTAGGTCAAATTCATCAGATCCTTCCATCATTATGTTCTTCATCCTTCCTTCTAGATACATATCCAAACTTCTCTTTGAATCCATAAGAAAATGATTTACCATGCATTAAATGCTCCATACAATTAATTAGTAACGTTAACACAATTTACATATCCCAAGAATTCAACTACGTTGATTGGGATTCTCAATTCTTTCTCCAAATATAAATTACTAACACTCAATCAATAATGTGTTCATCATCTCGGTCATCACTGTGTTTGTTCAGTAATTTCCTGTTGCTCGACATTTACTGATGTTCGGTCAACACTAGATTTACTCGGCGTATACTGGCATTCGGTTGACACTAACATCACTCGACTTAAACTAGATTTCTTCACTTTTTCTTGGTTAAGCTTATAGTTTTAGTCTTTCTTCATACTTAGATAAATAATTCATTATCTTGTCAATGTGCTAACTAATCAAGTACCCATTGAAGTATCAAATAACCCAACCTTTCCTTAGGTTCTCTTGTTATCTCCTTTCCCAAATCCTCTTCATCAATCAAAAGATATGGTACTATCCTAGATAGAAATTGTCTTACTAGTTAAGGTTTGAGATCAATGACAATATAAAAATTGTTTCAATTGTAGTGTCCAACAATCTCTTTCTTTGGCATTGATGGAAACACCATATGAATAACACATGATTTACCAAACAATCCAAAAACTTTGTGCATCGGATTTTTATAATATCCTTAGCTTCATTTTGATTCACAACTTACTTTTTCCTGGCCTGACCGCTTGCTCAATTATGCCCTCTAAATATTTTTTGTATGTCTCTCCCAGGTTTCATTGAATCTTCTCTTTGTTTTCCTCTGTATCTCTCCCTCTTTGAAAACAATGCCAAAGCGTGTATCTATCACTTCCATATTCCACATGTAGATGTCTTCATGTAAGTTTAGTATGTTGTATTCTCCCTTTGTCATCTTGCTT
The DNA here is from genome assembly GCA_027943335.1 of Chamaecyparis obtusa. NCBI lineage: Eukaryota > Viridiplantae > Streptophyta > Pinopsida > Cupressales > Cupressaceae > Chamaecyparis > Chamaecyparis obtusa. The sequence goes on along the minus strand of BSBK01002599.1, from coordinate 516,626 downwards.
ATGACTGATTAATATATTTTCTTTACTTCTCACAGCTCTAGGCAACTCCTAAAGTGTGACCTTTTCTGCATCAATTTGTCAAATATTATGAGTACCACATTTGATGCAGTGCTTCTAGTTGACTAGGAAGCCTTAGTTAGGGGAATCACCCCTAATTTACCTCTAAGATATTCATGAGCATCCTTAGGTAAATCTTTTGTGAATATATTTTCTAATTGTTCCTTTGTATTCACATATTCCATTCTCACTTCTTTGTGTTGTACTAGCTCTCTCAAGTAATGATACTTGATAGAAATATGCTTAGTCTTAGTGTGCATCATTGGATTCTTTGGTATATTAATATCACTTGTGTTATCACAGAAAATAACAATAGGCTCAGTGATTTCCTCTTTCATACCTTTTGACAATTGCTTGATCCACACTAAATTTGAACAATTCACTACAGTTGTTACATACTTAGCTTCTGTTGTAGATTGGGAAATGTAGTTTTGTTTCTTGCTTGTCTAGGAGACTAATCTCTTTCCTAGAAAGAATGCTCCATCACTTGTACTTTTTCTATCATTAACATTTCTAGCCCAATTTGCATCAGTGTAAACTCTTAGTTCAAATTTGTCATTCTTATTGTAGTATAATCCATAATCCTTTGTCCCTTTCAAATATATTAGTATTCTCTTCACTGTCATCATATGATTTTCCTTAGGATTGACAAAAAAATTTTCCACAATCTCAACTACTAGGGCAATATTCGGTATGTTTTGAACAACATATTGTAGCTTTCCAATCATAGATCTATAGAGGGTTTGATTTACTTCAGCAGTATCATTAGTTTTAGATAGTTTTTGTTGAGTAGCCATAGGAGTATTTACTGGTCTGAAATCCTCCATACCAAAAGTTTTCAGTATCTCCTTAACATATTTAGATTGAGTAATAAAGATACCTTTCTCCATTTGATAAACTTGTAAACCAACAAAGAATTTTATCTCACCAAACATAGACATTTCAAATTTAGCTTGCATTTTCTTTGCAAATTTCTGACATAGGGCATCTTGTCCTCAAAATATGATATCATCAACAAATATTTCAACTAATAAAATCCCTTTATCTTCTTCAGTTTTTATATACAGATTATGTTGGAGATTTGCCAGCAAGACAGTTTGATGTCTGTATGTTTGTCATTGATGACAACATATGGTAAGCAACATGTGTGGAAGCCTGATGGAGAGTGCCTTCAGCATATGTTTCTTAGATATGTTATCAACATGATATCATAAACGCAGAGGTTGATTTTGAGTAGAGACAATGATTCAGTTGTGTATATCGGTGAGTATTCCTGACAGGTCCCAGGAACAGTTTTGTATGTGATTTACCATATAGTTGCAATAGAGCATTGCGCCTTTATATTTATGTGGTAGACATATGTATGATGTTATGTTCATGGACATAGAGTCAGATATGCAGTACAAGTTGATTTATGAAGTCTCCAGTTGACAGTTGCAGTTTCCTGAGTTTATCTGGAAGAGCCGACAATGTTTATATGATTGTGGTAGTTGCACCTATCATCTCAGTATGCACACTTGGATTTATGTTCATAGGAGATTTAAGAAGGTTTGGTTAAGAGTGCATGACATAATTCATCATGAGAAGAAAGTTGGAGTTAATTTGGTGGAGCCGACTATGTGTAGTGTGGTGTCTACTCACTTGGAATTATGAAGTCCTAATTTATGTTGCATGATTAGTAGAGTCGACTGAGGTATTATTGGAGAGTTGTATTATTTCTCTAATATGATTTCAAGATGGTTCTAACAGGCTGACTTGATTATATTATTTAGAGGAAAGATATTTATAGACAGTCATTTGTGATTGCTAAGTATGGTTCAGTGTGGAAAGATAAGAGTGAGTAGAGAGTGCAAAGTGTTGAGCCATCAGGAGAAGATCTATGTGAAAAAATAAAGAGTTTATGCTATTCAGTGGAACTGATCAAGATAGTAGGTCTACGTGCAATTCACCAAGATCCAAATATAGTGTGTATCTATTAAACAAAAGGTTGCAGCCTTCACCCCTTTGAGCAGTGTGCTCTCAGACAGTGCATCCTCACCCCTAATAGAGTTAATTGTAAAAGACTCCTAACAGGGTCCGACCCTTGACCAAGTCACTGTACTAAATGCATTGTAAAGATCAACTCCTAACAAGGTTGTAAGGTCTTCTAACAAGGATCATAATACACTAGTGCAGATTATTAGTGGGTGTCAATTCCCATCGGATTTTTTACCTATTTGGGTTTCCCCATAACCAAAATTGTTGTGTTGTGTTAAGTGTTCTTGTATTATGGTTATGGTTAATGTTCTTAAATACTTAATTGGATAAAGAATTGAATCTTGTAGATAACTGATTCACCCCCCCCCCCCTCTCAGTTATTTCTTGGGACTATTCTTAATAGATTGTTGTTGTCATTTGTCCTTACAAATCCAATCTTTATCAAGTAATTATGCAATCTCGCATACCATGCTCTGGGGGCTTGTTTCAATCCATACAATGCTTTGTGCAACTTGCAAACCATATTCTTCTTGCTTGGGTCAACAAATCCTTTAGGTTGTTCAATGTATACCTCTTCTTCCAATATACCATTCAAAAATGCAATTTTGGCATCCATCTAATATAATTTGAATCCTTTATGTGCATCATATGCAAGTAGAGTCCTTACTCCTAATCTTGCTACAGGGGAAACATTTTCCCCATAGTCTATTCCTTCTTCTTGTGCATAACCCTTGCATACCAATTTTGCCTTGTTTCTTGTGACCTGTCCATGTTCATTTAGATTGTTTCTGAATACCCATTTTGTTCCAATAACATTGTTGTCTTCTAGTCTCGACACTAGAGTCCATGTGTTATTCTTTTCTATCTGCTCTATTGCTTCATTCATGGCTTGTATCCAGTCATCATTCTCTAAAGCATCTTTTACTTTCTTAGGCTCAAACTCACATAGTAAACATGTAGGGTCTTTCAACTTCTTGTCAAGACTCTCGATTCTTTATCTCTGATGATTTTCTCAGGCTTATGATGTCTTCTTACATACTGTGCTAATGTAGGTTCAAATTTATTTTCTCCTAATGCTTGACAACATCCTCTGAATGCTCAACATTACTTATCTATGACTTTGCATCTAGTTCAGGTGTATTACTTGCCTCTCCCTTTTCCATGTAAACAAAAGATATGTTGTCTTTAGATTCCTATTTTCCCTCCAATTCATTCTTTTATGCATATTCATCAATTCTAACATTTGCACTTTCCATAACTTTGTTAGTGTTAGAATTCAAACACTTATAAGCTTTTATCTTAGTAGAATAACATAGGAATATTCCTTCATCACTTTTTGTATCAAAATTTTCATTCTTATTGTCTTTCAGTATATAACATTTACTCCCAAAGACTCTAAAATACTTCACATTAGGTGCATAACCATGTCATAGCTCAAAAGGTGTAGCATTTGTACCTTTCTTGATTGGTACTCGGTTTAAGGTATAAATAGATGTACTTAAAGATTCTCTCCAGTAGTTTTGTGTAACATTATTTCAATCATCAATGTTCTTGCACAATCTATAATTCACCCATTTCTCCTTTCTGCTATAGCATTCTGTGAAGGTGTCCTTGGTGTAGATATTTGTCTCTTGATTCCTCTATCATTGTAGAACAAATTGAAATCATTTAATATAAACTCTCCACCTCGATCAAATCTCAAACATTTTAGGCTTCTACCTATTTCTTTTTCAAATTTTTCCAAATACCACTTAAACAACTGAAATGCATCAAATTTCTCTTTCAAAAACATTACAGTCATCATCCTAGAATAGTCATCAACAAACATAATAAAATACTTGTCACCACAATAACTTTGTACACCCATAGATCCACAAAGGTCAGTTTGAACCAATTCCAAAATATTGTCAGATGTATATGTCTTGCTCTTAAAACTAGACTTTGTCATTTTTCCCAATTGACATTATTTACACATCACATTATCAGGTTTCTTCAATCTCGTCAAGCCTCTAACTTTCTTCTTTTTACTAATACTTACCAGATTGTCAAAATTCACATGACAACCTCTTATGCCATAACCATACATCATCAAATTGTGCAAACAAACATGTTTCTTCAGATAGATCTAGATAGAACAAGTTACCTATTGTTTATTCTCCACTTCCAATTAGTTCACCAGTGGCATCAAAATTTTTAGCCTTTCTGTGATGAAATTCCACTCGGTAACCAACACTGTTCAACTATGAAACACTCAACAAATTATAGTTAAGAACTTCAACCCAATAAGCATTTTCACATGTGATCTTATCAGTTAGCTTAATTGATCATTTTCCTTTTACAACTAGACATGGTGCATCATTACCAAACTTAACATTTCTACCTTTGTAACGATCTAGGGTTTCAAACTTATTTTTGTCACTAGTCATGTGATGTGAGAAACCACTATCAATAATATATTTATCACCTTTACTCACATAAGAAATAAGTGTAATTTTTTCATCTTCATCATAATCATCTTTCATAGCAACATAAACAACTTCAATATCACATTCATTAGATTCACTTGTGTCACTGTCAATTTCCTCTCTAGTAATATAGCAGGATTTCTTACCTTTGTCTTTGTAGTCTTTGTACCTTTGATGATCTCTATCATTTCTCTTGTCTTTGTACTTTCTTTCCCTTTTCTCATCCTTGTCAGTCCTGTCAGGGCATCTTGTTGTAATATGACCAACTTTGTTACATGAAAAATAGATTATAGGAAGTTTACCTTTATATTTCCCTTTTCCTCTTTGTAGTCTTCTAGCCATGAGTGCCTCAAAAACATCTAGTTCCTCATCAGAAGTGTCACTATCATTGTCACTGCCACTACCACTTTTCACACTCTTTTCTTTTTCCTTTTTAGACTTATGCAAGACCACTTGTGACTTGAATGCAGATTCAACATTAGGAACAATGTAGTTGTCATAATTAGATAGCTCAAAAGAAACAAGCTTACCAATAATACTTTCCAGAGTTAGAACATTACTAGGGTTACATCTTGATTCTTGTATTGCAAAAATTCTGATAGCATAGATAGGAAGAAAATTTCTTAATACCTTACCAATAATAGTTTCATCATCAATGTTTCCATTAGCTCCTCTTATAGCATTCACTACCTCCTTAATTCTACCATAGTACTAAGCAATATTTTCACCTTCTTACATTTTCATTTCATCAAACTTACCTCTCAGGCTTTCATATTTGGCTCTCAATACATTTGTATCTCCACCATAGATAGTTGCTAAAGTATCCCATATTTGATTTGTAGTAGTACAGTCTTTGATATCTTAAAATTTAGGATAGCTTAGAGAAGATGCAATCTCCAACATTTTTTGATTGTGTTCTTGTTTTTCATTCATCTCCTCAACAGTCAAAGGTGTAGTAGGTATAACATAGTCATGTTCCACATATTACTTTTCTGAATCACCAATACCCGCTAGATGCAATTTCATCAGACTCTGTCATGCAAGGAAGTTCTCTATATTCAACTTTGGTACCTCCTTTTTGTACATCTTGATCATTAGCTTCAAGTGCCTTTAAACTTTTCTCTGTAAGCACCAAAAACTCTGATACCAATTGTTAGAATTATTTTTAACAATAGAGAAGGGGGGTGAATCACTTGTTCTCAGGTCCACATGTACCAATTAAACTTTTCAGTACTTCAACAAACTCAGATCCAATCATTAATTTGACTTCGTCTCTATAGCATATATAAAAAACATATAACATGCAGTCCACTATCCAAAAGTAATTAACTTATAGAATATAACAACATTCACACAAGTATAACACCATGAATTATAGTGGAAACCCAATTTGGGAAAAACCACTTTGTAACATGCTACTAATATTTCACTCTTCTAAAGTGAGCTCTATGAAAAGCCAACCCTGTTAAAGGTTTACATACACACTGTTAGGTGTGACCCTGTTAAAGGATTTAAAACACTCTATCAAAAGTGACCTAGTTAAAGCATTTAAGAACATTCCATTAGAATGCCACCTCAATTAAAGGATTTATACAATGACTATTAGGTCAACCTTGATTAAAGGATTTAGACTGATACAATGGTTCGAAGTAGCAGTAGTTTCTTATCTAAAAAATATACAACTCACTTTGCATATACAGATCCACTTCGCTCATATATTTTGATTTAATGACAAGTCTCCTTTTCCATCTCCATCTTTGATTTGCTCGATATTCACTTCAAGAAATCACAACTCTGTTTAGCTCCTTCACAACTTCACCTTCAACCTTCTGCTTAGACTTATCAGTCAATAACATCAACCTCTCTCTCTCTCTCTATAACCTCACAGTTAGGTTTTCCTTTATACCTCTTTGATTAGGTAGATCCATATTTTGCCACTTAATCTCCTCCGTAGATCTTAGGTTTAGGTCAAATTCATCGAATCCTTCCATCATTATGTTATTCATCCTCCCTTCTAGATAGCTCTCCAAAATTCTCTTTGAATCCATAAGAAAACAATTTACCATGAATTAAATGCTCCATACAATTAATTAATAATGTCAATACAATTTACATATCCCAAGAATTCAACTATGTCAGTTGGGATTCTCAATTCTTTCTCCAAATATAAATTAATGACACTCGGTCAATACTGCATTCATCATCTCGGTCATCACTGTGTTTGCTTGATAATTTCTTGTCACTTGGCATTTACTAATGTTCGGTCAACACTAGATTTACTTTAGCATATATTGGCACTCAGTCGACACTAACATCACTCGACTTAAACTAGATTTCTTCACTTTTGCTCGGTTAAGCCTACAGTTTCAATATTTCTTCTTACTTAGATAAACAACTCATTACCTTGTCAATGTGCCAACTAATCAAGTACCCATTGAAGTATCAAATAACTCAACCTTTCCTTAGAGTCTCTTGTTATCTCCTTTCCCAAATCCTCTTCATCAATAAAAAGATATGGTACTATCCTAGATAGCAACTGTCTTACCAGTTAAGGTTTGATATCAGTGACAATATAACAATTATTTCAATTGCAGTTTCCAACAATCTCAAGTTAGAAAGGTTCCATATTTCAAATCTCAATTTCAAGGAACATAATCTTTGGTTGAAGGTACACAATCCATCCCTAAAGTTGTTGATATTCCTAGTATTGATCCCACTCAATATTTTAGGACACCTCCTAGAATTTTGTATAGAAAGCTAAAATATTTGATTGATATTGATACTATTATTTTAAAACCGATGCCTGATAAGATTCCCAAGTGTACTTGTCAAATATATGCTAACCACATTTGGACACTATTTTTTGAGAATTTAAATGTGATAGGAAGATGTGAACTATTTGTTGAAATGGTGATAAATTTGAAATTAGGCCCATAATGAAGATTCTTAGGTTAAGAATGATGGATGAGTCAAGTGAAAAATATATCATAAAGAGTCTAATTATTGCATATGAGAGTGTGGGTTCTACATCATGCATGAAAGATAATAATGTCACACGTTGTGTAATTAAGTCAATAATAGTAAGCACTTAAATGAAGAAATATTGACTCATTAGAAAGACAAGTAAAGCATTGAAAATAAGTCGAAAGTCTCTAATGAGATTTGTGGGAAGGCCTATTAGAGAGGAGGATCCAAATAGTAATGATTTATGGGTGTTCTCCAGTAGATTACTGCAAAAAAATAAAATAATTGTTGAAGCTTTGAATTCCTTGATTGAAGATTTTTGGAAGAATAACACATGGGCATCTCCTAATCAAATAGATGTTGCAAGGAGGAGGATTGGCAGTCGAATCCATGATCCACATCCAAAATATATTTTAGATTTAACTCAGACACAATTATTTTATTTGGTTGGGAAGGTAAATGTTAGGAACGCCCCTGTTTGGCTCCCCAACTCACTTGAACATCGTAGATTAGTTTGTACTTGTGCCTCCCACAACGTCATAAATTGTGATTTTAGGTCAAATTTTTTCTAGGGTATTAATTTCTTGAAACTTGTGCAATGTAGGACCAATCATTCTAATGGTATGATATCGTGTTACTACCCCCCAAAAAAACCTCTCCTACTTTTGGAGGATTTGACTTCGTTAAAAATTATCAACCACTTTTTAGTTTTTGTAAAAAGTCACAATCTCACTAAGTTAAAAGGTGCAACATTAAATATCTTTGAGATTTATCATCGTGGCCTCAAATCATCTACTCCAAGAAATTTGGTTGGTTGGGTAAATTCTAATAATTCCCTTGTTCATCTCTACAACTTTCTCAAACATCCTAGACCACTTTGTAGTTGTGTGTCCCCTATGGTCATAAATTATAATATTAGTTCAAACTTTGATGTGGCATTTCTCAAAGATTGTGTGACATAGGATCAATCCATTTGATGGTATGAGATCATGTTATTTATACCCAAAAAAACCTCTCCCACTTTAGGGATATTTGACCCCATTCAAAAGTGGTGACCACATCTCAGTCCTTGTCAAATCTTGCATTGTTGCTCAGTCGAAAGTTTCAACTATGTGTATCTTTGAAACCGTTCATTGTGTCCTCAAATTCTCTACATCAAGTGCTCTAGTTGGGGATGTAAATTAAATGAACAACCTTTCTTGGCTCCCCAACTTTCTTGAACATTCTGGACCTCTATGTACTAGTGTATCCCTTAAGGTGCAAAGAGTGCAAAATTATCAAACTTTGATGGGGTGTTTCTTAGAGCTCATGCAACATAGGTACAATTCATCAGGTTCTACATGAATTTTTTACTACTTCCAAGAAAAGCCTCTCTCACTTTTAGGAGATTTAACACCGTTCAAAAGTGTTGATATTAAGGAACACTGAGAGGGGGGATGAATCAATGTTCTACAATTTTTTGCCTTATTAATATGATTCTTTAACCATGAACCACATGCAATGAAAATAAAAGTGCAAAATAAAAATGAAAGCAACCACAACACAAGGATTTTTATCGTGGAAACCCAAGCAAGGGAAAAACCACAATGGGGATGGAACCCACAAGTAATAATACTCTGTAGAAATATTATACCGTATTATAAGTTTACAAAAGGAATGCACATGCATTCATGCACACTTCCTAGAGCTCACTTCTCAATTACAAAATGAATTCTTACTTCCTTAAAAATATACGGACTACAATCCACTGGTATATTGAATTGGTATGCAACATCAACAAATGCCAAATTAGTTCCAATTAAGTGCAATATACAAAATCAACACACTTCATACTATACCACCACTATGCTCTGATTTGGACTTTAAATAAACATACTTCTCTCAATAACCTACATCATTATTTTGAAAATGATCAACCAAATCAATCTTTATATATCTTCTACACAAATTAAGTCACCCATTGGGTCGACCTCAAGAACATTTCCAAAAATATGAAATGTGTAAATTAGGTCAACTAGATCTACATGAAAAACATAATGTGGACCAAAAATAATTAACCACTCTCTATCCTACATGTTGGATCCACTTCCTTGAACTCATAAACATCTATCAAAATCGATCTGATAGGATCACATAAATATCTATTATGCCCTGTTGTTGTTCTTCACTGTATACCCAAAAAATGCTACACAAAACTCCATATCTTGAACAAAACATAACATCACGTATTGAGAAGCTGGGATAAGGTAGATTATACCTTCATTATGCTTTCCCTAGGTTTTTAGGTCACAAAAATCCAATCTGGGTAGTCAAACCAAACCTTTTATTGAAAATCATCTACTGCACTGATAGCTGCTAGACTTAACTAAGAATCCAATATGACCTTCAGTATGATCAAAATAAGTACTGTGAACCTATGCAATGCATCTTGTTTCCATTAAAGAAAAAATATAAACCATTCATATAATTGTCTCTTGCCAACAATCTCCCCCTTTGACGTTGATGGCAACACTTAGTGAAAAATGACTAAGTGTACAAAATGCCAAAAATACTAACTACTCCAAAATCCAAAATCTCACATGCTCCCTATAAGATGAATAATATTTTTTTTCATTTCATATATCTCCCCCTTTGACATCAATGGAAAAGGTAGGGGTCCACAACTAAATTTATACCCAAAATGCCTATATAAGCTGCATATACACAAGTAGACCGTCCATACTTATGTGAATTTGAGGATGTTCAAAAATGTGTTCTTTAAAGTACTGAAATCCTTGTCCCAAATCTATTTGAGACTCTCAAGGATCTAAATTTGTCCACATAATGCATAGGCAAGCATTTTTGTTGACTTAAGATCATTTGCATCAGGTGAACCATATGTTGCATATGCCTCCTTCAATGAATTGACCATGAATCTTTCTCAACACATACCTTATCCAATCAAATGTAGAAAATTTCATGATCTAATATACTTTCTTCTCTTTTAGGATCTTATACTCATCTTTTATATTAGAGTTTATAGACAATTCAGATGAAAATAGTTGATGAACCTGATGTCACCTAATTCCTCCAAGTTACAATGAATATAAGCCCTAATATCCTTTACGTGAAGCACACTGTAAGGTATAGTACAGAATGCACCTTAAGGATCATATTCTAATGATTTGTAGAAATGTTTCTTGAATTTTGTCCTAGGACACACTATTATGTCTACTATATGAGACTTATCCATGATTAAATATGCAAGATATCAAATAAAGTAGTAAAAATACCTCATTTTCATCGAACAAGGGTTTGATCACCAAATTACTAATAATCACCTTAGATCTCACACAAATATCCTTCAAGATATCTGCAAGCACTTCCTTTTAGTCACAAAGTAAAGAATGAAGTGTTGAAATAGCTTTTTGACCTTTCACACATCTGACTTTTAGATGCAATAAATGCTTTATACCCTAACTCCATTTGATGTTAGGTTTTCAAATTGAGATGCAAAATATTTCTATGAACCTTTCAAATATGCTTGTGAACCTTTTAAGTTTCTTTAGAAATGACTGAAACATCATGATACATTTGAATAAAACATTCACATCTAGGTATAAAGTCACATCAAGGGGTTTGATGAAATTTTCATGAAAGATCTCCCTAGGCCAAATGCCTTAGTTTAATTTCTTGAAGAAATTTCCACACCAAATTCAAGTGTGAAACCACCATTAGCATAAAAATTACTTTTTGGTACCCATTTCTTTTTCATCTTCTTATTGATCTCTTCCACATCAACCTTTTATTTTCTCTTGTCATTGTTTTGCATGTTATTGTTATTTATGGGACCTCTTCTGTTCATGTTCACATTTCTGCTTCTACAAAATTTTGCAAATTTTTTACTTGGATTATTGCATTTGTAACATATCACATTGGATTGACCATACTTGTAGCTTATCTAATTCCCTCCTAATTTTCAATTCTTAGCAATATATCTAAAATTGTTTCATGTAAAACATCTAACATTCCCTTTGTTAGGAGTATTGTTCATCTTGATTTATGACCATAGTTATGTTAATATGATTTAGAACAACAAAGAGGGGGGTGAATCAGTTGTTCTCAGGTCCAGATGTATAAAACAAACTTTAAAACTCTTCAACAAATCAGATCCAATAACCAACAGCTACTCAGTCATTACTGATTTCATAACAGAAACATATAACAGTGCAGTCCACTATCCAATAGTATCTAACTTGTAAAACACAGAAATGTTCAAACCAAAACATTCACACAAGTATTAACACCAGGATTTATAGTGGAAACCCAATTTGGGAAAAACCACTTTGTAACATGTTACTATTATTTTCACTCTTCTAAAGTGAGCTCTGTGAAAAGCCAACCCTATCAAAGGTTACAAACACATTGTCAAGTGTGACCCGGTTAAAGGATTTAAACCACTCTATTAAAAGTGTGCCTTGTTATAGGACTTACATACATCCCATTAGAATGCAACCTTGTTCAAAGGATTTATACAAATGACTTTTAGGTCAACCTTTATTAAAAGGATTTTGACTGATACAATGGTTAAAAAGTAACAGTAGTATTGATCTGAAAAACATACAACTCACTTTGCAAATATCAGATCTAATTCCGTACACATATGTTGGCTTATTGACTATGAACCTTTACCATCTCCATCACTGATCTGCTCGAAAATCTCTTCAAGCAATCACAACACTTCTCTTTCATCCTTTTCTGCTTATACAGTCAATAACATTAACAATACTTCCAACATCCTCTCTTCTTTCAATCTCATGCTTAGGTTCCCTTAATACTTCATCAATTAGATCAATACATATTTTTCCGCTTAATCTCCTTTGTAGATCTTAGGGTTAGGTCAAATTCATCGAATTCTTCCAACTTTATATTCTTCATCTACCCTTCTAGAAATATCTCAAATCTCTTAATAGATTTACAATAAAATATTTTATAGTGTATTAAATGCTTTCATACAATCAATAAATAAAGTCAACACATTTTATATAATCCAAGAATTCAACTATGTCGGCTGGGAATCTGAATTCTTCCTTAAATGTAAATTACTGATGCTCAGTCAATACAGTGTTCAACTCCTCGGTCTTCATTAGAAAGCTCGGTCACCTAAAAAAATGTTCCCTTGGCTAATACTGTCTTCCTCGGCAATTAACTGATGTTTGGTCAACACTGCATTTACTCGGTATATACTAGCTCGGTCGACACTCACGTCACTTGACTTAAACTAGATTTATTCACTTTTGCTCGGTTAAGCCTACTAGTTTAGTCTTCATCCTTACTTAGATAAACAATACATTGTCTTATCATTGTGCCACATTATCAAGTACACATTGAAGTATCAAGATAACTCAACCTTTCCTTAGGTGCTATTGTTACCAACCTTGCCTATCCCCTTCACAACAATCAAATAGATATAGTACTTTCTTAAATATCAACAGTCTTACCAGTTAAGGTTTGACATCAATGACAATACAACAACTGCTTCAATTGTAGTTTCCAACAATCTCCCTCTTTGGAATTGATGGCAACACCATATGAATAACATGTGAATCACCAACCAATCCAAAACTTATCTGTTCATCATAAATATTTATAATATCCTTAGCTTCATTTTGATACATAATCAATTAGCCTTGCTTGTATGACCGTCTTGCTAGTTGTTCCTTTGTATTTACATATTCCATTTGGACCTCTTTGTCTTGTACCAATTCCCTCAAGTAATGATACTTGATGGCAATGTGTTTGGTCTTTGTATGCATCACTAGATTCTTAGAGATGTTGATAGAACTTGTGTTGTCACAGTAGATGACAACTGGTTTAGTGATCTCTTCTTTCATACCTACCAACAATTTCTTTATCCATACCAAGTTTGAACAGTTCACTACTGCAGCCACATACTCAGCATCAACAGTAGATTGGGAAATGCAATTTTGTTTCTTTCTTGTCCAGGAAACTAATATGTGTCCAAGAAAGAAAGCTCCACCACTAGTACTCTTTCTGTCATCCACATTTCCTACCCAATCAACATTAGTATACACTCTCAGTTCAAACTTTTCATGCTTCTCGTAGTACAATCCATAGTCAGTAGTCCCTTTCAAATATCTCATTATCCTTTTGATAGCCATCATGTGAGTTTCTTTAGGATTGGCAAAGAATCTTTCCATAATCCCAATAGCTAAAGCAATATCTGGTCTACTATGTACAACATACTGTAGTTTTTCAATCATGGTTCTATACAAGGTCTGGTTTACCTCTGCAACATCATCATTCTTAGACAACTTTTGTCCAGTAGCCATGAGAGTACTTACTGGCCTTGAGTCTTCCATAACAAAGGTTTTCAGTATCTCATGAACATATTTAGACTGGGTGATGAAAATTTCTTTCTCCATCTGATATACTTGTAAACCAACAAAACATTTGATCTCCCCAAACATACTCATTTCAAATTCAGTTTGCATTTCATTTGAAAATTTATTACACAAGGCATCTTGTCCACCAAATATAATATCATCTACAAAAATCTTAGCCAACAAGATTCCTTTACCTTCTTCATCTTTAATGTATAGATTTCTTGTGTCATTTGTCCTTGAGAATCCAATCTGTATCAGGTAGTTGTGCAGTCTCTCATACCATGCTTTGGGAGCTTGCTTTAATCCATACAGTGCTTTATTTAGTTTGCAAACTAGGTGTCTTTTGTTTGCATCAACAAATCCTTCTGGTTGTTCAATGTACACTTCTTCTTCTAATATACCATTTAAAAATGTAGACTTAACATCCATTTGGTATACCTTGAAATCTTTGTAGGCAGCATATGCAAGTAAGGTTCTTACTCCTTCCAATCTAGCTACAGGGGAAAATGTCTCCCCGTAATCTATTCTTTCTTCTTGTGCGTAGCCTTTGCATACCAACTTAGCCTTGTTTCTTGTGATTTGACCTTGCTCATTCAACTTATTTCAAAACATGCACTTTATTCCAATGACATTTTTATTTTCTAGTCTCAGCACCAGAGTCCAGGTATCATTCTTCTCTATCTGGTCTATCTCCTCATTCATTGCTTGTATCCATTCTTCATTTTCTAATGCCTCCCTTGTTGTCTTAGGCTCAAATTCACATAGTAAACATGTAGGATCTCTTGTCTTGCTTCTGGTCAGAACTCCAGTATCTTTGTCTCCAATGATCTGTTCAGGCTTGTGACGTCTCCTTACATATTGTGCCAAAACAGGTTCTTCTCTCCTTTCATCTTGCTCTTCAGGTTCACCAACAAGATTGTCAGATTCAGCTTCTGAATGCTCAACAACCTCTTCCTGATACTCAGTAGCTTCTTCCTGTTGCTCAACATGTTCTTCTTCTCTCTTGGCATTGTTTTCCTGATGCTTGGCATTGGTTACCTGAAACTCGGCATCAGGTGCAAGTTTGTCACTTGCCTCTCCTTCCTCTATATACACAAAAGATCTGTAATCTTCTAGTTCTCTTTTGCTGTTAGCTTCATTTTTCTCTGCATACTCATCAACTTTGACATTCACACTTTCCACAATTTTGATAGTGTTAGATTTCAAACACTTATAAGCTTTACTTTTTGTGGAATAGCCTAGGAATATGCCCTCATCACTTTTACCATCAAATTTTCCATTCCTATTATCCTTTAGTATGTAGCATTTGCTTCCAAAAATTCTAAAATACTTTACATTAGGTGCATACCCATGCCATAACTCATTAGATTTGTACCTTTTTTGAACTGTACTCAATTAAGAGTATAAATAGTTGTACTTACAGCTTCTCTCCAGTACTTTTATGCAACATTCTTTTCAATCATTAATGTCCTTGCACAATCCATGATAGATCTACTCCTTCTCTCTGTTATACCGTTCTTTGGAGGAGTTCTAGGTGCAGACATTTGTCTTTTGATCCCTCTATCATTGAAAAATAGATTGAATTCATTGGATATAAATTCTCCACCTCGGTTAGATCTCAGACACTTCAGGTTCCTACCTGTCTCCTTTTCAACCTTAGCCAAATACCACTTAAAAAATTGAAAAGCATCAGATTTTTCTTTTAAGAACATTACTGTCATCATTCTAGTATAATCATCAACAAAGAGGATAAAATATCTAGCACCACAATAGCTTTGTACAAGCATAGGTCTAGAAAGGTCAGTATGAACCAAATCTAAAACATTCTCAGAGGTAAAAGTCTTGCTCTTAAAACTAGACTTTGTCATCTTACCCAACTGGCATTCTTGACACATTACATTCTCAGGTTTCTTCAATCTAGGAAGACCTCTCACTTTCTTCTTCTTACTAATTTCTACCAGATTATCAAAGTTAACATGACATAGCCGCTTATGCCATAACCAAATATCATCAAGTTGTGCAATCATACATGTTTCTTCAGATAGGTCTAGATAGAACAAATTACCTCTTGTATGTTCTCCACTTCCAATCAGTTCACTAGTGGCATCAAATATTTTGGCCTTCCTGTTATGAAATTCCACTTAGTAGCCTATGCTATTAAGCTATGAAACACTCAACAGATTATAGTTAAGAACCTCAACCCAATAAGCATTCTCACAAGTGATATTATCAGTCAGCTTAATCAATCCTTTACCTCTAATAGGACATGGTGCATCATTACCAAATTTTACACTTCTACCTTTATAATGATCTAAGGTATCAAACTTACTCTTGTCACCAGTCATGTGATGTGAAGAACCACTATCAATAATCCATTTATCATTTTTGTTCACATAAGATATCAATGCAGTTTTCTCATCCTCATCAGACTCATCTTTCATTGCAACATAGACAACCTCAATTTCAAAATCATCACTATCAATGTCAGTCTCTTCTTCGGCAGTATAGTAGGATTTCTTACCTTTTCCTTTGTAGTCTTTGTACCTTCGGTAACCTCTATCTTCTCTTTTTTCTTTATGCTTGTTGTCTCTTTCTTCATTCTTATCATCCCTGTCGAGACATCTAGCAGCTATATGACCAATTTTATTACATGAAAATCATATAATAGGGAGTTTACCTTTATACTTTCATTTTCCCCTTTTCAGTCTTCTAGCCATAAGAGCTTCTAGATCCTCAAGTTCTTCATCAGATGTGTCACTTTCACTTTCACTTTCACTTTCACTGATGCATCTTTATTTTTCCTTCTTTGACTTACTCAGAACCATTTGAGACTTAAAAGCAGATTCAACATTACCAATAGTGAAGTTATCATAGTTAGAAAGTTCAAAAGCAGTAAGCTTACCAACCAAACTTTCCAAAAGTAAGAGAATTGTTAGGGTTACATCTAGATTCTTGAATTGCTAAAATTTTGATGGCATAAATAGGACGCAGAGTTCTCAATACTTTTTCAATTACAGTTTCATCATCAATAGTTCCATTTGCTCCTCTAATGGCATTTACAACTTCTTTTATTCTACCACAATATTGTGCAATATTCTCACCTTCTTGCATTCTCATTTCATCAAATTTACCTCTTAGGCTCTCAAATTTTTCTCTCAGTACATTTATGTCACTGCCATAGATGTTTGCAAGAGTCCCACATTTTCTTTGCATTAGTGCAGCCTTTGATGTCTTCAAATTTTGGATAACTTAGGGCAGATGCAATATCCAACATTGCTTGGTTATGTTCTTGTTTCGCTCTCATCTCCTCGACAGTCAAAGGTGCAACATGTGTGACATAATCATTCTCAACATAATACTTTGCAAAATCACCAATACTGGCCAGATGTAGCTTCATCAAAATTTTCCATGCAGGGAAGTTCTCCTTATTTAGCTTCAGTACTTCCTTCTTATACATCCTGATCATTTGCTTTAAGTACCTTTAAACTTGTTCTCTGTAAGCACCAACAACTCTAATACTAATTGTTAATATGATTTAGAACAAAAGAGAGGGGGGTGAATCAGTTGTTCTCAGGTCCAGATGTATAAAATAAACTTTAAAACTCTTCAACAAATCAGATCCAATAACCAACAGCTACTCGGTCATTACTGATTTCATAATAGAAACATATAACAGTGCAGTCCACTATCCAATAGTATCTAACTTTTAAAACACAGAAATGTTCAAACCAAAATATTCACACAAGTAATAACACCAGGATTTATAGTGGAAACCCAATTTGGGAAAAACCACTTTGTAACATGTTACTATTATTTTCACTCTTCTGAAGTGAGCTCTGTGAAAAGCCAACCCTGTCAAAGGTTACAAAAACACTATTAGGTGTGACCCGGTTAAAGGATTTAAACCACTCTATTAAAAGTGTGCCTTGTTATAGGACTTACATACATCCCATTAGAATTCAACCTTGTTCAAAGGATTTATACAAATGACTATTAGGTCAACCTCTGTTAAAAATATTTTGACTGATACAAAGGTTAGAAAGTAACAGTAGTATTGATCTGAAAAACATACAACTCACTTTGCAAATCTCAGATGCAATTCCATACACATATGTTGGCTTACTGACTATGAACCTTTACCATCTCCATAATTGATCTGCTCAAAAATCCCTTCAAGAAATCACAACACTTCTCCTTCAGCCTTTTCTGCTTATACAGTCAATAACATCAACAATACTTCCAACATCCTCTCTTCTTTCAACCTCATGCTTAAGTTCCCTTAATACTTCATCAATTAGGTCAATACATCTTTTGTCACTTAATCTCCTTCGTAGATCTTAGGGTTAGGTCAGATTAATTGTATCCTTCCAACTTTATGTTCCTCATCTACCCTTCTAGAAATATCTCAAATCTCTTAATAGATTTACAATAAAATATTTTATAGTGCATTAAATGCTTTCGTACAATCAATAAATAAAGTCAACACATTTTACATAATCCAAAAATTCAACTATGTCAGCAGGGAATCTAAATTCATTGTGCCACATAATCAAGTACACATTGAAGTATCAAGATAACTCAACTTTTCCTTACGTGCTATTGTTACCAACCTTTCCTATCCCCTTCACAACAATCACATAGATATAGTACTTTCTTAAATAGCAACAGTCTTACCAGTTAAGGTTTGACATCAATGACAATACAACAATTACTTCAATTGTAGTTTCCAACAAGTTGTTGCATTTAAAGCATTGCCTAGAAAAATATGTATCATATATTCTATTTCTTCATTGTGATGCTCTATGACCAAATCAATTGCAAATAAAGAATCTACCATTGAAATTTTGAGCATTAGGTTGTCTTACTGGGGACCTCTTAGGATTTCCATTCTAATTTTTTGATCAAGGATTTCTTTGACTAGATCTATAACTCTCTCCTTTCTCAAAACCAAGACCATGTGTATCGCCTTTCATTCTCTGACTTTCAAGTTGTGCATCAATCTTTTTTGAGATGACCTTTTATTTTTCCTTGAATTCATTTGCAGAAATGATCTTTAGAATGTTGTTCACCCTTTTAAGTTCTTTCTCATTATGTTTGATTCATCTATATCAAGCTATAATTTTCCAATCTCATTACTTAGTTTGTTACATTCATCAGATTTATCTTTCAGGGATTGTTCAAGATTCTCTTCATTATTTTTCCTTTCTTCAATCTCCTTATTCTACTTCATCATCATAGATTCCATCTCATGGTTTAGGTTTTCTTTATCTTTTGCAAGATTCTCATATTCATCTATTTTATCATTATTTCATTTCCACTTTAGCTTCTCAACAAGTTCCTTCCTCTTATCCATGGATTTTTTCAACTCTCCTTTCAATGTCTCAATTAAATTTTTGGCTTCCTTAAGTCTCTTCTTCTAATTTAGGACTTCAACTTTGGTTTCATCAAGATCATCAAGTGCAACCAAGAAATGTTGTTGAACATTGTTAGAGTCCATTAAATCACCTATTAGAACCTTCCTCAAGTTGTTAGACTTCCTCCAAGGCATAAGCCTCTAATACCAATTGTTGATATTAACGAACACTAAGAGAGGGTAGTGAATAATTATTTTGTAATTTGTAGCCTTATTAATCTGGTTCTTGAATCATAAACCACATGAAATGAAAATAAAGGTGTAGAAGAAAAATCCAAGCAACCACAAAACCATAACATAAGTATTTTTATCATGGAAACCCAGTCAAGGGAAAAACCATGGTGGGGATGGAACCCATAAGTAATACTACTCTACATAAGTATTATACCCTATTAGAGGTTTACAAAAGGAATGAACATGCATTCAAACACACTTCCTAGAGATCACTACTCAATTACAAAATGAAGGCTTACTACCTTACAAATATATGGACTACATTCCACTAGTAGATTGAACTAGTATACCACATCAACAAATGCCAAATTAGGTCCAATTAAGTGTAATATACTGAATCAACACACTTCATGCTATACCACTACTCTTGTATGAGTAAGAGTTGAAATCAATAAAATTCTCTCATTAACATACATCATTATTTCCAAAATGATCAACCAAATTGATATTATATATCTACTATACAAATTAAGTCACCCACTAGGCCAACCTCAAGCACATTTCCAAAAATATGAAACGTGTAAATTAGGTTGGCCATATCTACCAAAAAAATATAATGTGGAAGAAAAGTAATTAACCACTCGTTATCCCACATGTTGGATCCACTTCCTTGAACTGATAAAAAATCATCAAAACTGATATGATAGGATCGCTTAAAGATCTATGATGCCATGTTGTTGTTCTTCACTGTATACCCAGAAAATGCTACATAGAACTCCATGTCTCAAAAAAAACATAACATAAAGTATTACAAAGCTGGAATAAGGTAGATTATACCTTAATTATGCTTCCCCTAGGTTCACACCATAAAATTCCAATCTAGGTATCCGAACTAAACCTTTTACTGAAAATTATCTATTGCATTAATAACTGTAAGACTTAACTAGAGATCCTATCCGACCTTTGGTGTGATCAAAATAAGTACTGTGATCCTATTAAATGCATCTTATTTCCATCAATAAAAAAATCTAAACCATTCAGAGCAGTGTCTCTTTCCAAAAAAAAGTGGCAACCACATCTCAGTCATTGCCAAATATTATAATGTCACTATGTTGAAACTTGCAACTGTGCGTAAAACCACTCATCATTTCTCAAACTATTCATGCCCATAGATTTTATTTGGAAGATAAATTATAGGAAAAATATTTTTCAACTCCCCAACTCACTCGAATGTTCTAGAACACTTCATACCAATGTGTTCATTAAGGTGTGCATAGAGTGCAAAAATTACCAAACTTTGATGGGGTATTTCTTGAAGCTTGTGTTGTGTAGGACTGATCTATTAGGTGCTATGGGATTGTGTTACTGCTTCCCACAAAATTTTCTTTCACTATCAGAATATTTGACCTTGTTCAAAAGTGGTGACCACATCTTAGTTGTTATTTTTTCTTGCAATGTCGCTTAGTTGAAAGTTTGAAACCACTCATTTTGGCATCAACCTGTATGTGAAAATACATTTTTTTGGGTAGGTAAATGATAGTAAAAACCTCTTTCAGCTTCCTAACTCACTCAAATGTTCCTTAACATACATAAACTGTAAAAATTATCAAACTTTTTTGGGGCATTTCTCAAAGCTTGTGTGACATAGGAACAATCTATCAAGTGCTATGGGATCATGTTACTACTTCCCAAAAAATCCCTCACTTTTAGGAGATTCGACCCTATTCAAAAGTGGTGATCACATCTCAGTCATTTCTAAATCTTCCAATTTTCCTCAGTTGAAATTTGTAACTATGTGTATCTTTGAAACCGTTCATCATTCTCTCAAACCATTTGTGCCAATATATTTTTTTGGGTGGATAAATACCAAGAACAACCTCTTTTAAATCTCCAACTCAGTCAAACAATCCAAACCACTTTGTATCAGTGTGTTCTTTAAGGAGCATAGAGTGAAAAAATTATCAAACTTTAATGGGGCATTTCTCAAATCTCATGCGACACATGATCAATCCTTCAGGTTCTATGGGATCATGTTACTTTAAACTAATAGTTCATAAATGTACAAGTAACATGATAGAGAATGCAAAGAAAAATGTTGAATGGTGCCAAGGTCATTTTGCTAGTCGAGACACCCAATACAACAAATGTTATTTTTGGGAAGTGAAAGGTAAAATTTATTTTGTTCAAATTCTTAAATACAATTTTCAATCATGTGATTTTCACTTTTATCATGTAATTGTTGATCTAAAAATATGCAAATTTGATTTAATATTTGTAATAGATATAGGTCGATCCAATCCTTACAATTGTCAAAGAATTGGTACTATCAAAAATTTACATCAAGTGATGACTACAAGACAACACAAAACTCCATTGATTCAAGGAACGGAAAACCAATGCCTTTGTGCTGACTGTGTTGAGGATAATCCAATCAGTCAATGTGACAATATTGCAAATGGATATGTTTCACGATGGGATATGAAGGAGTTGATCAGAATGCCTCCTTATGAACATGATGACATTGGCATAAACATTCATGATCCTATATATTCAGCTGATTTTGAACGTGTTGTTGATTTAGTTATTACAGGTGTGTGCACATACATGTTTTTTTATTAATTTTAATTTATCACAAGTGGTGATCAAATTATTTATATCTTTAAAAAAAAAAAATTAAATTACATCCATTTGTACATAGGTGATATTTTTGATGTGATTGTGGATCCTGACAATGCAAAAAGTGTAGTTTATTATCTACAAAGATGCACATAAGAAAAATAAAAATTGTCAATAGTAGTTGTAGATGGTGATCGACAATCATATCTAACTGGTTTATTTGTCATTGAAGGCACATATTATCAACAAATAGAGATAGACAAAAATGGTGTTCAATTTATTAAATACATGGACAAAAAGTTCTACATTACAGTCACTTGGTTATAGAGACAAAGTTTTAGTTTGAGACATTGCCAAAAAGAGGAAGTGGGAACCAAAAGTGGGGGTTTCCTATTGAAGAACATGAATTTTTTTTGGAGATAATAAAAGATAGAGAGGATCCAGACTACATGTATCACGATCTCTATGCTAAACTTGTCTTTTGTAGCTTTCGTACTTTCACATTTGAACTTGTGTTTTTTGTAGCTTTAAACTCATATAAATGATGTAATGAATATTGGATATGATTTGATATATAATTATGCATTCTTGGACAATAATACTTTGATATATATAATTATGCATGTTGTTATGTATGCTTTCATGGTTCAATAGTATGTTCTTATGTATGCTTTTATGTGTTTTGTTATGTACATGTTTTTATGTATGTCCTCTTAAGATATTAGTTAACTTAATTATGATATTAGCTAGATTACTTACTAGTTAGATTACTTATGATAAATCAGTGAGGATAAAATGCTTTTACACATGTTGTTATGGTTAGGAATGGGAACACTGAGAGGGGGGGGGGAGGGTGAATCAGTGTTCACTGTATTTTATCTTTTTACTTAATCTCAAACCTAACTTAAATACTTAAGTATTGAAATGAACATCCACATAAGCATGAAACATGAAATCAACACATAACACCAATATGGTTATGGGGAAATTTAAATAGGTAAAAATTGCGGTGGGAATTGACACCCACTAATATTATGTACTAGTGTTTTATGATCCTTGTTAGAAGATCCTTAACCCTGTTAAGAGTTTCTTTACAATGTATTAAGTACAATAGACCTTGTTAAGGGTTGGACCCTGTTAGGAGTCTTTTACAATAAACCATGTTAGGGGTGTGGATGCACTATCCTAGAGCTCACTGCTCAAGTGGTGAAGGATGCAACCTTCTGATCTCAGATACACACTATATATGTTGGATGAACTATCAGTGTGACATTGTTTGTTTGATCAGTTCCTTTGATGCGTTGATGCTTTGACCTCTTGAAAAGCTCTAATACATCTTATAGACTCTTCGCACACTTCTTCTCTGCTTATCAAAACTCTATATCAACTTCCATACTAGTTACAATAGGTGCATCTCATATTTATATGTGCATACAAAACAAATAACTAGGTCGGCCCTTTAACCGATTACATACAATGCTTCCAATTGAATTAGCTCGAGCGTGTTTAAAAAAATATATATTTATATATCGGAAACCTAATTAAAATAGGCGCATAGCCTTTACATCATTAGAATATAATCACAAATCAAAATGCTAACAGTCGGCTGCTTACTCTGTTCTTCTCTGGCACACACTAGTTGTGTAACTTCAACTGTCTATAACTTTCTCATACTTGCATATCTGATCATGCATTTATAGAATAAGCATGAATATAGTATAACCAACTTATATTTTAGGGCGCATACCGTAACTCATTCGTACACATGTGCGTTGATGCTCTGAGCTTCAGGTACTCTGTACACTATCCAGTCTTCAACACAGCCAATTTTTCATCTTCTCATCAAGTGCGCTGACTCCAAACTATTATATATATGACTTTATTTCCATAATGACAACACTATATCAAGTCATATAAGCTAGTATAGCCAACTTTCCAACAATATCCCCCTTTGTCATTGATGGCAACAAAGGAATATGGCCAAGTTGCTAATTGTCCCTTAATACAATTTTTTTTTCTTATATCTCCCTTATACATATCTATAACCCATATTCTATACATACTCCCCCTTTGACATTAATGACAAAGGTGCTTCAAAATGGTATTAAAAATACTCATTATGGGAGAACATCCGGATATGCTATCGGCAAGTTTTGGATCTCCTTCTTACAAAATGTGATCAATGAATTTAAAATCTGGAGATGGGCACATAGTGCATACTATAGCTTCTCCATCTTCTGCAAATCTAAGCTAGGACCTTGATCATATGTCACCATGGTGGCATCGATCTCCTTGATATTCTAATAGATATGCTATCTAGTGAGGGTGCAAGAGTATTCATGAGCTATGTTTGCCTTGCCCTTATCTTTGACATCTCTTTCTCAGCTTTCTCAATCTTATCTATATGTCCTTGGTAGACATTATTAGACATGTTCACATCAACAGATGGATCTTCCATTGATTTCCTGATGTTTTCTATCATGGCTTCTTCCTCTTGAATCTTCTTGTATAGATCACTAGTCAACTTGTCTTGGTTCATGTAGTCAGCAATAATGTTCCTCCCCTTTACTACAAACTCCTTCAAGGATGCTTGACCAGTCTTTAGTGAGCTCAGGTCAAGTGCAAAATTTCTAACTAATTCACTGAGCCTTTTCTTTAAATACTTCTCTTATGCAAGTAGGGATGCAGATTCTTCCAGGCTAGAGAAATTACTCTTGAACTGAGAAATGACTGCACTCACATCATCAATGGAGTGTACCTTGGACACTTTCTTGTCTGCTGGTAACAAGTTGTTCAGGATGTTCATTGATTCTACGATGGGATTCCTCATCACTTGTTTCTCCTTGGCTTTCTCCATAGCTAAGACGCTAAACTTGATTAGGTCTTCTTCTCCCCATGAATCCAAACTGGTTGTGTCAGGTGTCAAACTTGACAAAAATGCTGCTGAGGGAGTGATATGAGTGTTATCCATAACTTCTTGTTTTACCTTGATTGTTTCAATTGATGGTTCATCTTTTTCTCACTTCTTTTTACCTCTTCTTCTCCCTTTTGTTTTTCAGCTTATTTTTATTTTTCTTCTTCTTTCTTTTCTTCCATCTTTTCTTCTTCTTTCTCATTTGTTATATCCTCAATCAATACTTCATCTTGTTGATTGGGAGGAGTGTTACTGCATAAGTTT
The DNA here is from genome assembly GCA_027943335.1 of Chamaecyparis obtusa. Taxonomy (NCBI): domain Eukaryota; kingdom Viridiplantae; phylum Streptophyta; class Pinopsida; order Cupressales; family Cupressaceae; genus Chamaecyparis; species Chamaecyparis obtusa. The sequence goes on along the minus strand of BSBK01002599.1, from coordinate 491,396 downwards.
TCATCCTCTTGAGTGCTTACAAACGCCTCTTCAAACTTGTCCAGATCAATTTCTATGGCCGCCATAGTAACTTTTACATTATCAATAAGGATTGAATCATCATTGGGTGTCTCTGTCATGGGCGCAAACTTCTCTACCTTTGAGGTTGTATCAACAACATGCGTTGAATCCTATGGACCTGTAGATGGTACATTGATGGTTTCTGACTCTTTGGTAACCTGTGTGGGCACTTGAGCTGTAGGTGCAGTGGATGGATATGTGTGTCTATTCATAAAGACCTTTTCAAATGCCTTCTTTGTTTCCTTAGCCACCAGTTCATAGTTTTTGTCCATTATATGTAGGGTCATTGACTTTATTCTGAGATGTGTCTTCACCAAGTCTAACAAAAAGGATTTCTCTTCTAAGGAACATACTGGAAAACTCTCATCTAAGATCTTCTCTCTTATTCTCAGATCTTCTTCAATGGCTTGTCTTTTAAAGAACTCTAAGATATTCCATACATTATCAAGAATCATAGTCTTTAGTTCTAAGACTATCTTCTTAAACTTCAACATGTGTTTGACAATCATTCCATGTATCTCTGATTTGTCAATCTCACTGTATTTCTCATAAAACTTTCCTACTTGATCAATTCTTCCTTCATCAACAATCCTTGCACTTAGCACACTGAGACTGGGTTTGAAACTTACTTCAAGAGGTGCTTGAGTGTTCTTCCTATTTCTTGTTACTCTCGAGGATGGATGACCAGTGCTAATCTCTTTCTTCCTCTTAGGCATTGCCTTATACTCAGGAGGAGTAGTAAGGTCAATGGTTTCCTTGGGCACAGAAGGAGTAACATCATTTTTATCCTTCTAAACATCAAATTTTTCTATCTTCACCTTCTTCAACTTAGGATCATCTAATTCTATCTTTGATGCATCTGTGCTCTCTAATTCCAAAGCAATATTCTCTTGCCTTGCTTTATCTAGGTCTTCTTAAGACTCTCCATGAATTCTCAAGATCTCTGAGGTAACCTTGGCAACCTTCCTTTTTGTTGTTGCACTATTCAAGACTGCATCAACTTCTCTTGTTTTCTCCTCATAGGTTCCCCATCTTGGCTCATTAGGGTCTTTAGGTGTTGACAAAAGAACTTGAGCATAAGCCTCTAGAATAGGCTCTTCCACTTCATATCCTAGTGGATGAATCCACTTTGTCCTTGGTTCAACAGCCTCCATGCATGTTGTATCAGTCTCAACCATAAAACAAATAGTATCCTTATACTTTTCAACTATCTTCTCTGGAATTCTAAACCTCATCTGCATCTTAGCCCTGAATGTTTTCAACTCTAGTGTCATGTAGTCCTTCAAAGTGCTCTCAGTACATGCCTTGGGAGATATCTGTGACATTGTGGGAATAGTCTTATCTAGGTATAAATCAGACACTTTTCCAACAATGTGGAAGTACATATATATGATCAAAGACCCAAATCTGAATATTTTGGCCTTGTCATGCTTGATTACCTTAATGTTATCAATTAACTGTGTGCACAAGATCTCACACAGATTAAAGTATCCATTCTCATTCACAAGTCTTATGGATACAAGAATTGTGGCCACAGACACATTGTTCACCCTACTGGTGTGTTGGAACCTGTAACCTAGTATCATAGACATCAATTTGATGTCATCTTGCTCAATAGGCTCTATGTTCATTCCGCGCCTATCACTTCTTGAATTGCATGTTTGTTCAACAAGTTTCCTTACATCCTTTCCTGCTGGAAGAATGGCACCTGTCTTAGAGAGGCCTCTCATCTCATGAATTAGGTCACTAGTAATGCTGACTGGCACTTCACCTATCCAAAATAGGTCATCGTGAATTCTTTTTAGTAGAGTCTTGATCCATTCTAATTCGTATAACTCATATGCCATAGCATACTCCACTATAGAGTGATTATTCCACCATGCATACTCATCCATGAAGGTTTTGTCTGGTTTTAACATTGTTTCCATGTGCGCCATTAATCTATCTAATCCTATTGGCTCTTTCTTGCAGTATACGTATGCCCTAATATCCTTGACATGCATAACACCCATAGGCATGCAGGAGAATGCCCCTTCTAGGTCATCCAAAGTGGATTTGAATGGGTGTCTCTTAAATACATATCTTTTCTTTTTTGCAACATCAAATACTATAGAAGTAGCCATCACTTACTTGTATAACGCTTTCTCAAAGGTTTCCAAGAGATTTTGAATTGGCGTGATGAACTAGGGTTTCTACAACTGATAAAATGCACAACAAGTCACTTGATGAATCAAACTGCAATCCTTCACAATCAAATGCTAGGGCTCTTTTGCTCTCCAATCACTCTCAATTCAAATGCAATGAGAGATCTTCAAACTTTTGTGTACTTTAAAGTAGAAATTCTGCCATTAATGCTTGTCGCGTAAACCAGGATGTCACTTAAAATTTTCTAACTTTCATTCTGCAAACAATCAGCTAGTGTGCTCTTGTACATAAGTTTTTCTAGTCTCCAAAAGCTTAAGTCCAAAGGCGCATACTTTGAAGGTGAGTATACTATCCACACAAGGGTCTAGAGCTAAATTAGCTCGCCCTATGACCCCGAGGGCCATTCATCCAGATGTAGAGCATGTGTCCACTATGGATGCATCTAATACATACTCATCAACCTTATCCTTCTTCTTTTTTTACCAAATCAAGCTCGCATCCTTTGAAGCTTTCACAAACTTGACTTCTCCTTCAGGATCCAATACTGGTTCTTTGGTCTTTTTAGGACTTTCCTGACCTTGCGTCCTTGATCTACAAAACTTTGAGATATGTCCAACCTTGTTACAAGAGTGACAAATGATTGGAGGCCTTATATTCCTCGGCACATTGACATGGGTCACCATTTTACATTATCTTGCAGAGTGACCATTATAGTTACATATCTGACATGTAACATTATGAGAACTTCTTTCATTTGACTAGTTCTAATTTCCTTGATTATAATTAGTCTTGTTCTTCTTACTTGTCTTACAATTCATAGCTTTATGACCAAATTTATTGCATGAATAGCAGTAACCATTAAAAGATCTTACCTCTGTACAGTTCCTTGTTATATGTCCATGCTTGTTACATGCATAAAAAGTGCGGTCTACTGGCTTGTGCTCATTCTTATGTGGTTCACCATTATCTTTAGTTTGATCTTCAGTCTTCTTAGTATCAGTAGAGTCTTTATGTGTATTCATTCTTGCTCGCATGTTGTCAATTTGATTTTGTGCTTCATTGTATCCAATGCAACTAGTATCTCCTTTAGCTCTTCTTGCATACAACTAAGATTCTATCAAATCAGAACTAGTGTGTAATTTATCAATGTGATTCTTTGCTTCTTTCAATTCAAATTCCAAGATTTATTTGCTATTTCTTAGCTCCAAGATTTCCATGTTTGCTTGTCTTAATTCTTCATTGAGTTGAAGGTTCTCTTTGATCTGTTCTTCATAGACTTCCTGATTGTTAATCAGTTTATCATCAAATTTTTCAAGATGTTCCTTCAGAGATGAATTTTCTTCATTGAGATTTTTGACCATAATTCCTAAATCACTAGTAGAGTATTCTTTCAAATCCTTTCTTAGCCTTTTGATGACTATTTGAGCATCACTAAATTTTTCCTTTAGTTCTTCAATTTATTTTTCAGATCTGTCCAAGTCTTCAAGAGCAGCTTCAAGATTTCTTTTCAGGTGTTTCATTTCTACCTTTTCCATGATCTCCTCAAGTGGTTAAACTTCTTTTCTAAGGACCAGAGCTCTAATACCAATTGTTAGGAATGGGAACACTAAGAGGGGGGGGGGGTGAATCAGTGTTCACTGTATTTTATCTTTTTACTTAATCTCAAACTTAACTTAAATACTTAAGTACTGAAATGAACATCCACATAAGCATGAAACATGAAATCAACACATAACACCAATATGGTTACGGGGAAACCCAAATAGGTAAAAACCGCAGTGGGAATTGACACCCACTAATATTCTATACTAGTGTTTTATGATCCTTGTTAGAAGATCTTTAACCCTGTTAGGAGTTTCTTTACAATGTATTAAGTATAGTAGACCTTGTTAAGGCTACAACCTTCTGATCTCAAATACACACTATATTTGTTGGATGAACTGTCACTGTGACACTGCTTGTCTGATCAGTTCCTTTGATGCGCTGATGCTTTGACCTCTTGCAAAGCTCTAATACATATTATAGACTCTTCACACACTTCTTCTCTTCTTATCACAACTCTATATCAACTTACATACTAATTACAATAGGCGCATCTCATATTTATATGTGCATACAAAACAAATAACTAGGTCAGCCCTTTAACTGATTACATACAATGCTTCCAATTGAATTGGCTCAAGTGTGTTTACAAACAAGCATATTTATATGTCAGAAACCTAATTACAATAGGTGCATAGCCTTCACATCATTAGAATATAATTGCAAATCAAAATCTAACAGTCAGTTGCTTACTCTGTTCTTCTCTGGCACACACTGGCTGTGTAACTTCAACTGTATGTAACTTTCTCATACTTGCATATATGATCATGCGCTCATAGAATAAGCATGAATATAGTCTAACCAACATATCTTCTAGGGCGCACCGTAACTCAGTCATACGCATGTGCGTTGATGCTCTGAGCTTCAGGTACTTTGTATATTGTCCAGTCTTTAACACTTAGCCAATTTCTGATCTTCTCATCAAGTGCACTGACTCCAAACTACTATATGACTTTGTTTCCATAATGACAACACTATATCAAGTCATATACGCCAGTATAGCCAACTTTCCAATAGTTATGTATGCTTTTATTTATGCTTTCATGGTTCAATAGTATGTTCTTATGTATGCTTTGATGTATGCTTTAATGGTTCAATTATGCATGCTTGGCTCAATTATGTATGCTTTGTTGTACATGATTTTATATAATTATGAATGTTTGGTTTAAAATGCTTTTTTTCATGTTTTGTTATGTATGCTTTGATGATTCAATAGTATGTTCTTAAAAAAATTGTATATGTTAGATTATGTATGCTTTTACGTCTTTTGTTAAATGTACATGCATTTATGTATGTCCCCTTAAGACATTAGTTAGATTAACTGGGTATGTTCTCTCTTCCCCTCTCTAGATTAACTTATTTATATCTTTCTCTCTTTCCCTTTAATTTAATCTCTCTCTCTCTCTCTCTCTCTCTCTCTCTCTCTCTCTCTCTCTCTCTCTCTCTCTCTCTCTCTCTCTCACACACACACACACACACACACATACATGCTTTTAAAATTCTAATGTGTCTTACTAGGTCATAATGGGTTATAAGGGGTCCTGATACCCCTTAGGACTCATTACAAAACATTATGAATCCTTTCAACATATTATAACCATAAAGTGTTCCCTAAGGGGTCATAATGTGTTCTAAGGGGTGATATGACCCCTTAAGACACACTTTATGGTTCTAATGTATCTTAGTGGGTCATAATGGTTTTTATTGTATTGAAAGGGGTTGTAATGGGATGTAATGGGTCTTAATGGGTCCTAAGGTGTCTAAGGACCCCTTACGACCCATTATGACCCATTAAGACACACCTTATGGTTTGAATGTGTCTTAATGGGTCATAATGGATCATAAGGGGTCCTTAGACCCCTTAAGACCCATTAAGACCTCTTACAACCCATTATGACCCATTAAGATGTTAAGAATAGTCCCAAGAGACAAATGAGAGGCGGAGGGGGGTGGGGGGTGAATCAGTTGTCTACAAGATTTAATTCTTTGTCCAATTAAGTATAGAAGAACATTAAGTATATACACAAAGAGATAACACTTAAACACAACACCACAATTTTGGTTACAGAGAAACCCAAATAGGTAAAAACCTTGGTGGGAATTAGCACCCACTATAAACTGCACTAGAGTATAATGATCCCTGTTAGAAGATCTTACAACCCTGTTAGGAGTTGATCTTTACAATGCATTAAGTACAGTGACCTAGTCAAGGGTCTGACCCTGTTAGGAATCTTTTACAATTAACCCTATTAGGGGTGAGGACACACTTCCAGGAGCACACTACTCAAAGGGTGAAGGTTGAAACCTTCTGCATAACAGACACACACTATATTTGGATCTTGGTGAACTGCGAAGTAGACCCGTTGTCTTGATCAATTCCAATAAATAGCATATACTCTCTTCTTCTTCACATATATCTTCAACTGATGATTGACTGCCTTACAATATTTGCATCTTTTGCTCTACTCTGTCAACCACACTTAGCAATCACAAATGACTGCTAGTAAATATCTTCCTCCAAATGATATAATCAAGTCGGCCTGTTAGAACCTTCTTGAAATCATATTAGAGAAACAATATAACTCTTCAATAACATCTCCAATGATTATACCAAGAACACAACACAAAATGGGATCGCCCAACTCAATATGAGTAGACACGTCGCTTCACACAGTCGGCTCCACCAAATAAACTATAACTTTCTTCTCATGTTGAATCACGTTATGCTCTTTTAACCAAAAATTATTAACTCATCAATAAACATTAAACTAAACACACATACTAAAATGATAGGCACAACTACCAAAACAATATAAACATTTTCGACTTCATTAGATGATCTTAGGGACCTGTAACTGGCAACTAGAAATATCTTAACTCAACTTGTACTACATAAGTAACTCTATGTCCATGAACATAGCTTCACAAACATATCTATAGCACAAATATAAATGTGCAAGGCTCCATCATAACCATACTAAAAATCACATACAAAACTGTGCCTATAACTCTATTAGGAACATTGCTGACACAAACAATTGCACAACTGTCTGTACTTAGAATCAACCTTTGCGTCTATGATATCATGCTAATAAAATATCCATACAATATGTGCTCAAGGCTCACTATATAGAACTACCACACATGTTACTTGCCATATGTTGTCATCAATGAAAAACATACAGTCAGCACTGACTTGCTAGAAAATCTCCAACAATCTACCCCTTAGGTATTGATGGCAACATATGGAATGAAAAACACCACCAATCCAAATGTACAATTATTTTATAACATTCTCCATTTCCTCAACAAAACTCCCCCAAGGATGAATCCTCCATCTACTATTGAATGCTTTGAATATCAATTGTTACAAATCATCCTTACTTCATATACCTCAACTATATATACTCCCCCTTACCATATACTCTCCCTTTCTATATTTTTTTCATGACTATATATATACTCCCCCTTTGACATCAATGGAAAAGGGAACCAAAACAAATAAGCACATGTACTACTCCTGATTTAGAATAGTCAACCATTCATCAGTCACTGAGGACTGATGCACTACTACAAACTCTAAGAAGATCCAGGGAAGGGAATTACTCCCAACTTCTCCCTGAGATACTCAAAAGTATCCTTAGGTAAAGGCTTTGTAAAAATGTTAGCCAACTATTCTTTTTTACTCACATAGTCCAAATTTACTTCTTTCTCTGCAACTTTCTCTCTTAGGAAGTGATATTTTATCTCAATGTGTTTTGTCTTTGCATGCATCACAAGGTTCTTTGACATATTGATAGTGTTAGTGTTGTCACAATGAATAACAATGGGATAATCAATCTGGATTCTAAAATCCTTAATCATTTTCTTGATCCACATAATTCTAGAGCAATTTAATGCTGCTGCTACATACTCTACTTCTTTTGTTGACTGAGAGATACAATTATTCTTCTTACTTGTCCAAGTAACAAGTCTGTCTCCAAGAAATACTGCTCCTCCTAAGGTTCTCTTTCTATCATCAATGTAACCTCCCAATTTGCATCTGTATACACATGAAGTTCTACATTCTCTGAATTAGGATACCATAAACCATAGTCTATAGTTCCTCTCAAGTATCTGAATATCTTTTTTACTGCCATGAGATGACTTTGTTTAGGTTCTGCTGCAAATCTTCCAACAATACCAACTGCATTAGATATATCTGGTCTAGATTGAGTAAGATATACAAGTTTACCAATCATAGACTTATATAATTTTGTGTCTACTATTGTAGAATCATCATCTTTTGAAAGCTTCCATCCTATTATCATAGGGGTACTTACTGGCTTGCAATCATCCATCTTGAATGTCTTCAATATCACTTTCACATACTTAGTCTGATTAATGAAAATACCTTTGTCTGTCTATTGCACATTCAATCCCAAAAAGTCCTTGATAGGTCCAATCATGTTCATTTCAAATTTTCTCTGCATCTCTTTAGAAAATTATGTGAGCTAAGCTTGTCATTGACACCAAAAATAATGTCATCAACAAAAATAGCAACTAGAAATAGTCCATCGGGTGTCTCTCTTATGAATAAGTTACAATCTGTTGCTCCTTTCTTGAATTTGATCTTTGTTAAGTAACCATCTAGGCTTCCATGCCAAGCTCTAGGGGCTTGCTTGAGTCCAGAGAGGGCTTTCTTCAATCTACATACCATATCATGTTTGTCTGATAAGGTGAATCCTTCTGGCTGCTCGATGTAGACTTATTCCTTCAACTTTCCATTTAGGAATGCTGACTTGACATCCATCTAATATACTTTGAAGTTTTTGAATGTAGCATAGGCCAAAAATAACTTTATGACTTCCAATCTTCTTACAAGGGAAAATATATCAGAATAGTCAATTCCTTCTCTCTACGCATATCCTTTACATACTAGTCTTGCTTTGTTCCTTACTATTGTTCCATCTTCATTCATCTTGTTTCTGAATATCCACTTGGTTCCAATCACATTTTTATCACTAGGCCTAGAGAAAAGTTCCCATGTATCATTCTTAACTATCTGATCTAGCTCTTCTTTCATTGCTTCATGCCAATCTAAATGATTACATGCATCTTCAACACTTAAGGATTCAATTTGTGAAAGTAAACATACCTCTTCATTAGTTGTTGAACTTTTTGGTTTTGATCTTGTCATGAATTTTCTATTCTGATCTCCAATGATATCTTCCTTTGAATGGTATCTAGATGTGAATTTAGGAACATTAGGTGTGACTCTCTCATTTGTCTTCTGTGATTCTTCTTCACTTATTTCAGGATCATTGAATAATACATCAATTCTATCAAATATTTCTTCAACAACTGTTTCTCTATTGGTAGGTCTAGGTTCTTCTTCAATCATAGGTGCATAATCATGATATCTTTCTTGAATCATAAACTTCTCATCAATCTTTACATGTGCACTTTCAATGATCTTATTCAATCTTAAGTTAAAACATCTATAATCTTTGCTTTTAGTAGATTAACCAAGAAAAATACCTTCATCGCTTCTTGCATCAAACTTGCCAATGGCTTCATCTCTCTTGATGTAGCACTTGCTTCCAAAGACTGAAGTATTTTACTGTAGGTACATTCCCAAACCATAGCTCATAAGGTGTCTTGTCTGAGCCTGGCCTTAATTGAATTTTGTTGATAGTATAGACTACAGTATTGACTTCATCTCTCCAATAGGTGTGGGCAATGTTTCCTTCAATCATGATGGTTCACGCCATGTCAAGTATGATCCTATTTTGTCTTTCTACAATTCCATTATGCTGAGGGGTTCTAGGTGCACTTAACTGTCTCTTTATCCCATATTCTTCGCAGTACTCATAAAATCTATCAGAGGTGAATTCTCCTCCTCTATCTGATCTCAAACATTTTATCTTTAATCCAGACTCATTTTCAACTTTATCTTTCAATATTTTGAACTTCTCAAATGCTTCTGATTTATCTTTTAAGAATGCAACCCGCATCATTCTAGAATAATCATCAACAAACAAAATAAAGTACCTTTCACCATAGTATGATCTTGTTTGAGTTGGTCCACATAGGTCTATATGCACTAGATCCAATTTTTTCTTTGTTGAATCATGCTTGCTTCTAAATGAGTTCCTTACATGTTTTCCCATCACACATTCCCTGCATATTGTATCCATTGGTTTTGAAATTCTAGGAATATCTCTTACTGCCTTTACATTGCTTATCTTCACTATATTGTCAAAATTGATGTGACATAGTCTTTTGTGCCATAACTAATTGTCATCTACTTTAGCAACAAAACAACTTGCTTCAGGATTAAGCTGAAAAACATTACCTTTTGTCTTTGAACTTGATGCAATCATTACACCTTTTTTTATTAATGACGCACTTACTGTCTTTGAATTCCAACAAATATCCTTTGTCAAGAAACTATCCAACACTTAGTAGGTTACGTTGCAAACCACCAACATATAGAACATCATCAGTGTTGTTCTTTCCATCCAAGGTGATAGCTCCTCTACCTATGATAGGTTTAGGAGTGTTGTCTCCAAATCTAACCATTCCACCTTTGTACTTATCCAAATGTACAAATATATCTTTGTCTCATGTGATGTGATGTGAACAACCATTGTCAATGATCCAATCAGTTCTGATGTCTGCTTGTGAAATCAATGCTAACTCTTGTGCTTTCTTTTCATCTTCAATATCCATCTCATCAAGAAATTTCCCCATGTCTTCAATAGAAATCTTCTATTGAATCTTCATCTGATACTCCATCTTCAGCACAGTAACATTCTTTTGTATACTTAGGCTTGTAATTAGTTTTTGAACTTCTTGACTCTTGTAGGACACTTAAATGCAAAATGACCAATCTTGTTACATGAAACGTACTTGAATGGTAACTAACCTTCATACTTTCCTTTTCCTTTCCTTTCTTTCTCAGCAATCATAGCAATGAAATCATCTAGTTCTTTATCCTCATCTTCATTATCAAAATTACCAAAAGTGTTTAAGGATTTCTTACCATAGACTAAGGCTTTGAAGGTTGTTTCACTTTTAGGCCCTGTCTTCAAACTTGATATTTTGAATGCTAAAATCTTGCTGATTAAGGTCTCTATTTTGAAGTCTTTCAAAAACTACATAGTCTCATCTAGGATGTTTATTTTTCTCTCACATTTTGATGTCAGTGTATTCATCAACTTATCCATTATATCTTCTTCTAAAATTTCTCCACCATTGTTCTTGATTCCTGCAACTACTTCATTGATTCTTTGATTGTACGCTCTAATGTTCTCATAAGGTAGCATCTTCAAGGTATTGTATCTTTTCTTCCATGTCTTTCTACGCGCATTCTTGGCTTGGATATCTCCTTTAAACATGTCTTGTAGACACTTCCATATCTTGTAGGCTCTATCTACTTTCTTGATCTCTAAAAACACACTGTCAGATAGGGTGCTAATAAGGACTTCTTTGGAAATAGCAATTTGAGTGAACAATTTTTTTTCTTAATAGTTGCATCATCTTTTGCAAGATCTTGTAGAGAGGGAATCTGAACTTCTTGAGTGGCTACTTCAAAAATATCAAATCCAATGCACTACAAATGTGTTGTCATTTTGTTCTTCCTATCAAGATAATTCTCTCCATCAAACTTAGGACTTTCTTTTCTAAAGAATGCCATCTGATCAACCTCAAGATGTTAAAATTTCTCTCTGAGGTACTTGGCTCTGATACAAATTTTTAGGAATAGTCCTAAGAGACAACTGAGAGGGTGGGGTGAATCAGTTGTATACAAGATTCTGTTGGGTAAATTTTAGGTTTTTTGAGAAAATGTTGCTTCTGGTCTTTGCCTTTCCTTTTATGTGTCTCTCCAAGTGTTTTCATCCAGTTTAAGGTTTGAAAGTTTTAAGATCTACTGTGCTTCTGCTCAGGTATCCTTTCCTTGGGTTATTTTTGTCCTTGGTAGGCTTATTTCTCTCAAAACATCTTAAGTATGCCCTAGTTTCTTATGTTTTCATGTTACCTTTTTGGCCACTTAAGAACTTGAGTCTGCATGTGATCTTTCTTTCTCTTAGTGTATGCTAGATCTTGGGTTAATCTTTCAAGTCACTTTTTCTTTCAGCAAACCAGCGAATGTGTCTAGGTCTATGTCATGTTTCCCTTTAGTCACTTAATCTCTAAATGAAATATGCGGTTAGCTTTCCTTTCAGTGATTTAGTGACTATGCAGTCTCCCAATCTCATGATCTTTGGTGGTTTTCTCTAAGCATTCAGTGAGCCAGTGCAACAGTTATCTCCTATTTGCTTGATCGAGCGGTTAAGTCTTTAGTTATTCAATGATCAAGCAATAGTCGTTGATGATCTCCAAGATCAACAGTGGTGTTTTAATCTCATGATGGATTGTGCCAATGAAAAAGTATCTAGTGATTCAGCGACAAAGGTTTTCTCTTGTTCGCTAGATTTTGATGGGTTCGTTAAAAAGATTTGGCGATTCAGCGACAAAGTATATTAAAGGTGTAAAGTTTCCTCAGTCATTGGATCGCGGGATAAAATGGCTAAGTTTTAAATTTTTTAGTGATTGAGTGAATAAGGCATTTGCTCAATCTTATGATCAAGTAGTGAAGCCCTAAAATATTGAGCGATTCAGCAACAACCACAGATAGATTTCAAGATCAACGACCAGTATTTAATCTCATGAAGAAACCCAAGTTAAGTAAAATATTCAATGACTTGGTGAATAAAGGTTGTTCACTGAATCTCATAATTAAATCATGGTTAATCAAATCATTCAGAGAATACGAGAAGTATTTGTTCATTGAATCTCATGATAGACTAAGAGTTAAATAAAGATTTCAGAGATTAAGAGATAAAGGTTGTCATTGAATCTCTAGATAAAGATTGTGGTTAGGTTCGAGCTACTCAGGTTTAAAAGAAGCTTTGTTTGCTAGATCACCAAATGAGTGTCAGGTTAAGTTAAAGATTATGAGAATTAGCAAAGTCTTCAGTCACTCATTCTCTAAATGAAACCATGGTTGATTTGAGTTTCTTGAGAATTAGAGAATGCCTTCAGTCGCTCATTCTCTGAATAGTAGTCAGGTTAAGATAAAGGTTTGAGGGTTAAGTCGAGACTGTTGATGTTTCCCAAGATCAATGGTAGTCATTGAATCTCTAAATAAAGTCATGAGTTAACAAAACATTCAGAGATCACGAGAAAGGCTTTGTCGCTTGATCTCTAGATTTAACCCAAGACCAGTAAAACATTTTGAGATCACGAGAGTCTTTGTTCACTGGATCTTCAAATAAAATCTGGTTAAGTGCTCATTAATGAAAAAGGATAATAGTTGTTGCTACGTGGAAAAGTACTTTGCCAAGTTGGAATAAAGAAAAAAGGCCAGCCAATTAGATCTAATCGAGGGTTTTTATCAATAATTGAGGGTTTTAAAACCAAATACTGTGATCATTTCTTTTATGCTTTCTTTCCAAATTTTTTAATAAATCTGTGAACATCCAAGCCACGACTAGCCTTGATTTAAATTTGGTGTGATGTAGAATTGAATATAGAAGTCATTGGGAATAGATTTGTAACGATCTTGGTAACTTTATGCATTCAATAACTAATGATATATAGATAGGACATCCTTTCTTTCAGCACTCAAATTTTTTCGAAGATAGTTGATATTTCTGAAGCATTAGCAGTGAGTATTGAAGTAAAGAGAAGTTGTATAATTTAGAGCTATTCATAATTGAAAGATGAGTAAACCAGAGCCAAGTCGAGCATCATCCAGTGGAGAGGCCATGAAATAAGGTGGCAAGGAGAAAGGAAAGCCAAACTACTCTGAGGAATTTGTCAAATTGCTCCCTGGTTCAAACCAAAACAAAAAGGATACTGATGAGGCCTTTGAGGATTTGATGGAGAATTGTAGGGATCCTATCACTCCTTTAGGCTCAGGTTACACTATCTTCACATACTTTTACAATAATAGAAGTAAGGCTATCCCAATTTGCAATGTCTGAACTTTAGGAATGGAAAAATTGATTGTCCCTGATGTTTTCTTGGATGTTGATCTTATTATTGAGTTAGCTAGGCTATATGAACCCATCTTGAAGACTATCAGGAAAAGTGACCAGTCAGCCCTAGTAACTCTGGATAGGGGGTCTTTCATGAAGGTTTTTGACTTCTTTTCTCCGTCCTCCACAGAAATAGACCTAAAAAGGAAAAAGAAGAAATATATGAGTCAAGTAGGACTAGTGAAGAGCTAGATGGTTAGACATATCCCAAACACTGGAAAATATATAGCCCCTCTCCCAACACACATGAATGATCCCTATGAGTTGAATCCCTCAACTTCTATATGAAGTTTTTGTCCCATGGATTGTGTAGAGTTCTAGGGATAGATGGAGATGCAGAGATGTTTCCAGCATACCTATTGATGATCATCCTTGATATTCAGAATTCTCATGCTAACACAGACTATGATTACATCCACTATGTAATCAATAGAATGCATGAAGGTTTAATTGCTATTAAATAGAATAAGAGGCCCATTAGGTTCATGCATTATTCCCTTCTAGTGCATTTGATTTTGTACTTCAATGTTAATAATTTGGATGCACAAGTGTTGAAGCCTAGGTTTATGTTTGAAGGTCAACCTAATCCAGTGAAATATTGGATGAGGGTGTGGAATTACACCTCCAATGAATGTGACTTACGTATTTTTAAAAATTGGATAGTTTTCCCAATTTTGAAAATGATGGGGATGAATGTAGTAAGGTTACAAGTTAGGGTTTTGAAGATTTTGAGGCCCTTGCAATATGAAGATAAGTGGAAATAAAGCCATAATTGGGGTGATTTCTACTTGGGAGAAAATTTCACATTGATCAAAGTTTACAGATGCCCACAAACCCCACATTTACTTCCAAAATATTTTCCTCCAAGGGTTGCTCAGTTGGAATTTATTTGGCAACTAATATGGATTGATAAGGAGCATTTGGCACCCCACAGGAAGGGCACTTTCACACCAAGAAAATTTAGGATAGGAAACTTCTTGATTGGTAAGAGGGTGCTACCATAGCTCAACTCTTGGCTCAACCATTTTAAAATGACCTCTGCTAGTTGCAAATATGTTGATTACAAGAACTTTATCAGAACTGCCAGGATGAAATTGATTCCCAATATTGATACAATCAGGGAACATGAGGGTTGTGACGAAGATGTGATAAGGAAAATCTTGGATGAAGATGAGATTGGTATGAGGCTTACCAAGTTCTATGATTTGTTGAAATTGGAGGCTCAAATAAAAAAAGCCAAAATTGCTTTTGGAGGTTTTTTCCCTGATCTCCCTTATCTGAAAAGAATTGATAGGATGATTGAAATGCATGGTACCCTATCTAGTCATCTAGATGGACTTCTTGAGGAAAAATTGGATGTGGATAAAGATCACTCCTCTTCTGATTATGAAGAGCATACTGATGAATCATATGAACGTGACTGACCACCTCAAGCCAATGACCCTCCTATCATTGATGTCACTCAAGACCCACAAGAGGCAGATGATACTCCTGAACCACCATAGAAAAGGAAAAGACTTGAGGTAGGTGGGCCCTCCAAGGAGAAGAAACAAAAGAAAGTATTAGATAGAGCCTCAGCTCCAGTGCCTGGTGACCGAGCTTATTATCACAATTTGAGGAAGACCATCAGAGAAGGGAAAAAAGTGGCCTCAAAGGAAGAGGAGGAACTGCATCTATTGCTTGGAAAGGATGAGATGGAATTATACCAGGAGGAATTCCTCAGTGATGATCAATTCATCAAGAGTGAGGAATTCAGGAATTTCCTTGTATGGAAAAAACAACAAGATATTGCAAAGGCTCTACGTGAAGGCACAAATCCAAGTGATGAAATTCTGGGAGCTCTAACTTCTTATGATCCTAGCATAGAGAACATCTCTCTTGAGGAGGCTAGAGAGATGGTCAAATCCAATGGAATACTTTTGGTGCCTGGATGGGATTTGACCTCAGCATTCATCATTGATCAGATAAGGAAGTAGCCAGAGGGAAGCTTGTCTTTTGAGGCTCACATTGGTGATATGATCAAGGGAAGTGGATATGACCCTAAATCCCAAGCTGTGGCAATGTGGTCTTTAGCTCCAAGGACCCAAAAACCTTCTTTGGTTAGCATAGAAGATAAAATGGAAGGGGACAAGATCATCTGGACTGTCCAAAATACCAGTGATCTTGAAGTGTCAAAGGATGTGACACATTTTTCCCACTTGAATGAAGCAAAGATAGCCCAACTATCAAACAAATATGCACAACTATTTGAGAATTCAGTGAAAATAGCCAAGGATAGAGACATGAGGCTGATGAAGATTAGGGTTTTGGAGGTTGAACTGGAAGAATTGAAAGCTAAGCTTGAAGAAGCTTCTAAATTAGTTCCCCCTCCAACTCTGTAGATTGAAGTTGTAGTACAACCAATGGAAAAGACTTCTGATAAAGCAACATATGATTCAGAGAAAGACAACCTTGATGTAGCCTTAAAGGCTATCTCTGACATCATGCAACATAGATGTGAAAGGATCAAAGAGAAAATGGACTCAGTCCATCAATCATTTGGTATGTTGCAGAAGACTAATGAGAATGTGAAAGAGGTAGTGGCTACTTTGGATCCACTCTTTAATGTGTGGTTTGGGAGAAGCACCCTGTTTGAAAAGCTAGATGCACTACAACCTCATCGAAAAGATATCCCTGAGGTGGTCACTGAAGTGTATGAAAAGATAGAATTGATCAATACCACCTGGAGCTTTTTCAAAGGCAAAAGAAATCAAATAAAGGCTAAGATGGCCATGTTTGGTCAAGGCTATAGTAAATAGTTTCCTTCAGTGTATGGAGATGATGGTAGTACCATAAGTATCAAAGAGTGGAAATCAAGCATGGGCCAGGTAATAATCAGGTAGGAGGCCTTTCTCAGTAATGATGGCTCCTTCGACATGGATGGTTGCAACAACATTATTGATAACCTGATCAAGGTAGAAAATGATTGCATTAAGTTTGTTGCTGACATAAAGGTCATCATTGACTCTAGATGGGATGGGAAAATCAAGTTGTTACTGGATTTGCAAGGGTACAAATATTGGCCCTCAGAAGATGATGTGGCAGCATGGGACAGAAACACAAAACCAAAGAAGAAGAAGTCATCTCTCATCGAGTTAGAAGTAGAAGAAGAAAAGTGAATCACACTTGGCACTTGATCTTGAAATATAGGGAGTGCAATTATCATACAGATAATGATGTAGGTTAGCCTATAATGACAGTCATCATTCATGAGACAACCTCAAGCGGTTGTTTAGAAATATCCTCGAACAAAGGTGCCACCTGTGAAGATTTCATTTGATAGGAAGCTACTTTTTGTTCCTTTAGTCTCTTGTCATCATGTTTTGTACTTTTTGACTATAGTGCAAGTCACTATTATGGCTATCTGAAGCTTGTTGCATCCTTTCTTTGAGGATTCCAAGATAGCCAGTGATATAAATAGAAAGTTTTCTTCTTTTGTAAAAGGTGGTGAATATTACTTTGTAAAGAGAGTTCTGATAATAGTACTTTTGTCTTACAATTCTCTGTCAAGAATGTACTAATACAGTTAAAATATCAATACAATATACTGGAAATCCTTTGCTTATTTTGTTTGTCTTCATATTTGGATGATTGAATTCCTTTATGTATTAAATTGTAAGGCATTTTGATACATTGTTTACAAGGTAAATATAGGGGTTAAGCTTAAGTTTCTTTCAAGGGAAGGGTAAATCTTAAGGGAGATCTTTGGGAATTTGTAATTTGCATAAGAATTTGATAGCAGGATTAGCAATTGGGAAAATTGAGTAAAGGCACCTCATTTGAGTTTTGGGATATTTGTTTTGATGGGTTTTTTGTTGATGTAGATTTTCTGACTCTGATGCCCTAGGATCTAGCACTAGTTATGGCTTAATTTACATATTTTCACCATTAGCAATTCAAATAACCTGTTCATTTTAAGTTTGTTGTATAATTTGAATATGTATTATCTATGTCAAAGACATGGATAACTGTTGTAATGCTTTAGAGAAGCAGATTTGAAAGGTAAACCCACCTGAGTTTTAAGCTTGAAGAGAAGAAGGTTTTTCAACCTTAATACCTTAGTGTTTAAATTTGGTTAGATGCATCTGTTGGGAGTGCTAGAGTTTTATATCAAATATTTCTAAATCATTTTTATCATCTACAAGTTTTAGCAATAACAAATTCAATTGTTTGTCCAATTAAGTATAGAAGAACATTATGAATATACACAAAGAGATAACACTTAAACACAACACCATAATTTTGGTTACGGGGAAACCCAAATAGGTAAAAACCCCAGTGGGAATTAGTACCCACTATAAAATGCACTAGAGTATAATGATCCATGTTAGAAGATCTTACAACCTTGTTAGGAGTTGATCTTTACAATGCATTAAGTACAGTGACCTGGTCAAGGGTCCGACCCTGTTAGGAGTCTTTTACAATTAACCCTATTAGGGGTGAGGACACATTGTCTGAGAGCACACTACTCAAAGGGTGAAGGATACAACCTTCTGCATAACAGATACACACTATATCTAGATCTTGGTGAACTATGAAGTAGACCAACTATCTTGATCAGTTCAAATGAATAACATATACTCTCTTCTTCTTCACATAGATCTTCAACTGATGATTGATTGCCTTGCAATATTCACATCTTCTACTTTGCTTTGTCAACCACACTTAGCAATCACAAATGACTGCTAATAAATATCTTCCTCCAAATAATATAATCAAGTCAGCCTATTAGAACCTTCTTGAAATCATATTAGAGAAACAATATAACTCTCCAATAACATCTCCAATTTTTATACCAAGCACGCAATGCAAAATGGGACCTCCCAACTCAATATGAGTAGACACGTCGCTTCACACAATCGGGTCCACCAAATTAACTATAACTTTCTTCTCATGTTGAATCATGTTATGCACTTTTAACAAAACATTCTTAACTCATCAATAAACATTAAACCAAACATGCATACCGAAATGATAGGCACAACTACCAAAACAATATAAACACTGTCAGCTTCATCAGACGATCTCAGGGACCTATAACTGGAAACTAGAAACATCATAACTCAACTTGTACTACACAAGTAACTCTGAATCCATGAACATAGCTTCACAAACATGTCTACATCACAAATATAAATGTGCAAGGCTCCATCATAACCATACTAAAAATCACATACAAAACTCTGCCTGTAACTCTATTAGGAACACTGCTAAAAGAAACAATGGCACAACTGTTTGTACTTAGAATAACCTTTATGTCTATGATATCATGCTGAAAACATATCCATACAACATGTGCTCAAGGCTCACTGTATAGAACTACCACACACACTTCTTTCCATATGTTGTCATCAATGATAGACATAAAGTCAGCACTGGCTTGCTGGAAAATCTCCAACATAAGACACATTAGAACCATAAAGTGTGTCTTAAGGGGTCATAAGACCCCTTATAACACATTATGACCCCATAGGGAACACTTTATGGTTGTAATGTGTTGAAAGGGGTAATAATGGGTTGGAATAGGTCCTAATACCCCTTAGGACCCGTTACAACACATTATGACACACTTTATGGTTCTAATGTGTTCTAAGGGGTCCTATGACCCCTTAAGATATACTTTATGGTTCTAATATGTCTTAAAGGGTCATAATGGGTTGTAAAGGACTTAATGATTCTTAAGGGGTCTAAGGACCCCTTACGACCCATTATGACCCATTAAGACACATTAGAACCATAAAGTGTTTATTAAGGGGTCCTATGATCCCTTAAGACACACTTTATGGTTATAATATGTATTAATGCACCATAATAGGTTGTAATGAGTCTTAATGGGTTCTAAGGGGTCTACAGACCCCTTATGACACATTAAGACACATTAGAACCATAAAGTGTGTCTTAAGAGGTCATAGGACCTCATATAACACATTACGACCCCTCAAGGAACACTTTATGGTAATAATGCGTTGAAAGGGGTCATAATGGGTTTTAATGGGTCCTAATACCCCTTAGGACCTATTACAAAACATTCAAACACATTTTATGGTTCTAATGTGTCTTAATGGGTCATAATGGGTTGCAAGGGGTCCTTAGACCCCTTAGAACCCATTAAGACACCTTACAACCCATTATGACCCATTAATACACATTAGAACCATAAAGTGTGTCTTAAAGGGTCATAGGACCCCTTAAGAAACACTTTATGGAGCTAATGTGTCTTAATGGTTCATAATGGGTTCTAAGGGGTCCTTAGACCCCTTAGGACCCATTAAGACCCCTTACAACCCACTATGACCCATTAAGACACATTAGAACCATAAAGTGTGTCTTAAGGGGTCTTGAAACCCCTTAAAACACATTAGAACTATAAAGTGTGTCATAATGTGTCCTTAGGAGTATTGGGACCTATTACAACTCATTATGACCTCTTTCAACATATTAGAATCATAAAGTGTGCCCGAAGGGGTTGTACTCTGTTTTAAGGGGTCCTATGACACCTTAAGACATAATTTATGGTTCTAATGTATCTTAAAGGGTCATACTGAGTTGAAAGGGGTCTTAATGGGTCCTAAAGGGGTCTAAGGACCCCTTACGACCCATTTAGACACATTAAAATTAAAAAGTGTGTCTTAAGAGGTCCTATGACCCCTTAAGACACACTTTATGGTTCTAATGTGTCTTAATGGGTCATAATGGGTTATAAGGGGTCTTAATGGGTCCTAAGAGGTCTAAGGACCCCTTACGACACATTAAGACACATTGGATCCATAAAGTGTGCCTTAAGGGGTCATAGGACCCCTTAAAACACATTAGAATCATAAAGTGTGTCATAATATGTCGTAATGGGTTCGAAGACACACTTTATAGTTCTAATGTGTCTTAATGTGTCGTAAGAGGTCCTTAGACCCCTTACAACCCATTATGACCCATTAAGACACATTAGAACCATAAAGTCTATCTTAAAATGTCATATGAACCTTTAGAACCATATTATGATCCCTTAAGACACACTTTACGGTTCTAATGTATCTTAATTTGTCAAAATAGGTCTTAATATCTTGTATAGAACCAAATTGTGTTTTAAGGCATCCTATGACCCCTTACAACCAAATGTGACCCATTAAGACACATCAGAACCATAAAGTGTGTCTTATAGGGTCATAATGTGATTTAAGGGGTCCTACAATCCCTTAGGATACACTTTATGGTTCTAATTTGTCAAAAGGGGTTGTAATAGGTAGTAAGGAATCCTAATGGGCCCTAAGGGGCATAAGGACCCCTTACAACCCATTATGATGTTAGGAATAGTCCCAAGAGATAACTGAGAGGGGGGGTGAATCAATTATCTACAAGATTCAATTCTTTATCCAAACTAGTACAAAAGAACATTACACATATACACAACAAGATAAAACTTAACAAAACACTAGAATTTTGGTTACAGAGAAACCCAAAATAGGTAAAAACCCCAGTGGGAATTAGCACCCACAATAAACTGCTCTAGAGTATAATGATCCCTATTAGGAGATCTTACAACACTGTTAGGAGTTGATCTTTACAATGCATGAAGTAAAGTGACTTGGTTAAAGGTTGAACCTTGTTAGGAGTCTTTTATAAATAACATTGTTAAAGGTGAGGACACACTGTCTGGGAGAAAATTGCTCAAATGGGGAAGACTGCAACCTTCTACACTACAAATACACACTATATCTGGATCTTGGTGAACTATGAATTAGACTTGTTGTCTTGATCAGTTCCAATGAATAGCATACACTCTCTGCTTCTTCACATAGATTTTTAACTGATGATTGATATAGCTTTTACTAGATCAATACTTTTGCACTTCCTTATTCTGCTTCCATAATTCTCTCCTTGAAATTACATTAATGAAACAATACAACTCTCCAATAACATCTCCAACAACTATACTAAGCACGCAACACAAATAGGATCATGCAACCCAATATGAGTAGATGTATCACTTCACATTGTCGACTCCACCAAATTAACTGAAACTTAATTCTCATACTGAAATACATTATGCACTCTTAACCAAACAACCTTAGCTCATACCCAAACATGAAACCAAACACGCATACCATAATGATAGGTGCAACTATAGAAACAATATAAATAATGTCAACTCTCAACGAATAGTCTCCTGAAATTGTAACTGGCAGATAGAAACATCAAAACTCAATTTCAACTGCACAACTAACTCCATGTCTATGTTCATAGAATCATTAATATTTCTACAACAAAACAATAAATGCGCAAGGCTCCACAATAATCATACTGTGAATCACATACAAAACTCAGCTTGTAACACTGTTAGGGACACTGTTGTTATAAACAACTGCACAATTGTATGCACTCAGAATCAACCTTTGCATCTATGATATCATGATGATAACATATCCATACAACATATGTTCAAGGTTCTCTGCATATAACTTCAATTCACGCCGCTTACCATATGTTGTCATCAATGACAAACATACAGTCAACACTGACTTGCTGGAAAATCTCCAACAACCTCCCCCTTTGGCATTGATGGAAACATATGAAATAAAAAACACCATCAATCCAAAAGTACAATAACATTCTCTATTTCCTCATAACATTCTCCATTTCCTCAACAATATACTCTCCCAAAAATGAATGCTTTGAATATCTGCTACTACATCTTCTTACTATATACTTCCCCTTACTTCATACTCCTTAGAATAGATCAACTGTTTTATTTTTTATGACTATATACGCCCCCTTTGACATCAATGGAAAAGGGTGCCAAAAACAAATAAGAATAGGTACTACTCCAGAAGTAAAGTAGTCCACCATTCATTAGTCACTGAGGATTGATGCACTACTGCCAGCTCTAATTAGGTCCAGGGAAGGGAATTACTCCCAACTTCTCCCTGAGATACTCAAATGTATATTTCAGCAATGGCTTTGTGAATATGTCTACTAACTGTTCTTTAGTACTCACATAATCCAACTTTACTTCTTTCTCTGCAACTTTCTCTCTTAGAAAATGATATTTTATCCCAATGTGTTTTGTATTTGCATGCATCATAGGATTCTTTGACATATTGATAGTCCTAGTGTTGTCACAATGAATAACAATAGGATAATCAATTTGGATTCCAAAATAGTTTATCATCTGCTTGATCCAAACAATTGTAGAAGAATTTAATGCTACTACTACATACTCTACTTCTGTTGTTGACTAGGAAATATAATTTTGCTTCTTTCTTGTCCAAGTAACTAGTCAATCTCCAAAAAATACTACTCCTCCTGAGGTGCTCTTTCTGTCATCAATACAACCTACCCAATTTGCATTTGTATACACATGAAGCTCTACATTCTCTGAGTTAGGATACCATAAACCATAGTCTATAGTTCCTTTCAAATATCTAAATATCCTTTTTACTGCCATAAGATGACTTTTTTTAGGTTGAACTACAAATCTTCCAACAATACCAACTGCATTAGAAATATGTGGTCTAGATTAAGTTAGATATATGAGTTTACTAATCATAGACTTATATAGAGTCTTGTCGACTACTGTAGAATCATCATCTTTTGAAACCTTGCTTCCTGTTATCATGGGGGTGCTTACTGGCTTGCAATCATCCATCTTGAATTTCTTTAAAATCTCTTTCACATACTTAGACTGATTAATGAATATACCTTTGTCTTTTTGCTACACATTCAATCCCAAAAAGTACTTGATAGGTCCAATCATGCTCATTTAAAACTCAGTCTACATCTCTTTAGCAAATCTGCACTAAGCTTGTCATTACAACCAAAAATAATGTCATCAACAAAAATAACTAGTAATAATCCTTCAGGTGTCTCTCTTATGAATAAGTTACAATATGTTGCTCCTTTATTGAATCCGATCTTTGTCAAGTAACCATCCATTCTTTCATACCATGCTCTAGGGGCTTGCTTTAGTCCATAAGGGGTTTTCTTCTGTCTATAAACCATATCAAGTTTGCCTAATAAGCTAAATCCTTCAGGTTGCTCTATGTAGACTTCTTCCTTCAATTCTCCATTCAAGAATGATGGCTTGACATCCATATGATATACCTTAAAGTCTTTGTATGTTGCATAGGCTAGAAATAACTTTATAGCTTCTAATCTTCTTATAGGGGAAAATGTATCAGAGTAATCAATTCCTTCTCTCTGCGCATATCCTTTACATACTAGTCTTTCTTTGTTTCTTACTACTGTACCATCTTCATTCATCTTGTTTCTAAATATCCACTTGGTTCCAATCACATTTTTGTCACTAGGCCTGGGGACCAATTCTCATGTATCATTCTTAACTATCTGATCTAACTCTTCTTTTATTGCTTCATGCCAATCTGAATCATTACATGCATCTTCAACACTTAAAGGTCCAATTTGTGAGAGTAAACATACTGCTTCATCAACTGTTGAAATTTTGCCTTTTGATCTTGTCATGACTTTTTTGTTCTGATCTCCAATGATATCTTCTTTTGAGTGGTATCTAGATGTGAATTTTGGAACATTAGGTTTGACTCTCTCATCTGTCTTTCGTGATTCTTCTTCACTTAATTCAGGTTCACTGATTAATACATCAATGTTGTCAAACATTTCTTCAACATTTTATTCTCTACTAATAGGTCTAGGTTCTTCTTCAATCATAGGTGCATAATCATAGAATCTCTCTTGAATCATAAACTTTTTCATCAATCTTTACATGTGCACTTTCAATGATCTTCTTTAATCTTAAGTTGAAACATCTATAAGCTTTTCTTTTGGTAGAGTAACCAATAAAGATACCTTCATCACTTCTTGCATCAAATTTACCAACACCATCATCTCTCTTGATGTAACACTTGCTTCCAAAGATTCTAAAGTATTTAATTGTAGGTGCATTCCCAAACCATATCTCATAAGGTGTTTTGTCTATGCCTGACCTTAATTGAATTCTGTTGATAGTATAGACTATAGTATTGACTGCTTCTCTCCAATAGGTGTGTGCAACTTTACCTTCAATCATGATAGTGCGTGTCGTGTCAAGTATGATCCTATTTCTTCTTTTTGAAATTCCATTCTGCTGAGGGGTTCTAGGTGCACTTAACTATCTCTTTATCCCATGTTCTTCGCAATACTCATAAAATTTATCAGAAGTGAATTCTCCTCCTCTATGTGATCTTAGACATTTTATCTTTAATCCAGACTCATTTTCAACTTTAGCTTTGAATATTTTGAACTTCTCAAATGCTTCAGATTTATCTCTTAAGAACGCAACCCACATCATTCTAGAATAATCATCAACAAACAAAATAAAGTACCTTTCACCATAGTATGATCTTGTTTTAGTTGGCCCACATAGGTCTGTATGCACTAGATCCAATTTGTTCTTTGCTAAATTATGCTTGCTTCTGAATGAGTTCTTTATATGCTTTCCCATCACATATTATCTGCACATTGTATCAAATGGTCTTGTAATACTAGGGAGGTCTCTTACTGCCTTTACATTTCTTATCTTTACTATATTGTCAAAATTGATGTGACACGGTCTTTTATGCCATAACCAACTATCATCTACTTTTGCAACAAAATAACTTGCTTCTGAATTAAGCTAAAAAAATTTACATTTTTTTTGAACCGGATGCAATCATTACTCCTTTGTTATTAATGATGCACTAGTTGTTTTTGAATTCCAATTGATATCCTTTGTCAAGAAATTGTCCAACACTCAGTAAGTTATGCTTCAAACCATCAACATATAGAACATCATCAGTGTTGCTCTTTCCATCCAAAGTGAAAGCTCATTTGCCTATGATAGAATAGGAGTGTTGTCTTCAAATCTAACCATGCCACCTTTGTACTTGTTCAGATGTACAAATCTATCTTTGTCTCCTGTCATGTGATGTGAACATCCACTGTCAATGATCCAGTCCGTCCTGATGTCTGCTTGTGGAATCAATGATAGCTCTTATGCTTTCTTTTCACCTTCAATATCCATCTCATCAAATATTTTCTCTATATCTTTAATTGCAATGAATCCAATTTCATCTTATGTTGAATCTTCATTTGTCACTCCATCTTCAACATAGTAACATTCTTTTGTATATTTAGGCTTGAAATAAATTTTGTACTTCTTAACTCTTGCAGGACACTTAGATGCAAAATGACCAATCTTGTTACATGAAAAGAATTTAAATGGTAATTGACCTTCATATTTTCCTTTTCCTTTTCTTTCTTTCTTAGAAACCGTAGCAATGAATTCTTTTAGTTCTTTATCATCATCTTCATCATCAAAATTACTAGAAGTTTTCAAGGATTTCTTACCATGGACCGAGGCTTTGAATGGTGTTTCAGTTTTAGGATCTATCTTTAATCTTGATATCTCGAATGTTGAAATCTTTTTGATTAAGGTCTCTCTCTTGAAGTCTTGTGAAAATTGCATAGTCTCATCTAGGATGTTTATCTTGCTCTCATATTTTTTTGTTAGATTAGTCATCAATTTATCCATTATGTCTTCTTCCGAGATCTCTCCACCATTATTCATGATTCTTGCAACTTCTTCATTGATTCTTTGATTGTAGGCTCTAATGTTCTCTTTAGGTA
Organism: Chamaecyparis obtusa; assembly: GCA_027943335.1. NCBI lineage: Eukaryota > Viridiplantae > Streptophyta > Pinopsida > Cupressales > Cupressaceae > Chamaecyparis > Chamaecyparis obtusa. Next base: position 464,871 of record BSBK01002599.1, on the reverse strand, counting down.
GCATCTCTAAATTATTATATCTTTTCTTCCATGTCTTTTTGTGTGCATTCTTGGCTTGGATATCACCTTCAAACATGTCTTCTAGATACTTCTATATTTTGTAGGCTTTATCTACTTTCTTGATCTCTAAAAACTAACTGTCAGATAAGGCACTGATAATGGATTCTTTGGCAATTGCATTTTGAGTGAACAATTATTTTTGTTTAATAGTTGCATCTTCTTTGGAAAAGATCTTTTAGAGAGGGAACTTGAACTTCTTGAGTAGCTACTTCAAAAATCTCAAAACCAATGCACTGCAAATGTGATATCATTTTGTTCTTCCAGTCTAGATAATTCTCTCCATCAAACTTAGGACTTTCTTTTCTGAAGAATGTCATCTAATCAACCTCAAGTTGTTAAACTTTCTCTCTGAGGCACTTGGCTCTGATACCAATTGTTAGGAATAGTCCTAAGAGATAACTAAGAGGGGGGGGTGAATTGGTTATCTACAAGATTCAATTATTTATCCAAAATAGTACAAAAGAACATTAATCATATACACAACAAGATAACACTTAACACAACACCAAAATTTTGGTTACAGGGAAACTCAAAATAGGTAAAAACCTCGGTGGGAATTAGCACCCACTATAAATTGCACTAGAGTATAATGATCCATGTTAAGAGATCTTACAACACTGTTAGGAGTTGATCTTTACAATGCATGAAGTATAGTGACCTACTTAAAGGTTGGACCCTGTTAGGAGTCTTTTATAAATAACCCTGTTAACGGTAAGGACACACTATCCAGGAGCACACTGCTCAAATGGTGAAGGCTGCAACCTTCTGCACTACAGATACACACTATATTTGGATCTTGGTGAAATGTGAATTAGACCTGCTATCTTGATTAGTTCCAATGAATAGCATACACTCTCTGCTTCTTCACATAGATTTTTAACTGATGATTGATATAGCTTTTACTGTCTCAATACTTTCACACTTTCTTATTCTGCCTCCATAATTCTCTCCACTTAGCAATCACAACTGACCAGCTATAAGTAGCCTTCTCCAAAAGATATAATCAAGTTGGCCTATTGGTATCTTCTTAAAATTACATTAATGAAACAATAAAACTCTCCAATAATATCTCCAATGGCTATACTAAGCACGTAACACAAATAGGATTGCGCAACCCAATGTGAGTAGATGCGTCGCTTCACACTGTCGGCTCCACCAAATTAACTGAAACTTAATTCTCATATTGAAATATGTTATGCACTCTTAACCAAAAAACCTTAGCTCATATCCAAACATGAAACCAAACATGCATACCATAATGATAGGCGCAACAATAGAAACAATATAAACATTTTCATCTCTCAACGAATAATCTCCTGAAACTATAACTGGCAAATAGAAACATCAAAACTCAACTTCAACTACACAACTAACTCTGCGTCTATGAAGATAGCATCATTAATATGTCTACAACATAACAATAAATGCACAAGGCTCCACAATAATCATATTGTAAATTACATACAAAACTCAGCTTGCAACATTGTCAGGGACAGTGCTATTACAAATAATTGCACAACTGTCTACACTCAAAATCAACCTTTGCATCTATGATATCATGCTGATAACATATCCATACAACATATGTTCAAGGCTCTCTGCATATAAATTCAATTCATGATGCTTACCATATGTTGTCATCAATGACAAACATACAGTCAACACTGACTTGCTAGAAAATCTCCAACATATGACACATTAGAACCATAAAGTGTGTCACAAGGGGTCATAGGACCCCTTAGAACACTTTATGGCTCTAATGTGTCATAAGGGGCCCTAAGTGGTCCAAGGCCCCTTTAGGACCCATTGTGACCCATTAAGACACATCAGAACCACAAGGAGAATCTTAAGGGGTTGTAATGAGTTCTAAGGAGTCTTATGACCCCTTATGAGTTATGACACATTTTACGGTTATAATGTGTCGAAAGAGGTCATAAAAACTTGTAAGGGGTTCTAATTGGTCTTAAGGGGTATTAAGACCCATCACAACCCATTGTGACCCCTTTCAACACATTATAATTATAAAGTGTGCCCTAAGGGATCTTAATGTGTTCTAAGGTGTCATATGACCCCTTAAGATGCACTTTATGGTTCTAATGTGTCTTAATGTGTTGAAATGGGTCTTAATGTGTCTTATGAGGTTGTAAGGTGTTCTAGGGGTTCCTAAGGAAACTTTATAGTTCTAATATTTTGAAAGGGGTCATAGTGGGTCGTAAGGGGTACTATGACCCCTTAGGACACATTAGAACCATAAAGTGTGTCACAAGGGGTCGTAGGACCCCTTAGAACACATTGCATCACCTAAGGAATAAATGTTTAGTTCTAGTATGTTGAAAGGGGTAATAATGGGTCATAAGGGGCCTTGATGGATCATAAGTGGTCTAAGGACCCCTTACGACCCATTATGACCCATTAAGACACTTTAGAACCATAAGGTGTATTTTAAGGGGTTGTAATGTGTTCTAAGGTTATAATGTGTCAAAAGGAGTCATAATGGGTTGGCATGGGTCCTAAGGGGTATTAAGACCCCTTATGACCCATTACGACACATTAGAAACCTAACGTGTTTCTTAAGGGTTTGTAATGTATTATAAGGGGTCGTATGATGCCTTAGGACACACTTTATGGTTCTAATGTGTCGAAAGAGATCATAATGAGTCATAAGGTGTTATAATTGGTTGTAAGGGCTATTAAAACCCATTATGACCCATTATGACCCATCAAGGCACATTAGAACTATAAAGTGTGTTTTATAGTGGTTGTAATGTGATCTAAGGGGTCCTAAAACCCTTTAGGATACACTTTATGGTTCTAATGTGTCTTCATGGGTCATAAGGGGTTGTAATGGTTCATAAGGGGTATTAGGACCCCTTACAACCTATTATGTCCCATTAAGTCATATTTGAATAATAAAGTGTGTTCTTATGTATGCTTTGATGATTCAATAGTTTTTACATATGTAGTTATAAATTATTTTAAATATATTTTGTTATGTATGCTTTGATGGTTCAATTTAGTATTTTCTTATGACATTTGTATATGTTCTTATGTATGCACTTTTATGTCTTTTTTTATGTACATGCTTTTATGTATGTCCCCTTAAGACATTAGTGAGAATAAAATGCTTTTATGTTTGCTTTTAGCTTATGAAATTTAAATACAATGATTAATTTTAACTACATGTATGAAATGTAAATTAATTAAACATTAATTACACTTTAACTGACATGCATGAAAAAAATACATATGACATGAACATACATAAAATAAGTCTACTTAATGAACATGTGAGCATTCATAATATGAACATGTATGCTTTGATGGTTTAATTTAGTATGTTCTTATGAAATTTGTATATGTTCTTATGTATGCACTTTTATGTCTTTTTTTATGTACATGCTTTTATGTATGTCCCCTTAAGACATCCCCTTAAGACATTACTGATTATAAAATGCTTTTATGTTTTCTGTTAACTAATGAAATTTAAATATAGTAATTGATTTTAACTACATGTATGAAATGTAAATTAATTAAACATTAATTGTATTTTAACTAACATGCATGAGAAATATACATATGACATGAACATACATAAAATAATTCTACTTAATGAGCACATGAGCATTCATAACATGAACATGTATAACACTAATATATAACATGAACATATATGACATGAATTATGTAGAATAACATGTGTTCATGAAATAATTGTTGGAAACTACAATTGAAACAATTGTTATACTGTCATTGATGTCAAACCTTAACTGGTATGATAATTGCTATCTAGGATAGCACCATATCTTTTGATTGATGAAGAGGATGTGAAAAGAGGAGATAACAATAGGACCTAAGGAAAGGTTGAGTTATGTGATACTTCAATGGGTACTTGATTAGTTGGAACATTGAGAAGGTAATGTGTTGTTATCTAAGTAAGAAGAAGGACTGGAAATGTAGGCTTAACCGAGCAAAAGTGAAGAAATCTAGTTTAAGCTGAGTGATGTTAGTGTCAACTGAACACCATTATATGTCACGTAAATATAACATTGACCAAGCATCAGTAAATGTCGAGCGATAGGAAATTACTAAGCAAAGACAGTGTTTGCTGAGGAAGACAATTTGTAGAGATGACCGAGATACACAGTGATGACCAAGGAGATGAACACAATATTGACCGAGTGTTAGTAATTTACATTTGGAGAAAGAATTGAGAATCCCAGTTGACATAGTTGAATTCTTGGGATATGTAAATCGTGTTGACATTATTAATGAGTTATATGGAGCATTTAATTCATGCTAAATCATTTTCTTATAGATTCAAAGAGAAGTTTGGAGATGTACCTAGAAGGAAAGATGAAGAACATAATGATAGAAGGACATGATGAATCTGACCTAAACCTAAGATCTACGGAGGAGATTAAGCGGCAAAAGATTGATCTACCTGATTAAGAAGGTATAAGATGAACCTAAGCATGAGGTTGAAGAGATGAAGAAGAGGTTCATGTTATTGACTGATAAGTCTAAGCAAAAGGCTTAAGGTGAAATAGTGAAGGAGCTTAACAGAATTGTGATTTCTTGAAGCAAATTTTGAGTAGATCAGAGATGGAGATGAAAAATGAAGGTCAGACAGTAAATCAACATATATGTGTGAAGTGGATCTGTATTTGCAAAAGTGATTTGTATATTTTTTAGATCAAAAACTACTATTACTTTCGAACCAATGTATCAGTCTAAAATCCTTTAATCAAGGTTAACCTAATAGTCATTGTATAAATCCTTTAATCAAGGTGACATTCTAATGGAATGTTCTCAAATCCTTTAACCGAGTCACTTTTGATAGAGTGTTTTAAATCTTCTAACAGGGTCACACCTAATAGTGTTTATGTAAACATTTAAAAGGGTTGGATTTTCACAGAGCTCACTTCAAAAGAGTCAAATATTAGTAGCATGTTACAAAGTGGTTTTTCCCAAATTCAGTTTCCATTATAAATCTTGGTGTTATACTTGTGTGAATGATTTTGATGTGGATGTTGTTGAAAGTTTTATATTCTGCAAGTTAATTACTCTTGGACACTGGACTACATATTATATGTTTCTCATATATACTATAGGGACCGAGTTGAATTGCTAATTAGATCTAAGTTTGTTGAAGTGCTAGAAAGTTCAATTGGTACATCTGGACCTGAGAACAACTGATTCACCCCCATCTCTCTTGTTCTAAATCATTCTAACAATTGGTATCAGAGCTTTTAGTTCTTACAGAAAAAAAATTTAAGGTGCTTGAAGCTAATGATCAAGATGTACAAAAAGGAGGTACCGAAGTTGAACAAAGAGAACTTCCCTGCATGATAGAGTCTGATGAAATTGTATCTAGCTAGTATTGGTGATTCAGAAAAGTACTATGTTGAAAATGAGTATGTTATATGTGTTGCACCTTTGACTGTTGAGGAGATGAAAGCAAAACAAGAACACAATCAAAAAATGTTGGAGAATGCATCTTCCCTAAGCTATCCTAAATTTGAAGACATCAAGGACTGTACCAATGCAAAGTAAATGTGGGATACTCTTGCAAATATCTATTATGGAGATACAAATGTACTGAGATCCAAATCTGAAATCTTGAGAGGTAAGTTTGATGAAATTAAAATGCAAGAAGGTGAAAATATTGCTCAATATTATGGAAGAATTGAGGTAGTGAATTCTATTAGAGGAGCTAATGCAAACATTGATGATGAATAAGTTATTAGTAAATTATTGAGGACTTTCATTCCTATCTATGCTATCAAATTTTTGCAAGACAAGAATAAAGATGTAACCCTGGTAATGTTCTAACTCTGGAAAGTTTTGCTGGTAAGCTCACTACTTTTCATCTATCTAATTATGATAACTACATTGTTCCTAAAGTTGAATCCGCATTCAAGTCTCAAATGGTTCTGCATAAGTATAAGAGAGAAAAAGAAAAGTGTGTGAAAACTGATAGTGATAGTGATAGTGACACTTTTGATGAAGATCTAGATGATCTTGAGGCACTTATGACTAGAAGGCTAAAAAGAGGAAAAGGGAAATATAAAGGTAAACTTCCTATAATACGTTTTTCATGTAACAAAGTTGGCCATATTGCAGCAAGATGCCCTGACAGGACTGACAAGGATGAGAGAAGAGAAATCAAGTACAAGGATAAGAGAAATGAAAGAGATCACCGAAGGTACAAAGACTACAAAGTCAAAGGTAAGAAATCCTGCTATATTGATGAAGAGGAAATTGATAGTAGTGAATATGATGAATTTGATATAGAAGTTGTTTATGTTGCTATGAAAGATGATTTTGATGAAGATGATAAAATTGCACTTATTTATTTTCTGAGTAAAGGTGATAAATGGATTATTAATAGTGATTTCTCACATCACATGACTGGTGATAAAAGTAAGTTTAAGACCTTAGATCATTATAAAGGCATAAGTGTTAAGTTTGGTAATGATGCACCATGTCCTGTGAAAGGAAAATGATCAATTAGATTGACTGACAAGATCACATGTGAAAATGCTTATTGGGTTGAAGGTCTTAATTATAACTTGTTGATTATTGCATAGTTGAACAATATTGATTATCGAGTAGAATTTCATCACTGAAAGGCTAAAATATTTGATGTCACTGCTGAACTAATTGGAAGTAGAGAATAGACAAGAGGTAACTTGTTCTATCTAGACCTATCTCAAGAAACATGTTTGTTTGCACAATTTGATGATGTAAGGCTATGACATAAGAGGCTATATCATGTGAATTTTGACAATCTGGTAAATATTAGTAAAAAGAAGAAAGTTAGAAGTTTGTCGAGATTGAAGAAACCTGATAATGTGATGTGTAAACAATGTCAATTGGGAGAAATGACAAAGTCTAGTTTTAAGAGCAAGACATATTCTTCTGACAATATTTTGGAATTGGTTCATACTGACCTTTGTGGACCTATGAGTGTAAAAATTTATTGTGGTGATAAGTATTTTATTCTTTTTGTTGATTACTATTCTAGGATGATGACTGTAATGTTTTTGAAAGAGATGTGATGCATTTCAGTTGTTTAAGTGGTATTTGGAAAAAGTTGAAAAAGAAACAAGTAGAAGCTTGAAATGTTTGAGATCTGACGGAGGTGGAGAGTTTACATCAAATGAGTTCAATTTGTTCTGTAATGATACATGAATAAAGAGACATATATCTGCACCGAGGACACCTCCACAAAATGGTATAGAAGAAAGAAGAAATAGATCAATTATGGATTGTGCAAGAACACTGATGATTGAGAAGAATTTTGCACAAAAGTATTGGAGAGAAGATGTAAGTACAATTATTTATACCTTAAACTGAGTACAAATTAAAAAAGGTACAAATGCTACACCTTTTGAGTTATGACATGGTTATGTACCTAATGTGAAGTATTTTAGAGTCCTTGGGAGCAAACGCTATATACTAAAAGACAATAGGAATAGAAAATTTGATACAAAAAGTGATGAAGGAATATTCCTAGGTTATTCCACTAATAGAAAAGCTTATAAGTGTTTGAATTCTAACACTAAAAAAGTTTTGGAAAGTGCAAATGTTTTTGATGAATAAAGGCCTTTTCTATTAAAAATATTAAAGTACAATATTCACAAAAAAGAGTCAGGGGAAAGAGTAACCCCACAAGTCACACGGCACTTAGGCCGAAAACATACAACTATTCATCAAAAAACTATATAAAATGAGAAACCCTCAAGATGCAAGAGCAGTAGCAGAAGAGGGATGAGGATATTTATCGTCAGGATTGCCCCAAACATTAGGCCCAGGAGTTTGATCAGGAACGGCCCAGCCATCTTCTGGATCATCTTTTTCCAATTCTCCTTCCTCCCACCTGGGCGAGATAGCCAGTGCCAGGTGAGGGAACTTGTCTTGATTAGTAGGAATAGAGGTTGAAGGTCGAGAAAAAGCAGCAGTAGTGGAAGCAAGCATAGGAGGCCAACTAGAAACCACATCCCTTCGAGGAGGAGGAGAGGTGGAGTGGGGGCACAATTGACATGAAGTCCTAGAGTGTCTGGCAGAGGAACTCCATCTACAATGTCATCCCTTGGGCGGTGTACAGTCAGTTGAGAGAGAATCTGGTGGCACCCAAGCCATAGTACAAGGGGCATTTCCCCAGTATCGAAGCAACTTCTGCAAATGGGCAACCTCAAGGGCCACTTTATCTGCTTGCACCTGAATCTACATCATGACATTATTACAAATACATGCCTTAGCATAAAGAGAGACATGAATATCCAGAAAACTATGAGAAAAAAGCATAGTGTTTTGATCTTTCCACAAAGTAAACAAAATTTCCAGCCTAAAAGTATGCCATATCTGGGTGTACTGAGAAGGCATTCTAGGAGAGTCACCAAGAAGTGCCATGTGCCAAGAAAAAGGTTCAGGCATAAAAGGAGCAAAAAAGGCATGGATCCAACCCCAGTAATTATGGGCACGATGATAGAACCAAAAAATGTGCACGAGCATCTCAAAGTGACCATAAAAAGGGCATTTAGGGTCAGGAACCCCCATATGTCGGAGCCTATCTCCCAAAGGTAAGCCCTAGTATAACAAACACCAGGCAAAATGAGCAATCTTAGGCTCAGTAACAGAATCCCAAATAGTACGAAATCTCCAACCCCAAGTCTGTTGAGAAGAAGAGAGATGCCAACACTGGTGGAGAGAATCAATCATGGGTAAATGAGGCATAAGCCAAGAATACCCAAGCTTAGGCTTGTAACTGGTGAATGGCGTGGAAGGATACCACTTCTAGTCTTTCCACCATGGTCTGGCCAACTGAATACCCAATTTATGTAGGAGGTGAGGCGGAATGGCCAAAACCAGCAAGTCAAAATTTTGACGATCTGGGCGGATGAGCTGAAATTGAACCCAGAGATCATCCCAGGATCAGAGACTCATAGTGACTCTAGAAAAAAGGTCTTTCAGGGTTTGAATGTCACACTTGTGAAAATGAAGAGCATGAACCCCTTGAACTCTGGCAAGAGGAGTCCCATGTTGAGCAAAGAGAGGAGACCACCAAATGTTCTGCTGGTTGAAAGAGAGACCATCCCGAAATCCATTCCCAGCCCACCAAAGCCAAGGCTTAACAGACTCCCAGGCTCTCCAAATACTTTTGGTGACAAAAGTACACTGGATTTGGACAGGCTCCATAACCAAAAGGGTCTGAAAGCCAATCCCCTTCTAGGAAGGCTTGTGAAGAGGAAAGCCTAAGGAAATGCAATGCCGAAGTAGAATTTTCCAAGCTTCATTGCCCGTGAGACACCGCATAACCCATTTGGCACAAAGGGCGTGCCCTTGCTTTTGTGTATCAATTAATCCAAGCCCACCAGAGATTTTTGGGAGGCAACAAAAATCCCAGGCAACTCTGTGGAAGCCCTGGTGATCAATACCAGAGGCCCAGAGAAAATCTCGTAGAAGTTTCTCGAGCTTCTTGTAGGAGGCTTTGGAGCGAGCCCAACAAGAGGAGTAATAAACATGCGTGGCCGCCAGAACTTTGGAACAGAGCTAGAATTTTCCTGCAAGAGAGAGCGGCTTTGTGATCCAGTAGGTAAGCTTTTTTTCAATCTTAGCAAGAACTACATTCCATAGATCAGTAGGACTGCCTTGAAATGCAAAGGGAATACCCAAAAAGTGGAAAATTTCCCCATGTTGAATCTTGGTCTAGCTAAATTGAGAAAGCCAGGGAGGCTCAAGAAGAGTCGACTGTCTGTAACAGAGGGTTTTGTGCCACTAAATGGCTGAGCCAGAAGCCAAACAAAAGATGTCTAAACACTACAAGGTTGCCTTGATATTCTCTTCATCCTCCGCCAGAGTGAGGAAGAAATCATCAGCAAAATGGCCATTGACCAACTGTTGGGATGAATCTGACAAGTAGATTCCCTGAATAATTCCCATGGAAATGGAGTGAGCAAGCAGGTAGCCAAAACCCTCAATAGCTAACACATATAAAGCTAGAGCCAGAGGATAGCCCTGTCGAATGGAACGAAAGAGTCCAAAGGTGGAGGATTGGTGGCCATTGATGGTAATGTAGGCAAAGGCATTATTGAAGAGCATTTGCACAGATTGAAGAAATCTGGGGCCAAAACCCATAGCATGAAGCATCGCAAGGATAAAATTCCATTCAATACGATCATAAGCTTTAGCAAAACTAATTTTGAGAAAAAGGGCTTTTTGGTGAGACTTACAAGCCCATTCCATACCTTCCCAAACAACAATGTTGTCAAGAATAAATCTTGACTTAATAAACCCTATTTGCTCAGGTTGGACAATCTGCAGAAGCATGTGCCAGATCTTGAGAGCCAGTGCTTTGGCAATGATCTTGTAGGAGACATTGAGCAAAGTGATGGGCCGCCAGTTACAAATGTCCTCCGGATCCCCAGACTTGGGAATGAACTTGATATTCTGCTGGTTAATGACATCCCCAAGAGATTGGGTATAAAATGCTTCCAAGTAGACCTAGTGGAGATCAAGACCAATGGCATCCCAGAGTGCTTTGTAAAACTCACAGGGGAAGCCATCACACCTAGGGGATCTATCATCAACCATGGTAAACACAACTTCATGAAGATCCTGTAAGGAAAGCAGTTGATCATAGAAGACACGCTGGGTAGGGGAGACACACTGAGGCACCACTGCAATGCATTCCGCAAGAGCTTTCTCACTGGCAGGAGAGTGGCCTTGAGTAGCAAAGACATGTTCATAGTGATGAACAAAGGCTTGCAAAACATCAAGAAGCTCCGTGAGAAGGGTGTGCCCTTCTCAGATTCTGGTTATGCCCGTACTGGTATGCTGAGGATGGAGGGCAATAAAAAATTCTTTCAAAACTTGGTCTCCAACGTTTAACTAGTGTAAACAAGCTTTGATTTGGGCTCCTTTGGTAGCATGGTTGTCAACCACCTGCTTCTGATGATGTAGCTTAGCAAGATTGAATTGCAGATCCTGGTTGAAGGGGTCCTAGGCTAAGGCTTTGGTGGCAACACATAAGGCTTTGGTGTTGACATCATAGGCTCTGTGATGATAGTTGGCCAATTGTCTACCATAGATGTGCAAAAAATGAGTCGTACACCTAATGGCATCATTCCACCATTGAATCCATCCTGTCAAGTGGGTGGGTCTAGGCTCAAGGTTCCAAACCCAATGAATGAGGGCCATAGTAGAAGGATGATGAAGGATAGAAGTATTAAAATAAAATTGCATGGTGGGAGGCCTAGCCTTAGCTGTCTTCCAAACAATATTAAATTGGATGGGAAAGTGGTTTGACAAGGTCACATCAACAAGAGGAGTGACCGGTAAGGCTTGCTTTTCAGAAAAAGAGAAAAAAGATTGAGCCAAGATCAAAGCACAATCAAGCCTTTTATGGATTCTATCAGAGGAGGCCCTGTAATTAGACCAAGTGTGCCAGACCCCATCAGAATGGCGGTGGCCCACATTGGGATCAAAAAGCCCTAATTTATTTCGCATGTAGTACCAGGCTTCTCTTTCACCAGCTATCCATCAAAAGGGCAAAAAGCCATCCTTGTCAGATGCCATCTCCACCATATTAAAGTCCCCACAAACAATCTAGGTAGCAGGTGGCAAGGAATCCACAAGGCAACGCCACAGGTGAGATCTCTCAACATCATCATTGGGAGCATAAACATTAACTATGCCAAAAGAATGATTCTCAATAATGACAGTGGCCCAAACAGTTCTTTGCATGGGGTCAGATCCATGGCTAACTAGAAAGGAATGCCAATGAGGAGAAAGGAGAGTAACAACTCAGTCTCGGCTAGCCTCATGCTGAGAACAAAGAGCAAGGCTTTTGGGCCAAATAACTTTACAAGCATCATCAAGCATGAAACTTGAAATCTTAACTTCTTGGAGGCATAAAACATCCAGATGACAAAAATGCCAATTTTTTTGTGTAGGTCTGTCAACCCATGAACATTCCATGAGATGTACTTCATGGAATAACAGTGTCGTCCATTCCATCCTTGTCCCCAAGGGAATCAAAACTATTAGATAAATATCCTAGGGCAAAAGTAGGCCCAGAAAAATCCAAAGAGATATTACGCTATTTTTCCTACATGCCATCAAACTTAGTCTCAGCACACCTAGAGGGGCTGCGAGAGCGGCGGAAAGAATTGGAAGAAACAATCTCAACGGCTATTGGAGGCATGCGGGCTGGAGGAGCGGTAACCTGGGTGTTGGAAACTTCTTTCCCCTGAGAAATAGGGTTTGAAACCTTGATAATAGGGGTTTCCAAAGAAACTGTGTTATCCAAAGGTGGCGAATGGGAAGCAGAAGCCAAAACATGCTACTTGTGGGGCTTGTTACAATGACCGACAGTAACCCATTCATCTTTTTTTCCTTCATGTTTCTTCCCAGCCTTAGTCGGCTGAGAACCAGAATCCTTGGGAGGAGTCTTGGTACGAGGCACTGCCAAAGGGAATTCCTTAATCTCATGCTCCACAAATTGACAATGATAACAAGTGTTGGGAAGGTTGAGATAAAGCACCTTTTGGGTGAAGGTGGTATCACCAACCTGAATCTCGATGGATTCTTTGAGATCCCTAGAAAGGTCAACCTCAACACAGAGCCTCTTTTGAGGCCGCGGATTAAGAAAACAGTCATGCTCGACACATATAACCCTACTGAGCTTATGCGTTATGGTAGCATGAAAGGCCAACAAGGTAAGGGAAGACCAGGGAACTCGACCCACACTGGGACTTTAAGCTTCTTGTCATTAGAGATAGAGAATTCATGAGACCAGCGTTGGAAGATTAATAGCGAGGCCCTGAGGTTCTAGGGACCTTTTGCAAAAATAGGATCCACATGGGAGGGGTTAGAAAAGCAAAAAAGAAAAAATCCTTTGGTGAGGCTCTAAATGTCATCCAAGTAGATTCCGTGAGGAATCCAGCTCTTCAAAACCCAGTCCTTGAGAACATGTTTAGGAGGGTTGCGACCCAGAAAATAGCCAATCAGGGTATGCATTTCAAGCCAAGTGCAAGCATCATTGAATTCATTAATAGGTAAAATAATATCAGGCTGGGCCATACCTCGTGAAACACTTTGGGCACAAATTTGCGGGGATGTTTTTTTGGCGACGTCATTGCTATCTGAAACCACATCAGCACCAGCATCAACTATTTGGTGGGAAGTGGTCGGAGCCATATATACTAGGCTATTTCCTGCAATAACTGCAGAATGTGCGAAGGACAAGACTGCAAAAAATGGACGCAAGGTAAAAAACCCTAGTAGAGTGCAGAGTGAGCATGACCCATGTTCTCCAATTTTGATGTAGATACACTTTGCCAATTACAATACCGCAAGTGCAAATGTTAGAGTTGATGAATATGAAGAAAAGAATGAATTGGAATTCAATCAAGAACTTGAATATTACAGATCTTTTGTATACATGGAAGAAGGAGAGGCAAGTAATACACATGAGCCAGATGTAGAGTTAGAAATAGGTAATGTTGAGCATCAGGGGGATGTTACCAAGCATCAGGAGGTTGATTTCGAACAATCAGTAGAAGAAGGAGATAACTTACAAAATGAATATGAAGATCCAGAACAAGGAGAAAATAAATTTAAACCTACATTGGTACATCATGTAAGAAGACATCATAAGCCTAAAAAAATCATTGGAGATAAAGAATCTGGAGTCATAACAAGAAGTAAGTTGAGAGATTATACATGCTTATTATGTGAGTTTGAGCCTAAGACAGTAAAATATGTTGTAGAGAATGATGACTGGATACAAGCCATGAATGAAGAAATAGAGCAGATAGAAAAGAATAATACTTGGACTCTAGTGCAAAGACCAGAAGATAAGAATATTATTGGAACAAAATGGGTATTTAGAAACAAGCTAAATGGACATGGAGAATTCACAAGAAACAAGGCCAAATTAGTATGTAAGGGGTATGCACAAGAAGAAGGAATTGACTATGAGAAGACATTTTCCCCTATAGCAAGACTAGGAGTAAGGACTCTACTTGCATATGCAGCTCATAAAGGATTCAAAGTATATCAAATGGATGTCAAATCTACATTTCTGAATGGGATATTAGAAGAAAAAGTATACATTGAATAACCAGAAGGATTTTTTGACCCAATAAATAAGAATATGGTTTGAAAGTTTCATAAGGTGTTGTATGGATTGAAATAAGCCCCCAGAGCATGGTATGAGAGATTGCACAATTACTTGATAAAGATTGGATTTGTAAGTACAAATGACAACAACAATCTGTATATGAAGACTGAAGAAGGTAAAGAAATTTTGTTAGATGAAATATTTGTTGATGATATCATATTTGGTGGACAAGATGCCCTATGTTAGAAATTTTCAAATGAGATGCAAACTGAATTTGAAATGTCTATGTTTGGTGAGATAATTTTTTTTGTTGGTTTGCAAGTCTATCAGATGAAGAAAGGTATCTTTATTACTCAATTTAAATATATCAAAGAGATAGTGAAAAATTTTGGTATGGAGGATTCCAGACCAGTAAGTACTCCTATGGCTACTGGACAAAAACTATCTAAAATTGATGATACTGTTGAAGTGAATCAAACCTTGTATAGGTCTATGATTGCAAAGCTACAATATGTTGTTCACAGTAGACCATATATTTCCCTAGTATTTGGGATTGTGGCAAGATGTTTTGCCAATCCTAAGGAAAATCATATGATGGTAGTGAAAAGAATACTGAGATATTTGAAAGGGACGAAGGATTATGGATTATACTACAAGAAGAATGACAATTTTGAACTGAGAGTTTACACTGACACAGATTGAGCTAGAAATGTTGATGACAAAAAAAGTAAAAGTGGTGGAGCATTCTTTCTAGGAAAGAGATTAGTCTCCTAGATAAGAAAGAAATAAAACTACATTTCCCAATCTACAACAAAAGCTGAGTATGTAGCAATTGTAGTAAATTGTTCAAATTTAGTGTGGATCAAGCAATTGTTAAAAGGTATGAAGAAAGAAATCACTGATTCGGTTATTATTTTCTTTGATAACACAAGTTCTATTAACATATCAAAGAATCCAATTATGCACACCAAGACTAAGCATATTGCTATCAAGTATCATTACTTGAGAGAGATAGTTCAAGACAAATAAGTGATATTGGAATATGTGAACACAAAGGAAAAATTAGCAGACATATTCACAAAAGCTTTACCTAAGGATGGTCATGAATATCTTAGAGGTAAATTAGGGGTGATTCCCCTAACTGAGGCTACCTAGTAAATTAGGATCATTGCATCAAATGTGCTAATCAAAATACTTGACAAATTGATGCAGAAGAGGTCACACTGTAGGAGTTTCCTAGAGTTGTGAAGAAGTAAAACAAATATATTAATCAGTCATAAGAAAGATGACAGAGGGAGTATACAACATACATAACTGACATGAAGACACCTACATGGTAGAGATGTAAGTGACATAAATATTCTTTGGCATTGTTGTCAAAGAGGGAGAAGATACAATGAAAACAAATGGAGTGATATAGCACTAAGGGAGAAGATTCAATGAAACCTAAGGGAGAGATACATAAAAGATTTAGAGGGTGTAATTAAGCAAGCGGTCAGGCAAGGCAAAAGTTGTGAATCAGAATGAAGCTAAGGATAGTAATAAAAGTATGATGCACAAAAACTTTGGATTGTTTGGTAAATCATGTGTTATTCATATGGTGTTGCCATCGCCCATCAATGCAAAAGAGGGAGATTGTTGGAAACTACAATTAAAATAATTGTTATATTGTCATTGATGTCAAACCTTAACTGGTAAGACATTTACTATCTAGGATAGTACCATATATTTGTATTGATGAAGAGGAAGTGAAAAGAGGAGATGAAAATGAAGGTCAGTCAGTAAATCAACATATATGTGCGAAGTGGATATGTATTTGCAAAAGTGAGTTGTATGTTTTTCAGATCAGAAACTACTGTTAGTTTCTAACTATTTTATCAATCTAAAATCCTTTAATCAAGATTGACCTAACAATCATTGTATAAATCCTTTAATCAAGGTGATATTCTAATGGAATGTTCTTAAATCCTTTAACCAGGTCACTTTTGACAGAGTGTTTTAAACCTTTAATAGGGTCACACCTAACAGTGTGTATGTAAATGTTTAACAGGGTTGGCTTTTTCACAGAGCTAACTTCAGAAGAGTGAAATATCAGTAGCATGTTACAAAGTGGTTTATTCCCAAATTGGGTTTCCACTATAAATATTGGTGCTATACTCGTGTGAATGATTTTGATGTGGATGTTTTTGAAAATTTTATATTCTGCAAGTTAATTACTCTTGGACAATGGACTACATGTTATATGTTTCTGATATCTACTATAAAGACCAAGTTGAATTGTTGATTAGATCTAATTTTGTTGAAGTGATAGAAAGTTCAATTGGTACATCTGGACCTGAGAACAATTGATTCACCTACCCTTCTTTGTTGTTCTAAATCATTCTAACAGTAACATGTGTTTGAAATAACATACATACATATATGTAATGCACATATGAACTATCCATAATATAACATGTCTATCAAATGTCTAAAATAACATGTAATGTAAACTAGGGCTATGTCCCAATCCATGACCTGATGTTGGTCCACATCCTCTAGACCTATGTGTGAAATAAAATAAATATAAATGTGTCATGCATACATGCCAAATAAATTAAATATTTATTTAAGAAAAAAATATATAAAGATGTCTAAAATTACCTATGAGTCATGCTCCATGGGATCGCCAAGTGTCCGTAAATCTCCATAACCTAACATACTATCAAAAAGACCCTAGAGTACATATAAACATTAATCATTTAATTCAATTTTTTATAAGAAATATACTTGATTAGATACATGTACATAAGTTTTGAATAAAATTAAAAATTAAATAAATATATATCATAGCAGTATATAATGCTCCCCTGATATTGCTCAAGTATGAATCATGTAACGACACCTTTGAGGGATCAATATGCTCATCTGTAAGCAATGTGGTGAAAAGTTGACGTGAAAAAAGCCTGGGTAGGGGGAGGTGCATCATCATCAAATGTAATCAGTTGAGGAGATGTAGGTGGTGTAGGAATATCCTCCTCTCTCTTTGTACACCCTAAGAACCTGGTCCATTAGAACCTCATGAAAGAATGTGGGTGACATGTGATGAGATCCCACTGAGTGGAATCCTAGTGACTACATGTAAAGTCTATTATACACAAAGTAGATCACTAGATAAACATGCACCCATATGACACAAAGAGGCCACCTGTGATAAAGATGCAACCTCAAAGGGAGATGGTATGTTTTCTATCTAGTATGGATCATCACTGGAGGATGCATTGTGTGCAGATGAAGGAATGGTAGTATGCAAACATAACATGTATCTCCCATAGTGGTCAGATGACATCTCATGAACTTGTGTCATGATACTCATGAGAATAGAATACACATCCCTCTTGGTTTCATCTGGTATCCTCTCTCCTACAACTATCATTTCAAAACCATTTGGCATAACCAAAAGGTTTGGACCCACCAATTCCCTCTTATTAGCGGGTGTAGGGACATCAAATGGCTTGAATCTGTCTGATAAATGCCCCCTCCCTTGCCCAACATAACCTAGAAAATATGTGTAATCCACCTAATAATGTAAATAGAATTATGCAAATAATTGTTTGCAAAAATATAATGTAAGGTCACCCGTTTGGGGCCACCTATGATGAGAAGCCACCCAATACAAATATATAAATGATGCAGTAAGGTCAATAGTGCACCTAGTAACCATATAACCTCTAACCTGAGCCATTTTTATGTAATGTGGAAACATAGTCTTCATCATAGTAGTGGAGACCTCAGAGTCAATCTGTTTGTACTTCACAGTACCATTAACACTGCGAGATAGAGAAGTATAGAAAGTATCAATGTCGATGCTATCATAGGGGTTGTATGATTCAACTATCTAAATCATACATACCAACTACTCTCTAATACTATTCACCCTATCCCTATTAGGGAGGGTGGTGGATGTCTCAATGGTATGATCAAGAACCTCGATCAAGAGAGTCAATTTATAAATAGTATCAAAAAAAAATTGATCTCTCTCCTCTCCAGAAGAGGTAGGTCTATGTGTAGTGCAAGCACCACCACCCCTGAATACCAGCCTCTCTTGATGATGCAGATGTTGACCCAGTACGAGATGCCATGTATGATAGATAAAATGTATGTGAAAGTATGTAGACATGTATATATATATATATATATATATATATATATATATATATATATATATATATATATATATATATCTGCATCAAGGGATGGTGGATCCAATTAAGGGTAGTCCAAACCTTGCAACTTCAGAATTACATAGTGGAAAACACAACACAACAAATTATTTTAAGTAATTTTCATTAACATGCCCGGTTGTAAGGCCTTCTGGGTTAGGGCCAATTACAATTAGAAATAATTCTACAAGATCCACACAGATCCAATACAATCTCAGCTAGTTTAGCTCTGAAACAATCAACAACTAATGGAAACCCTAAGGCAGATCTAAACTTGAGCTCGCAAGCCTCCAAGCAATCTCCTTGTCTCCAAGTGTGCAAACTACTAGCTCTGCAACTACAAACTATTAGATAACAATCTGATCTGCAAGATCATGCAAGATCTTTTCCACAACTTCACCAACTCCAGCTTTCCAGTACCTCCAAACTGGTATTCTAGATCTACCAAGTGTGTTCCTCCTAAAACATCTACCCAAACACCCCTTAAATACTAATAATCAGCCACAAGTCGACTAGATGAAACCCTTAACTCCTACAAACAAATATTGAATGCCATACAAGTTAGTTTACAAATTGTATTACAAACATTTAATTCAACATGTCAGCTTGTAACAACAGCTACCAACAATAAATGCACCAAGTTAGCCCAATAAATCACACAGAACTCCAGTTGGTAAACCACAACTACCGAGCAATAGTAAAATAACCGAGCATGCCAAGCATCACCGAGCACCAGTGTCGACCGAGCACCATAGACATGACCGAGTAACACTTTCACCGAGCACCAAAGATTACCAAGTTCCTTCAATGACCAAGCTTCCTTCAATGACCGAGACCATTGGTCAAGGCTACAACTGAGTAACACCGGCCAAAACAACAAACACCCATGCAGTTTCACCGAGGACCAAGAATGCCCCTACATCAAACACCCCAGGTTCCAAAAGATGTCCATATGTGAGAAGAACATCTTCTGTGATTCAACACATAAACCCCGAACTAGTTCTTCACATACAAGTCCTCCATCTTCTCACTTTGCATACTCTTCCACTTCAACTTCCTCTATCTCTTCAAGTCTTTTCTTGACAACATACAGGTCAGTTCTCTAAACTGATCATTCATTTTCTTTGGATCCACCAACTCAACTCAGCTACCAATACTCAGGCTTCTCCTACCAAGTGTTGTATCCATCAAAGGCATCAGGGAAAACTTCTTGTCATCCTTCTCAACATTAAATACATTCTTCACAAAGTCATAAATAGCTCTGTAATCATATTTCCAAGGTCTACCGAGCAATATATCACAACTATTTATCTTCACAATATCACATACCACAAGATCTTTATACTAGCCAATCTGAACATCAATAAAGCATTGTTCTCTAACTTCTAGAGCATGGTCATCTTGCAACCAGCCTATCCTATAAGGATGTGGATGTCTCATTCTATTCAAACCAAGTTTCTGAACCATGTTCTCAACAAGGTTATCAGTACTACCACTGTCAACAATTACATCACAAAGTTTACCTCCAAACTTGCATCGAGTCCTAAACAAGTTACTCCTCTGACAAGGTTCCTCCTTTGTACCGAGCAATGTTTGCCAAAGCAGCAAGTTCTCTGATTTAGGTTCATCTTAAATGTTCTCATTCACCATAGCAGTTCGTCGATCACCAAGCTTCTTCTATGTACACTCAAAAGAACGGTGTCCTTCCTCTCCATAGTTATAGCAAGTACCCTTAAAGATAACTCTACATGTCTTCTTCTTTGGTTCCACATGTTTCTGCTCATCTTCTACATCAGTCAGTTTATCCTTCATTGAGTGATCAATCTTTTCTTTCCCTCGGGAGTTACCATGTTGTTTCCTCTTCAACTTATCTTCTACCTTCAGAGCATATTGATAAGCATCTTCAACAAAATCAATCTTCAGCATACCAAGCTCATCTTGAATATTAAATCTCAGACCATTCACATGCTGAGCTACCTTTTCCTTACCAAGTTCTCTGTGTCTAGACCAAATAGTAAGCTTGTAGAACTCCTCAGTATAATCTTCAACAGACAATTCTTTCTACTTAAGATTCTATAATTTCTTAAACAAATCAAGCTCATAGTCAGCAGGTATGAACCTAGCTTTCAATTTTGTCACCATCAACCTCCACCGATTGATCTTCATTTCATCTTCATCTTCCCTATCTCTTTGAAGTTCTTTCCACCAAAGGGCAGCATGTCATTTCAACTTAGTCTGTGCCAATCTCACCCGAAGAGGATCTTCAATTTCTTCTAGCTCAAAGAAATCTTCAAGTTCACCAATCCAATCAATCAAGTTCTTGGGTTTCAAGGTACCAGAGAAAGTAGAAACTTCCATTCAATAACTATTACTTAACCGAGCTCTAGATCTATGCAACCGAGCAGTTTTGTATTTTCCATATCTGTCCCTTCAATCATCACCACTAGATCCAGTAGCTTCAAATTCTTCAGCAGCTTCTTCATAGCCATCCTCAGTACCAACATTCTGAGGTATATGACGCAGTCAAGGGATGATGAATCCAATTAAGGACAGTCCAAGCCTTGCAGCTAATCAGAACAACATAGCGGAATACTCACAATGCAACACACACAATTGTTTAACTTTGATTTTCATTAACATGCCCGACTGTAAGGCCTTCCAGGTTAGGGCCAATTACAATCAGTAAACAATTCTACAAGATCCACAATAGATCCAATACAAAATTTAGCTAGTCTAGCTCTAAAGACAATCAAAAGCTGATGGAAACCCTAAGGCAGATCTAAAATTGAGCTCACAAGCCTCCAAAAAATCTCCTTGTTCCCAAGTGTGTAACCACTAGCTCTTTTATTACAAACTATCTGATAGGAATCGGATCTGCAAGTTCATGGAAGAAACTTTTCCACAACTTCACCAACTCCAGCTTCAGTAGTGCATCTCTAAGCTTATGCCATTTTTCACTACTAAGAACTATCCCAAACATCTACCCCAAGCTCCCCTTAAATACTAATCATCAGCCACATTCGGCAAGATAAAACCCCAAACCCTTCCTAACAAATATTAAATGCCATACAAGTCGGCTTACAAAATGTATACAAACATTTAATACATCATGTTGGCCTCCAAATCCACTTAGGAGAATCCAACAAAAGATACAATTAATAAATGCACCAAGTTGGCCCAACAAATCACACAGAACTCCAGTCGGTAAGCCAGAACTACCGAGCATTAGTGAAATAATCAAGTCAGCCTAGCATCGCTGAGCACCAGGGTCAACCGAGCACCGCAGGCATGACTGAGTAACCTATTCACCAAGTGCCAGAGACTACCACATTTCTTCAACGACTGAGCTTCCTTCAATGACCGATTGAGGTCATCGGTCAAGGCTGCAACCGAGAAAAACTGGTCAAAACACAAACACTTATGCAGTTTCACCAAGCACACAGAATGCTCATGCCTTAACCTTGGATGCCCCTGCATCAGACACCCTAGGTTCCAAAAGATGTTCATATATGAGAAGAACATCTTCCAGGATTCAACAAATGAACCCCAAACTGGTTCTTCACATACAAGTCCTCCACCTTTTATGCTTGCAACTTCTTCCATTTCTATTTCCTCTATCTCTTTAAGTCCTTTCTAGACAATGCAGAGGTCGATTCTCCATACTGATCATTCATTTCCTCTAGATCCACAACCTCAACTCAGCTACCAATACTCAGGCTTCTCCTACTGAGCATTGTATCCATCAAAGACATCAGTGAAAATTTCCTGTCATTGTTCTCAACAGTAAAGACATTCTTCACACAATCATACATAGCTCTGTAATCAAATTGCCAAGGTCTATCGAGCAATATATGATAGCTATCCATATCCACAATGTCACATAACACAAGATCCTTATATTGGCCAATTTGAACATCAATGAAGCATTGTTCTCTAACTTCCAAAGCATGATCATCTTGTAACCAACCAATCCTATAAGGACGTGGATGTCTTATTCTATTCAAACCAAGTTTCCTAACCATGTCCTTAGCAACAAGGTTATCAGTACTACCACTATCAACAATAACATCATAGATTTTACATTTAGACTTGCATCGGGTCCTAAACAAGTTACTCCTTTGACAAGGTTCATCCTTTGTACCAAGCAATGTTTGTCGAAGCAGCAAGTTCTCTGATTCAGGTTCATTCTGAATGTTTTCATTTACCACAACAGTTTGTCGGTCAACCTTCTTTTATGTACACTCAAAAGAATAGTGTCCTTCCTCTCCACATTTATAACAAGTACCTTTAAAGATAACTCTACCTGTCTTCTTCTTAGGTTCCATAGGTTTCTATTCATCTTCTACATCAGTCGGTTTATCCTTTGCTGAGTGATCAAATTTCTCCTTCCCTCGGGAGTTATTAGGTTGTTTCCTTTTCAACTTCTCTTTTGCCCTCAGAGCATACTGATAGGCATCTTCTACATAATCAATCTTCAACATACCAAGCTTATTCTGAATATTGAATCTTAGACCATTCACATACCAAGCCACCTTTTTCTTACCAAGTTCTCTATGTCCAGACCGAATAGTAAGTTTGTGGAACTCCTCGGTATAATCTTCAATAGACAAATCCTTCTGCTTCAGATTCTGCAACTTCTTAAACAATTCAAGCTCATAGTCAACAGGCATGAACTTAGCTTTCAATTTCATCACCATCAACCTCCATTGATTGATCTTCATTTCACCTTCATCCTCTCGGTCTCTTTGTAATTCTTTCCACCAAAGAGTAGCATGTACTTCCAACTTTGTCTATACTAATCTCACTCGAAGAGGATCTTCAATTTCTTCTAGCTCAAAGAAATCTTCAAGTTCACCGATCTAGTCAATCAAATTCTTAGGTTTCAAAGTGCTAGAGAAAGTAGAGTCTTCCATTTGGTAACTACTAAACCGAGTAGCAGATCTAGGCAACTGAGTAGTTCTATCCTCACCAGATCTATCCCTCTGGTCATCACCACTAGATCTAGTAGGTACAAATTCTTTAGCAGCTTCTTCATAGCCATCCTTAGTACCAACATTCCGAGGAATACCAGTAATAGCTCTCATGATCTTGGTGACCATGTCATTCTTCATCAATTCCATCTCAGATCTGAAATCTAATTTCACCTTCTCTTTAATCCTAGATTTCACAGTATCACAGAGGTCTTGAAGAACTCTAGGGTCTAATCTTCTTGGAGGCATCCTTAAAGATAATAGAAACCCTTGGCAACAAACCCTCACTGATCACCTTGTGACAATCTCCAAGTTGTATACAAGTTAGATCGCAACCTACAATCTTGTAAAACAACTAGGGCACAATTTCACAAGTTCAGTGCCACGGATCTGCAATCAAGATCACAAGATCTTTCCTTCAACAAGATTAACCTCGCAAGATCAGCCTTGCTAAGGAAAACTTCTGCTTCACAAGATCAACATTCGCTCCAACAGGAACAAAACTTCGCTCTGATTCCACCTGACATAGTTAAGGGATGGTGGATCCAATTAAGGACAGTCCAAGCCTTGTAGCTAATCAGAACAACACAATGAAATACTCACAATGCAACACACATAGTTGTTTAACTCTGATTTTAATTAACATGCTCGACTGTAAGGCCTTCTGAGTAAGGGCCAATTACAATCAGTAAACAATTCTGCAAGATCCACAATAGATCCAATACAAACTTTAGCTAGTCCAGCTTTGAAGACAATCATAAGCTAATGGAAACCCTAAGGCAGATCTAAACTTGAGCTCGCAAGCCTCCAAGCAATCTCCTTGTTCCCATGTGTGCAACCACTAGCTCTGCTAGTACAAACTATCTGATAGGAATCAGATCTGCAAGTTCATGGAAGAAACTTTTCCACAACTTCACCAACTCCAGCTTTAGTAGCGTATCTCTAAGCTTATGCCATTTTTCACTACTAAGAACTATCCCAAACATCTACCCCAAGCTCCCCTTAAATACTAATCATCAGCCATAGTCGACAAGATGAAATCCAAAACCCTTCCTAACAAATATTAAATGCCATACAAGTTGGCTTACAAAATGTATACAAACATTTAATACAGCATGTCAGCCTCCAGATCCACTTAGGAGAATCCAACAAAAGATACAATTAATAAATGCACCAAGTCAGCCCAACAAATCACACAGAACTCTAGTCAGTAAGCTAGAACTACCGAGCATCAGTGAAATAACTGAGTTAGCCTAGCATTGCCGAGCACCAGTGTTGACAGAGCACCATAGGCATGACCGAGTAACCTATTCACTAAGCGCCAGAGACTTCTGAGCTTCCTTCAATGAATGAGACCATTGGTTAAGGCTGCAACCAAGCAAAACCGGCCAAAACAAAAACACTTATGCAGTTTCACCAAGCACACAGAATGCCCTTGCCTTAACCTTGGATGCCCTTGCATTAATATACCAGTAACAACTCTCATGATCTCGGTGACCATGTCATTCTTCATCAACTCAATCTCAGATCTGAAATCTGATTTAACCTTCTTTGTGATCCGGGATTCCACAGTATCACAAAGATCAACAATAACTCTAAGGTCCAATCTTCTTGGCGGCATCCTTAAAGATATGCAAAAACCTTTGCAAAAAACCCTCACCGACCACCTTGTGACAATCTCCAAGTTGTGTACAAGTCAGATCGCAACCTGCAACCTTGCAAACAACGAGGTGTACAATTTCACAAGTTCAGTGCCATAGATCTGCAACCAAGATCATATGATCTCTTTGCCAACAAGACTAATTTTGCAGGATCAGCCCTCGCAAGATCAATCTTCACTCCACAAGATCAACTCTACTTGTACAAGATCAACTCTGCTCTTATACCACCTGATGCAGGTCAAGGGATGGTGGATCCAATTAAGGACAGTCCAAACCTTGCAGCTTCAGAATTACACAGCGAAAAACACAACACAGCAAATTGTTTCAAGTAATTTTCATTAACATGCCCAGTTGTAAGTCCTTCTGGGTTAGGGCCAATTACAATTAGAAATAATTATGCAAGATCCACATAGATCCAATACAATCTCAACTAGTTCATCTCTAAAACAATTAGCAACTGATGGAAACCCTACGGAAGATCTAAACTTGAGCTCGCAAGCCTCCAAGCAATCTCTTTGTCTTCAAGTGTGCAAACCACTAGCTCTACAATTACAAACTATCAGATAACAATTTGATCTGCAAGATCATGCAAGATCTTTTCCACAACTTTGCCAACTCCAGCTTTCCAGTACCTCCAAACTGGTATTCTAGATCTTCCAAGTGTGTTCCTCCTAAAATCTACCCAAACACCCCTTAAATACTAATCATCAGCCACAAGTCAGCTGGATGAAACCCTTAACTCCTACAAACAAATATTAAATGCCATACAAGTCAGCTTACAAATTGTATTACAAACATTTAGTTCAACATGTCAGCCTGTAACAATAGCTACCAACAATAAATGCACCAAGTCAGCCCAACAAATCACACAGAACTCCAGTCGGTAAACCAGAACTACTGAGCAACAATGAAATAACTGAGCATGTCAAGCATCACCGAGCACCAGTATCGACCAAGCACCATAGACATGATCAAGTAACACTTTCACCGAGCGCCAGAGATTACCAAGTTCCTTTAGCAACTGAGCTTCCTTCAATGACCGAGACCATCGGTCAAGGTTGCAACCGAGTAACACCGGCCAAAACAACAAACACCCATGCAGTTTCACCGAGGACCAAGAATGCCCTTGCATCAAATACATATATATATATATATATATATATATATATATATATATATTTATTTATTTATTTATTTATTTATTTATATATATATATATATATATATATATATATATATATGTCTCTCTCTACACATGCATACACATATGTACAATATTTTAAAAAATAATCTAATTTAAAGCACATGTACATTATGATCATCTACTTTGTAAAAACTATATATATGAACAATTTATACATATATTTAAGAAACATGACAAAAAAATGAATGATATTTGAAGTATGGAACTATTGTATTCAAGACTAGGTTAACTAGATTTGAAGTACATGGAACTTAACTAGGTTAACTAATGTTAAAACTAGGTTAAAACTAAGGTTAACTAGGCTTGGAGTATGGTTAACTAGGAACTATGTTTGACTATGTTAACTAGGTTTAAAATATGGTTAACTAGGGTTAAAAGTAATTTCAACCAGGTTTGAAGTATGGTTAACTACGTTAACTAAATTTGAATAAGTTAGACAAGGTAAACTAAATTTTACTAAGTTAACTAAGGTTAACTAGGTTAACTAAGGTTAACTAGGTCAACTAGATTTCAAGTATGGTTAACTTTCTTAAGTAAGGTAACTAAGTTTGACTAAGTTAACTACATATTAATTAAGGTTAATTAGATTAACTAGGTTTACGAAGTTAGCTATATGTCATTTAACCAAAAAAATTACATTAAAAAGCATGTTAATTAATTTTAACAATCTAACATAACTGGAAATTATCCTAAAAATCATAAAATAAATTAATATGTACATATGTCAATATAAAAACTTGAAAAAATATTAATTTATTTTTTTATTGTTTTAAAAAAACCTACCAGGTTTGGCTGAAGGTCTCCAAATCGCTCCACAAACTCTAGAAGCCTCTATAGTGAAAATGAGTCACTTAATGCTTTTTTGGGATTATATAGTTTTCACCGTTTCGACCGAACTTGTTCTAGATGAAACGTATTTATTCTAAACATGCCTTCTAGTTCAACTAACCCCTTAGGAATATGATTAGAAGCTAACTGGACAATTTCATTTCCAAGGATGCAATCCTTTCCATTAACAACCTTTGTCGAGGCATCACAATTGGCCATCATATTGATCTAGGGCTTGGATAAATTTGAGGATATCATCATCATCCTCAAAAACTTTCCAATTATAAACATTATTAGACAGATCAGGTCTGCTCTTAATTTCTAACATTGAGACACTAGCAAGAGTGACATCATTAGTCTTCAAGGCAACATTTGCAAGAAAATCTGCCATGATATTATTTGACCTTTCTACCCACTGAATATTGAAAGCATCAAATAATTTTATTATATCCTAGACAGTATATCTATACAATTTTAGTATGTCATCCTTGGCAGGATATTTAGATCTAATCTGAGCTATGATCAATTGGGAATCTCCATGGACTTTTAAACATGTTATACCATGTTTAATGGAAATATCTAATCCCAATATTAATGCCTCATACTCAGTAGTATTATCTGTGCATTGGAAAGTCAACAAAAAGGAATACTTAAATGTAATACCAGATGGGGATATGAATAATACACCAGCTCCCGACCCTTCTTTAGAGCATCCTCCATCAAAGTACATTTTTCACAACCCATTTTTCTGCAATATCAACTCATCAACTATTGGATCAATATTCCTCATTTGTGGCTTGATTTCTTCAACAATGAAGTTCTTCATATCAATGTCAACACAGTAATTCAAATCTTCATGTGATACCATCTCAACCATGACAGAAGAATAAGGCTCTTTGTACAACTTAACCTCAGTACCATTTATAGGTATGGTAGCATAGGACACATCTAGATGCAAATTTCCTCCCACTATTGTTGCATGTTGTTTTGATAGTAGCATACCATAATGAGGCTTGGTATCAAATACAACTACATCCATCTTATATGTAGCCTCAGGGAATTCAAAAATATTTACCTCCATTCCTATTAATGTTCCTACTACAAGAACTTTCCTATTATCCATGGCATAAAACCTTCTATTGGGTGTATCTACCTGAAGTCCTAGTTCCTTCATAACATGATATGGCATCACTATAGCTGTAGTACCAGAGTCTATCATACAATATTTTAGCAAAAAGTTGTTGACAATCATATTAACATAGAAAGGATCAATTGATGATGGTTCTTGGGTTACAATATTCCCAACACAAAAGTTAGAAATCTCCTTGTTGGTCTCAGGGCCATCCATTGGCTTCTCCTTTTTAGATATAATAGGAGTATCTCCTTGTCCATTTATCAAAGCCAAGGCTTTTGCCTTATGCTCTTTTATCTTCAACATTTCCAACAAGGTAATTGAGACTTTCATTTGAGATAGGGCATGTCTCATATCAAAGGTCGGGGGTTCATTCAAAGGATTAGATAAATCTTTTCCCTTACTAACCCTCATCTTTCTCTTATCTGTGACAACTTCCTCATTCCTTTTAATTTATTGAACAAGAATAGGTTATTCTTTATTGTTGTTACCACCCTTTCCTTTGGTTACATTTGGTTTTGGAGAAACCTTATTGTGGGAATCATCCTTTACAAAGACTGACCTTGGTACTCCTTGATCAGGATCCCCTCTTATATTTCTAAAGTTATATGAGGATCTGGCTTGAGAAATAAAAACCACAGTTAGAGTGTTGATTTCTTCTTCATTGGGCTTTCTCTAGTAAGCTTTTCCTAGCTCTATTCTGATCACATTTGTTGATTTTCAAACATCATTGTTAGAATCTTCCTGATCAGAATGGGAAAAAACTTGTTGCTAATATCTTGAATTTTTTTTTCTTTTATAATCAACATCAACAAGTATTTCTTCATCTTCTGAAGATGATATTTCTTCCACTTTCTCAGTGGTAAAAATATTAATTGCAAGCTTTTCAGATCCTTCATTATCTCCTGCACGTGGGTCTTCCACCTTTTCTCCCAAAGCTTGGGCCACAACACATTGATAAGGTGAGTGAGGCATATTACAAGCCACACACCATAGAGTATTTTCTACATTATGTGATGCATTCTTTTTTAAAGGATCAGGGGTATCCCTTCCCTTTTGATTCTCATGAGTATAAAAAATAGGCTTCCCATCTTTCCAATTTGCCTTGTAGGGCTGATCATATAACTTAGGGAATCTTTCTTGCCTCTGATACGGTGGTCTATTATCCTGAAAACCTCCCTCACCCTTTTGAATCCTATTTGAGAGATCTTTAACAACATTTTCCAACTTTTCAACCTTATCATCTTCTTTAGTTGGTCTACGAGCATGTGCTTTGGTTTCTTTCCACAATCTTCCTTCATCCCTTTTGTACATTTGACCAGATTATTTCCTATTACTTTCAATATTTATTGCTAACTTGGAAGCATCTCTCAAAGTAAGAGGGCTTTTGTCTCTCAAGAGATAAGACATTTTTCCATCCAAAGCATTGAAATATGTGGTTAGGAAAACTTCATCATCTAATCTCAAGACTTGGAATAACTTGTACATTTCCTTTTGAAACCTATTATTAAAATCAAACATGCCCTCATTTGGATGTTTTTTTATATTATTGAACTCATTGAGCATATAACTAGAATTAACATGTTCAACATATTGCTCCTTAAAGATTTTCACAAATTCATCCCATTATGTAATACTATTTTTCAGGCAAACCCATATACAATCCCTAGAATCTTCAATCAATGACTGGACAAATAATTTCATTACAACATCTTCATTTTCAAGTTCACAGTCATTTATCTTATTTGTAAAAAACTTAAGATGCTCTTCACATGTGGCAAAATTATTTCCTTTGATCATAGGGATTTTGTCTCTTACCTCATTTGGGATAGCATTTGGTTGACTAGGGATACCATCAAAGAATAAAGGTTGGTATCTATTTAGATGAACACGCCTCCTTTGAAAATTTTGTGAAGCTTGGGCTCCACCACCTCCAATAGCTTGATTCAACACATTTCCCACAGGACCACCAGCCATTGGAACTATAGAATTAACATTTTGGATTAGTGATTGGACTGGTTATTTAGAGCTTGAAGCCTGGAGACTTGGCTTGGGACCACTTGGTTGATTTTGTTGCACTGTTCCAATAGTAACAAGGACTGAACTACTTGCAATAGTATTCATCTTAGCATGTAGGAAATAAATTTTCCTCTTCATCTCATTTGCAACAACTTCCAGTTCTATCTTTTCTACTTGAATTTTCAGGTCTTCTTTGGCCTTTCTAGCCTTTTCCAATTCTATATTAACTTGAGAGACAGCATCAGGAATAGCCTTACTTTTTTTGGGTTCATTTATACTTATTCCAACCATTTTTTGTTTTCCTTTGTCAAATGCATCTCTGGTGTTATTTTTGAGATCTTCATTTCTTTTGATTTCTGATGGATGCAACTGTATTAGAACTAGGCCTTCGCCCTCAAATTCAACCTTCTTAGAATTTGACTCATTATTATCAGCTTGTTGTCTTAAAGCTCCAATATCACCAAACAGGGCTCTATCTAAACCCTTGAATTCATGATTTAGACTTTGAGCCTCGAGCTCATTGTTCTTTGTTTTTCTTATGAGTTCTTGTCTTTCCATGAGTAGCTCATAAATATCTTATTCTCATTTTTTCCTTATATTAGCAATTTCAAGTAATTGTGCATGCTCTTTTTTTTTCTCAGAGCTATAATCTCATCACACAATTTCTCATAATCATAAGAAGCTGTCTCAGCAATATAAGTTTCTCCTGGTTGGTTTAGACTTTCTCATGAAGGGAAAAACCCTAAATCTGTAAATTCATCATCCCAGGATAGATTAACTACCTCAGGATCCATTCTCCTAAGAGGCTTAGGATTTTCAGAGGAAGAAGAAACTTCCTGAGGGATAGGTGTCAAGACTCATTCTTTGGAAGGTCTTGGAGAATTTGGGTTAAACAAACCCCTTCTAGACCATTGCTTCCTACCAGGTATGGGAAGGTCATCACCTATATTGGTATTTGGGTGATCCCTACAATATGACCTAGTATATATTTGTTGACTCATGGTATTCTTAACAAGATAATTATACAAATTTCTATATGCTAAACCAGCAACTAGTAAACACAGATTTCAAAGTCGCCACCCACATAACACATGGGGATAAATTTTGTAAATTGGTCTTCGAACAAAACAATAGATGGTTAACAAAGAATTGTAGCAAGCCTATTGAAAAATATTGAGTTCCCCAACAAAGTCTCCAACTTTGTTAGTGCTTAAAATGATTGTAGATGATGAATAAAAATCAAAAATTCTGATACATAACTCGTATGGACCCAATAGATGCATCTAACAACATTAAACACTAAGGTGCTAAGGACTTATGTCCTTATTCACTTTGAGCTTTAAGATAAGGCGGGTATACCAGATTGATTCAGTTCTTTAAAGAATCGTAACAGTTATCTGTGTCCTTGACATAGACATAAACATCTATTCCTTTCAACATAAATTCAAGATAAGTTTTTATTTAAATGTGTTGATGGTGACAAATGTAAATTGACCAAAGACTACTGCCAAATCCTAGGGCAAAGAGTCAAAGAACATACATCCACATAAATCCCTCAAATCTAATATACCTGAAACCTAGATGAGATGCCTTACAAATCACCCTCTCATTTACACTCACAGTCATCAAATTCTAGCATAAACTATGAATTCCTAGAGATCTCCCTCAAGATTTACCCTTCCCTTGAAAGAAACTTAAGGTTAACCCCACTATTTACCTTATAAATGATGTATTAAAGATGCCTTACAAATTTAATACATAGAAAACTCAAGATTTGTATCAGAAGACAATAAAATGTGAAAAGGATTTTCAATACATTTTCATTGATATTTCCTTGTATCAATACATTCAAAGACAAAAATTCTTTAGACAAAAATACCAGATACTTAACTCTCCTTACTAAATGAATTTCACCACCCTTACAAATGTAAAACTTGCCACATATATATCACTAGCCATCTTGGAATCCTTAGAAAATGATGCAACAAGCTTCAGATGGCTAGGATAGTGACAGGTACAAAAGACAAAACAAATAACATCATGAACAGAAAAGGAAAGCAAAGCCAAAAATCTATTTCTAATCATCGTGAATCTTCATAGGTGACACCTTTGTTCTGTAGATGTTCAAGGTAATTGTTGAAAGTTGTTACATGAATAATGACCACCTACCAACTAACCTAAAGTATTCTCTTTCTGATAACTACCCTCCTTGTATTCCAGGATCAAGTGCCATGTGTGATTCAATCTTCCTCCATTTCTTCTAAATCAATGGTTGTTGGCTTCTTCTTCTTGGGCTTTGTGCTCTTGTAAGCTTTGTAACTATTTCATATGCTTGTATATCCCACCTAGAATTGTACACACTAAAATGGTGCACTTTTATGAACCATTATGTTAGTGTTTGAACCTGCAGATTAGTCAATTACTCAAATAATCCCAATGGCTATAACCTAGCAAGTTACAAACTACTAAGGTATTAAGGTTAAGACCTTCTTCACTTTGAGTACTATATACTCAGGTGGGTGTACCTCTATCAATTCAATGTTCAACTGAGCTCTGAATTGAGAACTTGCTCCTTCACTGCTTTGTTACTGCCTTCAAAATTCAACTCAATAAGTTGCTAAAACTCTGAGTATAACCCAAATTATCCTGATACACAACATCATGATATGGACTATATAAACAGCAACACGAAACAATGGCTTAAGGATATTCATCCTTCTTCCTTTTAGAGTTAAACTCAGGGAAGGGTTAACCTCATTTATTGCTTCTTCAAAGCATTGAAATACATATTTATGAACTTGTCATAAAATGACTCAAGTCTGGAAATTATGCATATAAAGTAAAATTTCAGTCAATTATATCTTGGATGGTAAACCAATGTAAATGGATCTAAAACCAGTCCCTTATCCGCTGGGCATCAGAGTCGAACTCTACCTTCACATATATCTATTAAAACAAATACAATGAAACTCAAATGATATGCCTAACATATCATTGTTCCCATTCCTACACCTGCCATCAAATCCACATATAGATATTTAATTCCCAGAGCCCTCCCCTAAGATTTTACTCTTTCCTTGAAAGAAACTTAAGCTCAACCCCTACATTCACCTTGTGAAAGATGTACTTAAACTGTCTTACAATCTAAATACATAAGGAAACTAAAACACTCCACATATAAAGACAATCAAATGATAGTAACAAAGCTCCAGTGTATTGTATTAATTGATCAAATGCATTGATACAGTCTTCCTTGATTTCAAGAAAATAAGGTTCTATATTCCGGACCTCTCCTTTACAAAAAACATTTTCCAACCCTTAAGAATGAGCAAGAATTCCTATATATACTGATCAGCCATCCTGGAATCCTTGAAAGGATGCAACAAGCTTCGGACGGATATCAAAAGATCTTGTACTAAAAACAAAAGACAGTACAAACAGAAAGAAAGAAGACAAAAATAGTAAGGCACACTTTCAATTGTCCTTAACAACTTTCACAGGTGGCCCCTTTGTCTGTAGATACTTCAGAGCAGTTACTAAATTTCTTACGTGAATGATGACCGCCATTACAGGCTAACCTACATCATCCTTTGTCTGGACATGCTCTCCCTCATATTCTGGATCAGGGACCAACTGCATCTTACTCATCTTCTTCTTTTGAAAGGACAAAAAGCTAGAGTGGATATTTTCTTGTTACCATTTTCCAAACTGTTTGCCCTCTGCCACATGTTACATAAATGCTTGTTTCTTTAAAGAGCTGGGGTGGTGGCATCCGTTGCATCCTCAGACGATGTGTCTTCTTCTCTACTTTCTTCTGACAAAAGTGTTGTTTCCCAAACTGAAAAAATATCCTCAGTAGGCCAATCAAAAGCTAGAATTTCATCCCTTTTCGGTAAGATTTTCTTCCATTTGGTCACTACTGGATGTACTTCAGTCATTACCTTGGTAAAATGTACCCTAGCATCCTGTAGCATTTCCATTGTTTGTACAAAAGGAAGAGTATCCTCAGTGTGTATAGCATCTTCTATTTTGGTCAACATTTTATGTTCAATTTGCTCAAACCATTTTCCTTTTTCTTTTATTGTTCCATCTGATCTAACTAGACCAGGAAATATCTGGAAATCACTTTGAAAATATCTCACCCTTAGAAGAGCTACCTTCCTTTTGACCTCCTCTCTTTCTACTTCAAAATCCAGGAGGGCCTTAACAATTTTGTAAGTACTAGCTAATTCGGGGTACTTGGAATCATGGTCTTTAATTGATCCAATTAAAGTTTTCAAAATATTCTCCCTAGGTACCCATGTATCCAAAATTTGGCCTACTGTATTCTCTTCTTTATCAAAAGAAAGCAAAATGTCAGACAATTGCTCTGCACACTTATAAATTTCTTTGGGTCTTACATTTCTAACAAGATGATGAATGGTATCTTGTACTCTTTTCTCAAACTTTTTCTGTCCTTTCATCTCTGCATCATCACCACTTAGGGAAGGGGGAAGAGGAGACATAGGAAACTCAATGATGGGACTTGATGAGGAAGGACCAGCAGCAGAGGAAGAAATTTGCAATTGTTGTTGTATATGGACTGGACTTCCTTCACCCAACCTTTTCCTTAAGTCATCAATTATTTTGTCCTTTTCAAACATTCTCTGTCTCAGCTCTCCATATGCCCTCATTATTTCTTCAAATTTTCTTGTTAACTCCTCTTTCTCTTTAGCTTCCCTTTCAACCACCTTCTCCGCAAGATGAGTTGTTGCTACAACCATTTTTGATGCTTCTATTGCTGAAGTATCCATTACTCTCTTGACTATAAGACCACCGGAAACATTATCTTTAATCAATTGCTTTCCTTTATTTTTCTCATCCTTTTTCAATGACCATATAACCAAAGCTTGATGGTCATTGCTGAATGCAACTCCTTTGACAGCCTGCTCTGCCTCTTCCCTGGTTTGGTATGCAGGTGTAACTTGTTTTATGATTGCATCAAGGACAATTGCATCAGCTATATCCCATTCAGGGAGGACTAATACTCCTGCATTCTTTACCATTATTCTTCCCTGTTCTGGAGTAATCTTTTCAAAATTATCTGGCATTTCCTTCCTGGTTTCATCTTCAATAACCTTAATATCAACATCAGGGTTTTCTTTATGTTTCATCTCACAGGTTTCTTCAAATTTATTGATATTCATCTTCCATAAAAATTGTAAAAAGGCCCTAGATTTCACAAAAGCATCATCAGCCAAAAATTCTTCACATGCTAACTTGATGATGGGATCCAACTCTGTTCCTGCAAGTTGCTCTGCTGTTAAGCCTAATTCAGGCTCTTTTCGTTGCTCAGGAATTCCTTCATTTATTTCATCATGAGTCATGAATATTTGACCCTGAGATCCCATTTGTTGCACCTACTCTATGATTTCTCGATCATCTTTAATACTTAAAGGCGATTGTGAAGGAGAGTATTGATCCTCTGGATCCTGTGGCCTCTCCTCTATCCTTTGTTTCTTTGTGGGAGGTGGAAAATCCAAGATGTTCTCATCTGGCTGATCCTGTGTTAAATCTATAATTTTTTTACCCTGCTTTGATGAAGAAGGGATATCTACCTTTCCTTTCCTCTGCTCTTTTATTTCAGATTCAGGGACAACTATACCATAGCCAGTCTTTTCTTGCACCATATACTTGCCAGGAGGCAAAATCTTTGTAAATACATTTTTTCCCAACAATGCCTTAGCCTTCTCAGGGTTTTCCTCCATGGCTCTTCTCTTCTTTTCTTCCAGAGTTTTAAAAATATCTTGGAAACAACCCATTAGAGTGTCGATTCTCTTCCCCATAGGACTTATACTGCCTATAGGGTCATATGTAGGATCGAATTGTTTTACAAAATCAAAAGTTTTCTTATATACTAACCACTTTTCCTTCCTAACTTCTTGATCTTGTAATCCTGGGGTATTCCTGATGATGTCTTCAGGGAAATTGAAAATGTGGTTCACTGCTGAACATCTGACCTTTCTTCTAAACATATCATTGTAAAAGCCCTCTGGGTCTATTGTCCTGGCAATTGTAGTAGTCAAATGATAAGGCTCCAAGATCTTGTGCATATTGAGCCATCCACCTTTTGTGATTATAAATTGATGGGCAATTTTGATATTTGGGAACAGAGTTCCTCTACCCTTAGCAATACTATTTTCCTCAATGTCCCCCAATTGCCTAAAAAATTCTGCAATACCAATCTTGAGAGGAACTTGGAAAGGCAAAATAAAAGGAGTTCCTTTATAGCCATATAATCTAAAAATAGTTGAATAAGGATAGAAAATAAAATCACCCCAATTATGCACAATGTTGAGGTCCTTTGCAAATTGGAGTGGCCTAACAATTTCAGCTAGGGCAGCAGGGACTCTAGGACTGTCATGCACAAAGAATAATTTTAATCTTGCTGCAAAATACTTGTTAAATTGTATGTAACTGCTATCCTTTCTGTCCCATGTCATGTTTGAATTCCACAACTGCACGGGCATATCTTCTCCATTTCTCTGCTTGGATAGTTCCATTTCCTTTTCAAAATAATCAGAACCTTTAAACAAAAACATGTACATCATAAAAGAGTACCAGCAGAAGGATCTACTAACTTTACCCTTTTGAATCCCTATTAATCCATCATGGATTAAATCAGCAATGATAGGGGCATAATCAAAAGTAACTGACAAATGTGGGTGCAACACCTGGATTACCATATACATCAAGTGTTGTGGCATTTTCTCACTTGCATCTTCCCCAAGAACTTGACACAAAGACCAGTAAGCACCTCTTGCCAAAACATCAAAATACTCCATTTTAAACGGCTCCTGTGCACCTATTCCTGTGACAATCATTCTCCCAATTCGGGTACAAAAATCCTTTACCGGGCCAATTCTAAAGACATGCTTCTGTGCCTCATAAACCTCGCCTAATTCTTTGAAATCAATCGGCTCCAAGATAGGTGAAGGGTCTTTTAATTTGAAAACAATTCTAATTTCATCAGCTGAAATTGTTAACAGTTTTTTCCCTCTAACACCTCTAATCTCTTTTCTGATAGGGTCATAATTCTTAGCAATTTCAGTCATTAAATCTGCATCCATAAAAACTCCTGGCACTACAAGCTTACCCAAGTCATTTTCCCATATGTTACAAGCGGGAACAGGAGTATTTCTCTGACTAAATCCAACTGTAAATAATGTGAGCCCAGTAAAGTCGGAAACACCACTTGCATTAAGAAAACCGACCGTAGCATCCTTAATGTAATTTCCTGTGTCATACAACCCGTCCGCCACTTTCACCCTAGGCTCTCTTGGAGTTAGTTGTTTTACACTGGTCAAATTTACTTTTGAACTGGGAAACATTTGTAACAAATCTTCATGAAGACCCCTTTTCAAATAATCAGTTTCACCAGAGAGCTCTTTTCTTGGTGGCATTTTGGGATTTGAAACTTTTAACGTACTTCGGCGCAAAAGAAAAATGGTGACAAAGCAACTCTTTTTAATCAAACAAGAAAGCACAGAAGTAACCAACCTTGTTTTATCAACCCAAGAACACGAGAATCAATTTCTGCAACTCAATTCGCCGAGCTCTCTACAAATCTCTTATATCTTTACAGTTCTCTGAGTGAAACTAGATTCTGAAATATTTGCAATCACTTCACAATTATTTCGGCACTTTACCTCGCATGATTTAGTCATTAATTCTGTGGGAGATGAAACTATTGCTAGCCTGGACTTGCCACCCACTTCACCTTCAATTTGAAATCTGGCCGTAGATTTTTCTTGACAGACGATCGTATGATTTAGTCGCATGGTCGCATAGGCTTATTGGAGGCTAACACGACCATGCGACTAGCTCTTAATGTTACATCCTTTCCGACGGTGATCCCTCAGCGGTTACCCCTTTTCAAACACATGCTGGTCGCATGGTCGCATAGGCTTATTGGAGGTTAACACGACCATGCGACTAGCCTCCAAACTTTATCCGCTAGCATTAAAAGTTAAGCACGAAGCTCAGTCATATGGTCGCATAAGCTTGTTGGAGGCTTATGCGATCATGCGACTATGTTTTAAAACACCGCCATTTTTTAAGAAACCGCCAGCCTTTAAGAAACCGCCAGCCGTTAAAACACTTTTGGCTAAGCACCTTCACCCATGGTCCCACCACTTGCCGCTTCATTAATCGCAAGATTAAGACTTAGTCGCATAGTCGCATAAGGCTTAAACGAGCCTATGCGACCATACAACAAGACTTTAAAACACCGTCATTTTGCAAAATTTCTAAGCACCAAGGACATAGGATAAAATAATTAAATCAATGGGCTTCTTGACTCAAAGAAAAGGATATTTAAAGCACGTGCTCTCAACATGAACTTAAGTGAACTTTCAAAAAGTAACCTTCAAATAGAAAGCTAAGAGGACGGCTTAGGGCTTATTTAAAAATGGCCAAGTTTTAGGGTTTTATATTTTGAAGAATTTGTGCCTTCTCAAGAACAAGACCTAAGACAAGAAATTCTAACAAGTTTGTGACAAAATTTTGAAAACATTCCGACACCTATAACCACAAGATTAGAAAAAGGAAGCAAGAACCGAAAGTTGGACAAGAAATTTAGAAAATTAAGAAGATACCCAACACATTACATGCAAGGTTGCTCAAGCATGAGGCCTCACAAAGCAGCTCATAGCTCTCTATGCATGGAGTTGCAAGGGACTATGATGTATTTGCTCTCAGCTAGAGCTACAAACTTGTGACCTTGCTAGTCAACTATACAATGAGAGATTCACAATGAAGACAAGGGCAAGAGTGCCAATATCCTCAAGAATCACTATGAAAATGCAATGCAATGCAACTACAATGAGAATGCAATCTAAGCTATGAAATGAAAGTACAATGCAACTAATCTATGAAAGGAAATAGCAATAGATTACAATGCCTCCTATTTAGACTATGTGAGTTAAATCTATTGCATAAAAGGAAATCTATACTAAGAATGCCATTATCATGCAACTATGAAAGCAAATATGCAACTAAATGATGGAATGAAGCAAGTCTTCAATGTCTTCAAAACTCCAAATGCACCTAAAACCTGCAGCATAACATTAGCATAAAAAAGATGGATATGCAAATGAAGGAGAAAGCTCTCCTTTTATAAGAAATGCAAAGAAATAGACCATTGAGATTAAGAGGCAAAAAGTCTTAATCAGCGGTGGAGCTTGAAAGAGGAGCAATCCATGTGCACAAGTATCCTCCAATAGGAAAATAGGAGTTGACTTTATGTCCATATGAGACAAAAAGTGTTTTTTCCCTTTTTATAAAATAAGAATAATGCTTTATTTGTGCAACATAGGATAAGAGGAAAAGGTGGGGCTTTTTATTTAATTAAAAGGGGAGGAAATATTCCTTTTAAGTAAATAAAGACTTAGGATAAAATGGTTAGCCTAGGGCAAATAATCAAAAATGATGAAATTAGGATTTGATCAAGGAAATTGATATTGTTGAAAATATTGATTCAGGATTGATAAATTGAATAAATGGGGCCCAAAGTCTAGGTGACCATTTTTGGGTGCATACAAGAATTAGTTACAACCTTGGCATCATTAACAACCTAGTGCAATCATTTTCCACTTGGAGCATGCCATCCATAATAATACAAAAAAATGCTCACATCCAAAGTGCCATCATTGTTCAAAAAGGCATCCTTCCTAGTCAACAATTGATCCATGTTTTCTTTCCACTCCTCGACACCTTTGATGTTGCCATCATCCTTGTGAATTGGAGGCATAAAATTGATGAAATCTGGGCCGAACATATCCATTTTAGCTCTGATTTAAATTGCTTTCCCACTGTCAAAACCCCTTGAAAACTA
Organism: Chamaecyparis obtusa; assembly: GCA_027943335.1. Taxonomy (NCBI): domain Eukaryota; kingdom Viridiplantae; phylum Streptophyta; class Pinopsida; order Cupressales; family Cupressaceae; genus Chamaecyparis; species Chamaecyparis obtusa. Next base: position 424,793 of record BSBK01002599.1, on the reverse strand, counting down.
TTAAAAACCCTTAAACAATTTTAAAAAACCAGCCACAACGGTTAATCAACAGATTTAAAACACATCCGTTGATCTTCAATCTTTTCGGCATATCGGACGATGCACATGAATCAGTAGAACAATCAACAAAGTGCCAAAAAGACTTTCCATATCACCCTCAACAACCAATCAGAAGTGGGTACATTGGATCTATCTAGCACCGAGGACCCACCGCTTCATTTGACCTTTCGCAAGTGGAAAATCAGATGGTTGTCATAATCCCCTGATCAATATCATTCAAGCATCTTTTCTTTAAGGATTCACGCCCATCATCGATCCTTCATTAAAATTATTAGTCCTTTTATACTTCATAAACCTGTGGACCCACTTACAAATTGGGACACGCTTCAACAAAGCGTGATCCCGCGATGGCTAAAAACCTTGCATCTTTACTTCGCAAAATAGTTCCTACCGTTGGATCTTTCTATAGATGGTGTTCCTTTATCCCTTGGTGAACTTTTGGCCCCATTGATATCTAACATCATCCAAGACGTGCGTCAACAAAGCATGATCCCATGATGAATAAAATTTTTGCAAATTTCCATCAAGGCTTTATGCCTGTCGTCAGATCAAAACACATCTCACGGTCCACATAAAAAGGTATGCTCTAGTCCCACCATAACTATTTCCTCATCCATTCTTTTAATCAGATGGTTGTTGCGATCTCGAGATGTATAAAGACCAGTCACCTTTTGTTTGAGGTATCACACCTACCGTAGATCTTTCTTAGATTTTAACTGAACCTTAGACCACTCACTAACTAGGCTCACCTGATATTAACCACCAAAATGACCTTAACTGGTGGTTTCAACAAAAGCTCTTTATTATGTGGTCCCACCGTCATTTTTGGACAGGTGGCAATCAGTCATGATCCCGCGAAGATAAAATACCTATAGCTCAAGGTTCAAGGGATAATGACTACCATTAGATCTAAAAAGATCTTATGGTCATGATATAAAGAGACACTATACAGGATAATTTTGCCACTGATGCACCGTCGTTTGATTTAATTGGATTGAATGGTTAGGATAAAAAGAAAGAACATTTAAATAAAAGGTATCAAAAACACGAGAGGGACATGCATATTTTCTAACATTCAAACCCTTGGATAGATAATTCTTTAAAAGTACATGAAAAAATCAAAACTTAAGTGATTGAAAAAGTAATGAAAGATTAGAACAAAAGACACAACTTTAGGGTTTTGGAATAGGAGGAGCCAGGGTTATGGAAAATAAAAGGATTTTTCAAGATTATTTTCCTCACCAGGGGAAATTTTTTTTGAATAGTCCTAACACACTCTTAGGTTTCCTTCCTCTGGGCTTCAGAGTCTTCACTCCACTAATAGTTTTAGAAGGCGATTGCATAATAGATAATTTTTGAGATGGGTCAAAAAGAAACTTGCCAAAAAATCAATTTGAATTATCTGATTCTTATGATCTTCCCTATTATAACCAGGAGCAATAAATTCTTTCATATTTGGATCAGTTTTAGAACCTCAGAGCATATCATCTATTTGAATCATCTGATTCTTTTGATCTTACCTAGTATGAATAGGAGAAGACAACCCTTTCATATGTGAATCAAGTCTATCATCTCAATGCATATCTATCTATTTTATAACAGTAGGTTCCAAGTCATTTAGACTCTCCAAACTCCCAACATCGATCCAAAACTCACCCTAATTAATGTCCAATACTGAATAGATATGATCTTTCTCGGACAACAAGAACATTTTTTTTATCCTTGGTCATCAAAAGAAAGTCCCTAAACCTATTGTGATTCTTGTAACCAAAAGTCTTTATCAATATCATTGATCTTACCATTCTAAACATTACACATTGCCTTATCACCCATAAAATCCTCAAGAAAAAGTCATTTTGATACTCCGGACCCCAACCCGCCTCTTGCAAAATGTCCTAGCAAAACATGAGTTGTTGACTTCCTTTCAGAGATGCCCCCTTTGTAGCCTGGTCAAAACTAGAGACCATGTGTGCAGAACGCATCGAGTGACAATCCTAACAAGGAAAATCTTCAGATGCAATGCAAACTCCCTCTTGAATTTCCATCTCCTTGATCATAGCTGATGCAAGGGACCCTAATGTATTTTTAGCTAAATTTTCCAACTATTTATCAAAGAGCCCCTGAACCTTCAGCACTAGATATTTTAGTGGGATTTCAATAGGATTATTCTGAAACATAATTTCCTGAGTAATATTGTCAATATCCAATAGAGAGGCACACACATTTGTAATTACATTTTGTCCTTGTGTAATTAACACATTTTCTTGCACAGGGGACTCAGTCCCTTGAAGAGGAATGTTATCAATATCAACTTTGACATTATGTCCTTGTGTGGTAAGAAGATTCATTTGCACAAGATATTGTATCCCTTGACTCTTGAGATGGAAAATTACCACACTGCCTACAATACCTAACAAACTCATAAAACAAGTAGAAGAACCATAGGATATCACAAAGCTCTTGAGTGTTTATTTGGATTGGACCTTTATCCTCTACACACACCAAATGTTGAACATTTGGAGGCTGATGAAGAGAAGCACAATGAGATGGAATAATGCATGCATATTGACATACACAGATCTCTTCCTAATTAGAACTCTAACACTGGAAATTAAAATGACCCCAAAAATTTTCCTTCTCAGGCACAATTGAATCATCTTGAATATTAACATACTGCTCCCACATCCTTGAACTTTACTTCAGCCTAATTTTACTAGGGAGTGGTTTGAATATTGAAACTAAAAGACAAATCCTCACCTCTCCATCAAGAAAATCATAAGGCATAAGATCATGTTTGACAAATATACCCAATCTGTTTGCCAAAAATTCTACAATAGAAGGATCCCTGTATTCCAGAGGCAGTGAAGGAAATGAAATCCATTATAGATAACAAGCACACAAAGATGGATCAAGGTGAAAATTAGGGACCCACGACAAAGTGAAAAGACCCAACCCTTACAAAACCATCCCTTGAACTTATGAATCTGATCCCTACTCTACTTAGAATCAAACAAGGCCACAAAGAAGCTAGACTTGACATCTACAAAATTATATCTTTCAATCCTTTCCATGAAACTTTTTCCCATAAAGCAATATATGAAAAGTGCAAAGATGTGTTTGAGAACCAACTAAACAAAGTAGCGTCCTTTAGATATGCAACTTGAGGAGAAGTGAAATGATCAAGAATATTGATTGTACAACTTGACTTCTCAAAATCCAATCTGATGTTTGTCTTCCTAATAGAATCCCTTTCTATCTCAACTCCTAACCCCATTTCTGTCAGAATGTCCTTATTAGACCACAACTCATTTATCCTGGTAGTCATGCTACTGAGATTGGAATTTGGGAGAGAATGTAGAATAAATCTATGTTTAGAGATCATAATATCATTTGGTGATGTCACAAAGGAAGGCAACTTATCATCCCTAAAGTGACCACCTAGTCGAATCCCCCCATGCCTTTGCTCCTGAAAAATATATGTGTTCAAAATAACTAGAGATCTAGGAGTGCCCTCTCAAATATGAAATATTGGTTGCTTCGAATGCCTTGATATTTTTCCTTCATAATGATGACTCTTTCGCAATCCATAAGATCCCCTTGTTGGAAAGTATCCTTTACTATTTTCCTTAGGAAAGAACTGCTTATTATTTTTAAATGTGATTTCATGCCCACCTTTATTTTGAAAATATCGTGCTCCCTGTTAACAAAAAAATTGTGAAGAATCCCCTTTGGCCTTGTTAGAATGCAAAAAGCCTTCTCATGTGCCCTTCAATAACTCACCTACCTCATGAAATACGATTCTCTGAAACCCAATTTTTGCAAAGCTCGATGTAATGGTCGTGTTAGTTTTCAAATCATGCTTCTAACTGATCAAAGCCCTCTAAAAATTATATTCAATGACACTCAAATGCAAAGCAATATTATGAACATAGGAGTCTTTCTTTGATCGCAAAACCTTTTTTTGGACCTGATATCTGGGATTTAGAAAAAAAAATGAGTTTCTCAGTTGGACAATTACCCAACCCCTGAAAATCTTTGGAAAAATCCCTGTCTGTCTCAAACTTCACCTATCGACGAACACCACCATTTTTTTCTACAAAGAGTACTCTACAAACCCTTACTGCATTCGACTCCCCCATGATTGATTTTTCAAATACTCACTTGAGCATAAACGATTAAATCAATCTATTTTATCTATTATTTCCCCAGATCCATAATATGATTTTATAATATATATGTGTGTGTGTGTGTGTGTGTGTATACATACATATATAGATATATATATCTATATAGATATATATATATATATGTATATATATATATATATATATATATATATATATATATATATATATATATATATATATATATATATATATACACCTAAAAATGGTTATCTAGACTATTAGCCCCTTTTGCTAAATCCTCAATTGCTTATTCTTGATCAAATCCTAGCTCTATCATTTATTTGATTATTTTCTATGGGCTAACCATTTTATCCTAAGTCTTTATTTATTTAAAAGAAATATTTCCTCCCCTTTTAATAAATAAAAAGCCCCCACTTTTCCTCTTATCCTAAGTTGCACAAATAAAGCATTATTCTTATTTTATAAAAAAGGGAAAAGCACTTTTTGTCTCATATGGACACAAAAGTCAAGTCCTATTTTCTCATTGGAGGATATTTGTGCACATGGATTGCTCCCTCTTCAAGCTCCACTGTTGATTAAATCTTTTGCCTCTTAATCTCCATGGTTCATTCCTTCTCATTTCCTTTAAAAGGAGAGCTCTCTTCTTCATTCTAGGTCCCAACTTTTTATGCTAACTTTATGCTGCAAGATTTCTAAGTCACTTTGGAGCTTTTGAAGATTTGGAGCATTCTTGCATTCTACATCTCATTCTTGCATTCTTAGCTTAGCTTCATATTTATGCTTTCTTAGATTAGCTTCATTTCTATGCTCTAGATTAGCTCACATAGATTAATTAGCTTGGGTTGTAACACTTGCATATTTCCTTTCATAGCTTAGCTTGCATTTCCATTTCTAGCATAGCATTGCATTGCATTTTCATTCTTGATTCTTGAGGATATTGGCATTCTTGCCCTTGTCTTCATTGAATCTCCCATTGCATGATTTACTAGCAAGGTTATAAGCTAAATAGCTCTAGCTGAGAGCATTCTTAAAAGCTCTTGCACTCCATGCCTAGGGAGCTATGGATCGATTTGTGAGGGCTCATTCTTGAGTTTCCTTGCATGTAATGATCCATAGAAGTGTGACACATTTAGCACACATTTTTGGCGCCCACCGTGGGGCAGAGTAGATAGAATTTGTCTTTTAAATTCTGCATTTTCGTCAATTTTTGTCAATTTTTCGGCAAGTTTTTAGCTTAATTTTTAGTCTCTATTTTTTTGTTTCAGACTGTCACGCATTTTCAAATCCGTGCCACTCTAGAAAATGGGTGCCCATTTTTTAAAAAAAAATTTGCAAATGGTATCAAAAGTTTAAGTGTGATATATCGTTGGAAAGGTCTTTCTGAGCCTAATCCAACCATGATGGTTTCATTTTCAGATTTTATCATTTGATCAGTTATTTTTGCACATTACCTGATTTTTTTCATGTACTAATCATTATTAGATTTTGAATTTTGATTCTCCTAACTCTTGTTGGTCTAACAAGTTGTGGTTGTAGGTGCTTCTTGCTTGAAATTTGCTAAAATCGCATGTCAAAGAGGGCTACTAATGATTTTTGCAGGGCTGCCCTAAGCATAAAAACCAAATCAAGTGCTTTTTTAATTGCTTTTTTTATTAAGTGCGGCATATACTAGTTGTTTCCTTTCATAGGCACTTAATACCTTGTTGTAGAAATTTTGAGGTGGTAGGAGAGTATGCTCTTCACCCTTGTGGTGAAACATAAATCTTGACCCATCTTGAGATTTTGAAAGCAAGGGGGTAATTGAATCTTTTCTTGGTGTGTTTGGGAGAGATTCTTGAGATAGGGGAGTATGCTCTTCACCCTTGTGGTGAACCAAAAATTTTGAACCTCAAGAATTAATCCACTCTTTGTTTAGCTTAGGATCTTTTAGCGGACCTGCTCTTGAGCAATCAAGAGGAACGACCCAAGTGGGGACAACCTTGTCATCATTTTCCTTGGTGGCGAGTGATTCCAACTCACTATAATCTCAAGGCTATCGAGGACACAAAACCTTGGTAGACATAGTACTTATCTTCGCTTGATGTGAGTAACTTGTGGGATTGTGACCATGAGGAAAGCATTAAGCAAGAATGCTTAAGGTACTCTTAAGGCCACGAGGTCCTAGTCCTTTATGAGGAGCAAGAGGGGTGCTATGAATGAAAACCCTTACTATGAACCATTAGATAGAGGCCACCTTCTTTTAGCCGCTTAGCTTCTTGGTGCAAGGATTGATCCAAGTGGACTTACCCGGATCACCCCAAGACACTCACCATATGTGTTCCTTTGGTTGTGTTTTTGACACTTCCATGATAACGCCAATATCTCTTGTGGGAAACCACTTGGTGTGAGGCAAGGGAGCATCAAGTTGTGGGCCATGTTGCTAAGTAATGAGCCTTGTCCTTCTAGGTAGTAATTGCTTGAATTGTCTTCGATTGTGCTATACCAATGTAAACGTTCTCAACATTCAAACAAACGGTAGCGTTCATAAGGTTTTCTATTTTGATATCACAAGTGCTTGTCTTGGCAAGGTTGCTTTTGCCCTTGTTTCAAGTGTTCTATGACATGTTTGATCACCTACTGTTTGCAAACCTGTCTTTTATCTACTATTACTGCTTGTCAAACTGAGAAATTGCACTATCCAACCTTTGAACTTGATCAAAATGCTTTAAAACTGAGAATTTATGTTCACTGGTCAAAAAGTCATACGAATCTACAACAATATCGCACGCCTTACTATGAAATATCACGCGATACTTCGCGCCCTGCTATTTTATCGCGCGCTTTGCTGAGATATATCGCGCGATAGTTCGCGCCTGCTGGACTATCGCCCCGCTAGCCTGGAGGCTATCGCCCAACCATACTGCAGTCTATCGCCTGGCTTAAGGCGAAGTATCACCCGAACTGAGAAGTATCACCCTGTCTGCCTGGAAAGTATCGCCCAGAATCTTTTTGCTATCCTGTCATTGCTGCAATTCGGAGTGGCTAAACTTGCACTTTAACCTGTCGTAGAGTGTCTTTTTCTGTTCTTACCTGAAACTGGTTTGTTACCTACATACTTAGATTTGTTCTAGACTGAAACAAATGAGCTAAAACTATTGGGTTTGAGTTTAACAAATGCTACTCTTGATCACTTGTCGCATCACGATTACCTCTCTAGCTACTTGCTTATTGAGCTTCTTGCTCGTTGCTCGGCTTTAGTCAATTGATTGCTGTAAGTGCTTGAGCACTTTTGACGAGCCATCTCTCTATTGTTCTACTTTGAAAAGTGATCTTTATTAGCTTTGCTTATCTCAAATCTGAGAAATTTTGTCTCATTTCATTAGTCAACCAACATCTCTTTTCATGCCGATTACAACTCAGTCTCAATTTGAGCAGGAGAGTCATCCTCCGTTCAATTATACATAGTTACCTTCTCCAACTAGACGTTCAAAAGCACCCATTAGCAACAACAGTTCTAGTTCTGACCAATCTGAGAAATCAAAGGCTACACCGTGGTACAAAGGAGGTTTCCTCTTTTTCGCGTTCAAGACCCCCAAAAACATAGACAGTGTCTCACTCACTTTGACTGAACACGAAAAGTTTCAACTCTTGCAAGAACACTTTGAGCGTAAGGATAATCAAGCGCGCTTAGACAAAGAACACAATCAACAAAGGATGGATGCTACTAGGTGCATGGCTTATAGAGGGACATTTCATGAGCAACCTGAGACTAGTAATCATGAGCATAGACCTCTTTTTAACAATGGCAACAATGACAACAACACGCCACCAAGATCTCCTCCAAGGCCAACTTTTGCTATGCCTTCTTCACCACCTAGACCTCCTCCCTCTCAACATGAGGTAGAGGCTAATGATGAGATTTCTAGTGAGAATCTTATGAGATGTGAACAAGATGTGGATTTCCAACGAATGATGCATAAGCTTTTAGAGCGTAATGGCAATCAATATTTTCAATATATGACTTCTAGAGGATACAAGCTTCCTCCCGGCTATGATGTCAGACAAATTTTCCAACAAAGAGTACCAACTGAATTAGAAGTCCTTCAAGAATAATTACGTCAGACAAATCAACACCTTACCCAAATGGCATTAGAAAGAGAGCCTCCAAATGTCTCTTTTGTAGAATCAATTTGTGCTCTTCCTTTTGATAAAGATCTATACATGGTCCCGTTTCCTAAGGATATTGAGGTTCCTAAATATGACAAGTATGATGGAAATGGTGACCCTCATGACCATGTGCGTCATTTTTATGCTCTTAGTATGGACTTTCTTCATGAAGACACATATCTCCTACGCTTATTCCCTCGAAGCTTAAGAGGCCAAGCTTTGGAATGGTTTGTGAAATTGACACCACCGCTTAAGACTTTTGATGAGTTAGCTCAGCGATTTACCGAGCAGTACTCTTACAACATCCAACAACCTGTCACTGTGATAGATCTCGGTAATCTAAGACAACATCAAGGTGAGCCATTTGCAACTTACAACATTGGAGGTCATTGTATTCTCGATATCCTTGTCAGCTACCCGAAAGAGAAAAGATTGACATTTTCGTCAACACACTTGTGCCTGAGCTATTTTATGATCTAAGGAAGCAACTGTTCTCCTCCTTCCATGACATGGTTGAAAGTGCATATCAGATTGAGGATGTAGCTATAAGAAAAGGGGATATTGTTATTAATAAAGATGCTAAAGGCAATGGTAAAGACAAGAACAAACCTTGGAATAAGAATAAGTATGTTGTTAATGATGGGGTTGTTGATGCTCCTAAAGTTAAAGAGCCCGCTTTCAATCTCTCCAACGCTATCTATGCAGCAAAACAACAAGAAGCTAGCAACACTCACAATGCTCCTAAACCTCAATATGCAGATAAGCCTAAGAAGTCATTTCGAAAGCGAGTCTATACCAAGTTGGCAGAACCTTACGATGTGATCCTTAAGACTTTGGTTGACAATGGATATCTTACGCTTCCTGATAAACCTGGTAACTGGGATCCGATAAATAAGCCTGATTGGTGGAGAGAGGATCATTACTGCCATTATCACAGAAACAAGGGACATCCAACAGACAATTGTTTTAGGCTTAAGGATGATATTCAGGATCTTATTGAGAATGGCACAATCTCCACTGATGGCTTAACTAAAAATTCTGATCACACAGCTTTCAAAGATCCTCTAGCTAAGCATGATAAGGGGGAAACCTCTCAAACACATAAGAAGAATCATGATGCTAAGATCAATTACACATATCCTTCTAATAAACCTGTGATCAACATGGTAGAGCCCGTTGAGAGCGTTCTAATGATGAGGTCTCAAGATGATAATAACACCAATCATGGTAAGCCAAAGTTAGTCTTGCAAACACGTGGTAGTTCATCTTCCCGAAGTGAGACAATGAATGCTGTTACTAGGGGGCAAGCCAAGATTGTCCTTAAAACTGCGCAAGATCCCAAGCAAGCTTTTCCTTCCAAACAAGTGGCTCCTTCAGCCACCCCTAGCTATGATCTTGTCCAACATTTGCAAAAGACACCAGCACAGATATCTATCCTTGAGTTGCTTCGGTTATCCTCTTTGCATAGAGAGATTCTTGATGAGGCTCTACGTACAACATGTGTTCCCAATGACATTGATCCAGATCAATTTTAGGCTATGGTCAACCACATTTCATCTCCGCTATCTCTCTCCTTTTCTGTAGAAGATGACATATCTATTGCTCACCCACATAATCTAGCTTTACACATTGAAGTTCTAGTCTACAATACCCGAGTTCGCCGAGTCCTGATAGACAATGGTGCAGGGTTAAATATTGTTTCTTTCAATGTCATACAACAATTGAGTTTGTCAGAATTGGCTGTGGATTCCAAGAAGAAGATTACTATAAAAGCTTATGATGAAGTGGAAAGATCTTCCAAAGGTCTTGTCACGCTGCCTGTCCGAGTGGGCCCTATCATGAAAGATATTAGCTTCCAAGTATTGGACATCCCACTCGCATATAACATTCTTTTGGGTCATCCTTGGATCCATGACATGCAGGTTGTTCCTTCCACTTATCATCAGTGCGTCAAATTTCCGTACAATGGCGCTGAAGTTGTGATTCCTAGAGACCATACTATTGCTATCAATGCTCTTGCTGCTACTGAAAAATTTGTTCCTCATAATGAACCTTTTGTTGATCCTAGTACGTCTCTAGCTGCTGCTGAGAAATCACTTAAGATGATGAGCCTTGGTATGGGTGAATATACACTGGGTTCCTTTGCTTCTATACCTGTTTCTCCTAGGTCATATGGGAGACCTTCTGATCAGATGAAGCCTTCCACTTCTGCTATGGTGATCTTTGATACTTTTGTTCCTTCATCCATTCCTTTAGAAGCAGAAAGAGAAGAACAAGCTATTCAAGAGTGGATCTATAGAGAGGATTCTAGAAATACTCCCATGCTTAGTAATTCAGACACAGATACAGATGAGTCACCGCTACACACTATGGCTCAAATGGGAGATGATCTTCCTTCTACTTCACTCTTTTGGGGAGAAGAATGTATATCTATTGATGATATGGCTGAGGCCTCTATGTCTAGAACCTATGTGCCTAAAGAATCATTGCACTATGATAGACAACGTCGCAACATTGCACGACTGCTACAAAGAGGTGATCTCTCACATAATGACATGAGTATCTCTACTTCTCGGCATCTTAAGCCTCTTCCAGAAGATCCTCCCATGACAGATATGGATGTTGATGTGGTTCATACCTCTTGTAACCCACTTGACATGGTTGATGGGTCTTGTGTGGGGTCTGATGAGTTTGTTCCTCGTATTGCCTTAGTGGACCACGCTGGTTCTTCTATGACAAGTCTAGATCTAGCTACTTTTGGAGCTTACTCTATAGGCTTAACCTCTCATGTCACCAGAGATGACATCCTTCACATAAATACTATTGAACCAGTCACTTCATTTTATCTCACATCAACACCTGTTACTTCTTCCACCAGCGAACTAGCAACAAAAAAGACTGACTCAGCAATCAAGCATCACAGTCATCAAGTCAAAAGAAAAGAGTAATGGTCGGATGGTGAAAACCACATTGTGGCGGTATCCGTACCTAAGAAAAGTAAAAATAAAAATCTGCTAAAAAATAATGATTCTCAAATAAAAGATGACAAGCTGATTCTCTACAAAAAAATGATGCACTACCTCAAGCATGATCTCATATCTATTATACTTCAGCCCATTCCTAGAGCTAAGAACAAAGTTGGTAATGCCTTGGTTACTTCAACATCCATCTTACAAATGAAAAAGCATAAATTTGGCTTCAAATCTTACAATCCTACCATCTTTTCATATCTTCCACCTCATATTCCTCTTGCAAATCCACCACGCCATTCCTTCCGCCATCCCTTACACTTTTCCTTTGTCTCTGGTGACTTGTATAGGAAGGGTCTAGATGGAACTCTCCTTAAGTTTCTAGAAATAGAGGAGTCAGAAAAAGTGCTAGCTGAAATCTACGATGGCATACGTGGATCACATTCTAACGATCCTCCGCTAGCTCAGACATTGCTTAGGGCTGGTTATTATTGGTCGAACTGGTTGAGACCTCCTATTGTCATAGTTGCAGCATTTGGGCCTGGGGCCTATCAGTTCTCTACATTAGAGGAAGCAGATTCTTGATGCCCATTTCTGTCTGGGGCATTCTTTGTACATATTTTATGATCCTGAAAAAATTCCAAAAAAAATAAAAAATTCATATATGATGTTGAAAAAATCCTAAAAAGCATAAAAAGTACTGAAAAAATGAGCATCCTAGTGAAAACCTAGTAATAGGCACTTTGTTGTCTCTCCAAAAAAAATAAAAAATAAAAAAAATAGAAAAAGTGCCTTGGTGAAAACTTGGAAACAGGCGCCTTGGTAGCAAAAATACAAATTTTTTTTAATAAAAAGTCCTGAAAAAATCTATCAAGTGGTGAAACCCTAGAAATAGGCGCTGCTTGAGACCCTCTGCACCTATGTCTATCAATCTTGCGTGGCGCTCCTTCGCTCCACTTCTCTCTTTGCCTCTCTTAGCCTAGAATTGACTCTTGTCTTAGTCTAGGGGGCATCCGTTGTTTTCATCTTATCTTGGGTCTCTTTGTGCGTCTGGGTTTCTTAGGCACCTTGTAAATGGTGTTTTTCAACACCACCTCAACTGTGTTTTTCAACACTACCCTAGCGTCAAGTGTTTCTTAACACTTATCAGATATCCTTCCCGCAGTCTAGATAATGCAATATTTCTCACTGGCAGATGTGATACTCAAAGTTTGACTCTATGACCTACACACACGCACTTGACTTGCTGAGATTTGTTTGACTTTATTTCTTTGTGTGTTGTCTATGATGATTTCTTTGCTGAGTGTTCTCCCCCTATGATCATTTTTGATGATGCATAGCTAGAAGACTGAGGGAATGAGAACATGTTTTATTGCTTTTTCTGCTTATGGGTATATTTTGTGGGTTCTACCTGTCATTAAGCATTTATGCTTGTTCCACTTGACATTGGGATCTACAAGGTATTATCCTTGACTGTTTCACAAGTGCATGCTTATAGTCATCTTGACTTTCTTGTGTCTCGATGCAAGCATAATCTTGCTATATCAAACTTAGGTAATCTCACTGCACTAGTCATCTTGACCTACATGTCTTTGATGCCTAGGTGAGATTTCTACATTTCTGTCTGGTAAAGATCATATTCGTATCCACATAATTATGCTAGTGTGCATTGTATGATCTTACGGCGCTACCTAACGCTCAATGATGATTATTAGATGTCTATTGGCTTTGTAACCTTGCAAGTAAACCACTTTTCATGTAGCTTGCATTCTTAAGTTCATGTTAGTTAGTTTTGCATCTTGCATATGGAGAGAGCTCTCCTTTCATCTTTCATGGATTTTTTTAATCAACTGCGCTCACCTTTCACTTCTTCCCGATCATGTCTTTCACTTTTGGTCTTTCATATCACATCATTTTCTCTTCATTTCAGGATCAAAACCGAAATCCGAGTTCCCCTTGATTATTCCCGTCGCCTTTCTCCTTCTGCGTAGTTGGCTAACCTTTTGAGGCCTGATCCTTTGATCCTCTCTGGGGCATTCTTCACCTCTTCATCTCCATCTCTTTCAAACTTCTAGTCTTTCATTCACTTTCACATCCCAAGTTCAAATCCCCTCTCCGTGGTGTTTACGGGTTGAGGGACCTATAGGTTCGTGCCCCGTGTCCCATGTGTGGGGCATACCCTCACTGCTTGATGGTTATTCTGTTCTCTTTCTTTGATTATGATTTCTAGTGATTTGATCATGTTGCTCTTGCTTCTGCATTCCCTCTACTTGATTTCACTTTCGATCCCGAGGGGGCAGACACATCATATCTTATTGGCTATCTCTTTCCTAAGTGTTCAGTACTGTCGCTACCAAGCTGACCATGCAGGATTTGCTATTTTTCTACACTTCATTCTTTGGAGTCAGAACACTATTTCTTGCCTTCTTGGCTATCTCTTGCTTTCTTGGCTGATCTGAGTTGCTTTGTGATCCCAAATCAATCTCACATTTCAACTTCATTCTTTGACTACATGTGTTCCCAGATCGATCACACATTTGTCAAAGAGGGGCAAATGTATACACCTAAAAATGGTCATCTAGACTATTAGCCCCTTTTGCTAAATCCTCAATTGCTTATTCTTGATCAAATCCTAGCTCTATCATTTATTTGATTATTTTCTATGGGCTAACCATTTTATCCTAAGTCTTTAGTTATTTAAAAAGAATATTTCCTCCCCTTTTAATAAATAAAAAGCCCCCACTTTTCCTCTTATCCTAAGTTGCACAAATAAAGCATTATTCTTATTTTATAAAAAAGGGAAAAACACTTTTTGTCTCATATGGACACAAAAATCAACTCCTATTTTCTCATTGGAGGATATTTGTGCACATGGATTGCTCCATCTTCAAGCTCCACCGTTGATTAAATCTTTTGCATCTTAATCTCCATGGTTCATTCCTTCTCATTTCCTTTAAAAGGAAAGCTCTTTTCTTCATTATAGGTCCCAACTTTTTATGCTAACTTTATGCTGCAGGATTTCTAGGTCACTTTGGAGCTTTTGAAGATTTGGAGCATTCTTGCATTCTACATCTCATTCTTGCATTCTTAGCTTAGCTTCATATTTATGCTTTCTTAAATTAGCTTCATTTCTATGCTCTAGATTAGCTCACATAGATTAATTAGCTTGGGTTGTAACACTTGCATATTTCCTTTCATAGCTTAGCTTGCATTTCCATTTCTAGCATAGCATTGCATTGCATTTTCATTCTTGATTCTTGAAGATATTGGCATTCTTACCCTTGTCTTCATTGAATCTCCCATTGCATGGTTTACTAGCAAGGTTATAGGCTAAATAGCTCTAGCTGAGAGCATTCTTAAAAGCCCTTGCACTCCATGCCTAGGGAGCTATGGATCGATTTGTGAGGGCTCATTCTTGAATTTTCTTGCATGTAATGATCCATAGAAGTGTGACACATTTATAACACACAATATACATATACATATATATATATACATATATATATATATATATACATATATATATATATGTATATATATATACATATATATATCTATATATATGTATATATATATATATACATATATAGATCTATATATATATATATGTATATATATATACATATATATATATAGATCTATATATATGTATATATATATATATATATATATATATATATATATATATATATATATATATATATATATCTATACATATGTATATATATATATGTATATATGTATATATATATATACATACATATATATAGATATGTATATACATACATATATATATACATATACATATATATACATACATACATATATATATATATATATATATATATATATATATATATATATATATATATATATATATATATATATGATTCCATAAGATAATTTAATAATATATTTTTGTGATGGGTAATATAATTTATAATATATTTAATATTTAAAAATATAAATTAGTTTTTTAAATAAAGATCTTTAAATATAAATTAATTTGATTATAAATATATTTTGTAATAATTTAATTATAAATATATGTATATGTATCTACATGTATATGCATAGTATATATAAGTAACAACATTAAAACTTAAAATATATAGATATTAATTCTAGTATAGTATATTATTTGTATTATTCATTATGCCAAAGGCATTTCATATATATGAAATGCATCCTTAGCCACAATTCAGTCTCCTTACATAGGATTTTGGTCCCATAGAAGTGCTTCTAATAATATTTTTATTAGAAGGCTTTAAATGTTATATATTTCTTTATTGCAATGAATTTTGCATTCTACTAGTTAACTAGTTATTAAAAACAATCATATGAACCAATGATAAGTAAGTTGTTTTTTATTTTTCAAATTTATTTTATTATTTTAAAGTTTACATGCATGTTTTGATTAAGTAAAATCAGGTTTTGAAAGGACCCGAAACCTTGTACAAAAAACTCAAAAGATATAGCAATATAAGGCTCAGATACAACAGCGGAGACCACCAAAATAACAGAGGGATTAACCACTAGAAAACCCCCACTAGTGGACAACATTCCGCAACAAGGGACCTTATGATTTAGATTTAGAGCCACCCTTGTAGGACCATAGATTCATATCCAAAGGAGGAACGAAAGGCTTTGGTTTCTTTCCTTTCACAGTTGTCCAACCGTCCTCCAATTTGACAGCATCATTCAACCAAACCCCTGAAGAAACAAAAGAATGGCCGACCAAAGAATCAACCCCCAACATCACATTCCCCCTAGGAGAAACCGAAAAGGGCGAACCCACAGCTGTAGCAGACTGGACAACAAGGTCAACATTCTAGATGACAATAACCTCCATAACAGAATCAGTCTGGACAACAGTAGCATGTTGGACAGCAGAGTCAGTAGCAGACTGGACAACAGAGTCAGCAGTCAGGACAACATCTGACCCTGCAGAAACACCCACAGAAGAAAGAACCTCCTGAGAGGAACCCGCAGCCGGCTCTCTAACCTCTGCTGAAGATTTATTCACTATATAATGTTTAGTAGTGACACCCGACCACCAAGAAGGTGGTCATTTCAATTTCACCTTCACGGAAGAGCACCAGGCAGCCACATGGCCAGTCAAGTGACAATTCCTGCAGCGAAAGGGAATACCCTCATAATCCAAAGTTTGTATCCAAGAGCCCCTCGAGGAGGCCAAGCAAATCTTCTCAGGGAGGCCCTTAGAAACATCCATCTCAACAAGGATGCGAGCAAAAGTCGAATGTAATATATCAAAAGTATCCGAGTCCACAATTTGAAAATCCCCAAGAGCATTCCCCACAGATTCCAAGACCGGATCCAACCAGAGATGCATGGGAAGATTCAGAAGCCTCACCCAAACCGGAAGATTACATGCATGTTATTTAAGTTTTTAAATTCTAAAATATAATTTTCCTTTGAGGTATTATACACGGATTATTAGGAATGATTGTTTCTTTCTCAACTTTTTAAGCCATAATAAATGGTCTTAGACATCTATATAATATCTATTTCATATATTTTTAAAAAATAAAAGAATAGAAGAGTATGTTATATCGTATTGTAGTTTATTTTAATTGAGTTTTTTATAAATTAATTATAATTTTTATATTATAATTATATAAATTTTCTTATTATAATTTTTTATTATTAAAATAATAGTAAATATCAAATTATATATTATTATTTTATATTTTTATATTTTAATATCAAATATATAAATTTAAGTCGATTATATTACCTCTTTGTTATTTAAAATATAATAATATTATTATATTTATGAATTCATTCAATTATGATATTTATATTTTAAACCAAAGTAAATATATATTGAAATTTTAATTAGTTGGTGAGCTCAATGCAAATCAATATAAATTAAAGTTTGAATTAATTATATTTCTAATTGAACTTTAAACATGTTAATACAATTAAAGCTAAGGCAAGTTGAGATATTTAGTTGATTTATCATTTTTTTAATACCTTTAACTAAATGTCTTATATAAAATATATTTTACACAAAAATTTTGATATCATAAATCGAAGTTGCTTTTTTCTTACAACTTGAGTAAAGTAGACAAATGGACTGGCCATTTTTTTGAACTTATTGATGTTATAAATGTTATAAATAGTAAATAATTATACTATCAAATTGATAATTTATAAATAATCACATTTAATAATCATTGAAATAATTATTATGAATATTGACATGATATTAAATTATAGATAGTTAAATAATTTGATTTAATAATCATTGAAATAATTATTATGAATATTGACATGATATTAAATTATAGATAGTTAAATAATTTGATTATTAGATAAATTATTAGTACTTGTCGGTAGGCTAAGTACTATTGTATTAGTTTTTGATAGTGATTAAATGAATTGTTCTACACCAATGAAAATAAATTCTATATTATATTTCATTATAAGTTTTTTCATTTGTAAATATAGATGCAAATTATTTAACTTTATAATATCTAGAAATTAATTTTTGATCATCTCATTGGATAAATGCATTTGAACTGTTATTACACGAGTGAACCAATTAAAATTTACCACGTTTATTATTTATTGTCCTTCCATATTGCATAGTAACAATTTTTTTTTTTTTATCTTTAATTAGCTTTTTCATTCATATTTTTTCTTTTTTATATTAATTGTATATTAAATTTTTTAAATTATATTACATGAGTTTGTTTTAGTATATAACTCACTTTTTCAAATGTAAATAAAAATATTGTAAATATATGATGTAATATAATATATATTTATTCTCATTTATATATTTTTTCTAAATATTTAAAAATTTATTATGTGTTAATTATGCATTAATAAATATTTAGGTAAACAAATGTGTGATATATTTTCCCTTACAAAATATTATAATTTAAATTAAACATAGTAAATAAATATTTTATTTTATAATAATAAATTATTTCTAAAAAAATTAAAATGTTAAACCTACCTGCCTAGCTCCACCAAACCAATAATATTAAAATAGAATTTTTAATAATAAATATTTATTTTAATATAAATTATTTTATATATTTTTTATTATAGATTATAAAATTTTACAAATTTATATTTAATAATTATATTTTTTATTTCTACAATTATGACTATTGAAATAAAATTTTGAAAAAATTTTCTGATTTGTTTATTGATTGAAAAATAAAATAAAATAAAATTCCTCTAACAAGTATATAATAAATTTTTTAAAACTAAATGACACTAAAATGCTAATTTTATTATAAATTATTTAATATATTACATATTACACTTATTAATAATATTATTATATAAATATATAACTATTATAAAATCTTAATATTGTAATATAACTATTATAATTTAATTTATAACTATTATAAATTATAATTATAATTAATTACAAAATTAAAGGCAAGTACTGGCCACTACGTGGCAATAGTGGATCCATTTAATCACTTCTTTAATTTTTAGAGAGTGATGGTTTTAATATATAACAAAGAGATATAATTTTAACATATTTTTTTCAGTTCCATAATATTATTACAAACAATTATTTTCTGATATGAAAATATATCTCCATTCTAATTGACAAGGATTAATTAACTAAAATTAATCACCATGAAGTCAAATTGTCGTTATTGAATACCGGTCTACTTTTTTTCGGTGCTTTTCATGGTTTTTTTTTCAATGCTCTTCGGCGATCTGCTTTCAGCAACCTTGGTTTTCGCCAAGGTGGCGCCTTCCGTCCGGCCTTGTCCACATGGTGGACACATGGTTTCCACCGTGCAGGCCCTCAAATCGGGCAACCTCTCTCCCACACTTGATATTAATGGCAGCAGAATGGTCGAGGATGGTCTTAATGGCGAGGCCTCTGAACCTGTATTTGGCAACTCCCCATCACATGTTGATAATAATGTTCAAAACAAAGGTAATCCCTCATCCACCCGCAGTAGCGATCGGCCTAGGTCCTTCTCTGAAGCCGTGGCTCGATCTCCAGACATCGACAAGGGTGAGGTTTGAATGTGCTAACCTTCACAATGCTGAAGCGGAAGAAGATGGTAAGAACCCCTTCGCTCCTTTACCTCCTTTCTCTGTCATTCCTAATCCTGAGATGTTAGGAGAAATAGTTAAAGAAAAAGAAAGGCTTAGAGATACAACTATCTTTTTTTCTGCGGTTGATATAGATAAGTGTCCTCCAAGGAAATTTATGGACGACTGGTTCCACAATTACTGGAATAATAAACTAGGCCTGCACATCTCCTTTTGTAGACAAATACAGAAGGGTCTATATGTCATTTTCTTTGTGAATCATGATGCTCAGGAAGTGGTTATCAAGAAACAATACTGGAATGTTGGGTCGACATCTTTCAGGGCCATTGCCTGGTCACCAGAGGTCGTCCATGAAGAGGTTCTTGCCCTCTCGGCTCCTAGGTGGGTGTTGGTTAAAAACATTCCCCTTTTTCTGTGGCATTTCTTGCCGCAATTGCTTGAACCAATTGGAAAAATCATCTGCATGGATGAAACTGTGCGGCTTGTTCCGCATATGGATGCGAGAATTCTAATATCCTTATCTCCTGGTAAAGAATTCCCTAAAGACATTTCGATTAATATACTTAATGAGATTTTTTGTTGCCCTGTAGAGATTTTAGGGGGTTTAAATGCGTGTTTCCTATGCTGAAAGGAAGGGCATTTATGCAAAGACTGTCCAATTATTAATAAAAGGTCTAATTATGTTAATACCTCTTCCAAGGAGGTGGCTAATCCTCATGTTGCTAATGAGAAGGTGCAGAATAGGGCACCCCATCTGGTTTCATCTCCTCCCGTCGCCTCTAAGCCCCCCCTAGCCAAAACCCTATTGAAATGAATAGTATGGCGTCTAGCCCTATCTCAGCCAGTGTTGTGAAAACTAATGTCGGTCTTCAGCCCATCCCTAATCAGAATATTGCGATAGATCTTAATAATAATGATGATGGTTTCACTATTGTTCCCCATAAAAAAAAGAGGAAGAAGGGCAATAGCAATGATGTGCCTAAAGTTTTCCGCCCTAATCAACCTTGCCTGACTTCAGATACGACTCTGACTAATAACATAGCTAAGGTAGACGAGGTTAGGTGTAAAGCTTCTCTTAATGACCCAGTTCGGCAACTCCCACGCAAGGTTTTTCAGGAAATTGGAGATGAGTATGATCTTGAGATCATACCGACCACTTCAATCCCTCTGAGTTCTAAAGTTGGGCCTTCCATGGAAATTGAATCTTTTGTGGGGGCGGAGAATGATTCGAATAATGACCCCTCTGCTGCTAAAAGAAGAGGTAGACCACCTGGTTCTAAAAACAAGCCCTCAATCTCTAAACAGGGGGACACTTCTAACAGGTTTTTAGCTTTAACTGAGCAAGAATACATTGCGGAATCCTCCCTTAACATTGTGTCTCAATGAATTGTCTTTCATGGAATGTTAGGGGTTTGGAATCCCCTGATAGAAAGTTCGTTATTAAACGGTTGTTAAATTCTTTGCATTCAATAGATTTCTTTATGATGCAAGAAGTTAAGGCTGTGGGATTCACCTTGGATTCCAATCTCAATTATATATGGAAAGATGCTATTAAATTTTACACTAATCATGTCAGAGGCAGAGGCGGTATTGCTCTGCTTATTGACAGTAAATGGGGCAATTGCATTCTTAACAGTGGTTTCTCTCCCTGTAATAGGGCTGTTTGGGTGTCCTTAAAACATGATAACTACACTTTTGGTATCTGTGCTATATATGCATCTAATGATTCTAGAGAAAGAAGTGTTCTCTGGAAATGGCTCTCTGACCTCCCCGATATCCCCTGGTTGTTTGGTGGTGACTTTAATATGGTTGAGTCCCATGAGGACAAGCTGGGGGGTACTCCTTTCCATTGGAAGGACAATGAAAGACCTTTCTGGAATAAATTGATTGGTTCTAAGTACCTTTTTGATCCGGTTGCTGGAAGTAAGGATGTTAATCCTGGTTTATGGCACACTTGGTGCAATTTTCAGTAGGGTAATACCAGGATTTACTCCAGGCTTGATCGATTCTATGCCAATAGGCTTTTTTTTTCTTTTTCTCCTGATAACACTAGGAACATTGTTCGCGTTATGGCTACCACTTTATCTGATCACCATCCTATTCTGACTAAAGTCAACTTTATCAGTAGCCCCATTCAGAACAAGCCTAAATGTAATAAATTCATCCTTAATTCTAGCCTCCTCATGGACGAGGATGTTCTTGCTGCTATTCAGATTATTAGAGGCTTAAATAAAAATAATCTTAAACACTCATCTCAGATTGATAAATGGAATACTAACCTTTCATCTTGGAGGATCTTTCTGCAAACTATTGGGCAAAAAAAAGCTAAAGATTATAGGTTTATCGAGAAGCAACTTTCTTCTGAATTACAGATTGCTGAGGAAAACATCCAGAATGATTCCTCTAATATAGTTCTTCTTTCTAAAGTTATGAAAGCTAAGGATTCTCTTAGAAAACACCAGCAATTTAGAATACAGGGAGCTAGGATCAGGTCTAGATCCAAATGGCTCCAATGTGGAGATAGAGGTTCAAAATTCTTTTTTAACCTCCTTAAACATAAGCATATTAAAGAATCTGTTGATAGACTTTTAATTGACAACCAAGACATTTCTGATCCTGAAGCTATTACTCAGGCTTTTGCTATTTATTATGAGTCTCTTTTTTCCTCTGAAGATTCTCCTAAGGCGGAGTTGCTCAGAGTCAATTGTAAAAATCTTATTCCTAAGAAATTAGAACCGAAGGATATTGATCTTCTTGCTAAAAATATCTCTGTTGAGGAAATTGAAGGAGCTATTAAAGCTCTCAATAACGAGAGAGCCCCGGGTCCGGATGGTTTCCCTGTTGAGTTCTATAAATCCAACATTGGTTGGATTTGCAAAGATCTTCTTGAACTCTATTCTGAGGCCTTGAATAATGGTTCTTTAGGTAAAGAGATTAATAAATGCATCATTAAACTTCTCCCCAAAGATGGGGATAAGACTCTCATCAAAAACTGGAGGCCTATCACCCTTCTGAATGTTTCTTATAAAATTTTGGCCAAAGTTTTGGCTATCAGGTTGGTTAACATTCTCCCTAAATTTGTTAATTCTTCCCAGACTGGTTTCATCAAGGGAAGATATATCCTTGAAAACCTCATAACCAGCTAGGAGGCTATGGATTGGTCTAGACACTCTCATCAAAATTCGGCCATGCTTCTCTTGGATTTCGAGAAGGCCTATGACAGGGTTGAGTGGAATATTATTCTTATGATGTTGGAAGCTTTCGATTTTCCGCCTTTTTTCTGCAATACTGTGGCTATGCTTCTTAGAGATGCCTCTGCTCAGGTTGAGGTGAATGGTATCCTTTCTGCTCCTTTCTCTCTTGGGAGATCCATCAGGCAAGGATGCCCTTTGGCTCCTGCCCTCTTTGTTATTGCTTCAGAGGCTCTGTTTTATATCCTTCGTGATAACTCCATGTCTCAGGAGGTTAGAGGTATTTATCTGCCTAATAATGGAGAGCTTATCAATTGTCAATTTGTGGATGACACCGCTCTTTTCTTTGAACTTTTAGAAAATAATTTCAATAACATGATAACGAAGCTTAATCTGTTCTATTCCATATTTGGGGCAAAAATTTCCCAAACTAAATCTATTTGTTTAGGGTGGGAAGAACGCCCCCCAGAATGGTTCTCTCAATATGATTTTCAATGGGGAGGTCCTAACAAGATTATTAGGTATCTCGGTATACCTTTCTCTATGAAGCCTGATCTCAAGGACATGTGGTCTTGGGTGAAAGATAAAATTGATAATAAGCTGAATAAATGGCATAATATGACTTTGTCTTTGGCTGGCAGAATTCAGGTTTGCCAGAAGATTCTGTCCTACACTATTTATTATTCTTCTGCCTGGTGTTTTAATAATTATCAAATTGCTCAAATTCAGAAGTCTGTCAGACAATTCCTATGGTCTGATGGTAAAGGGAACAACAAGATTCATTCCGTCAAATGGGCCTGGTGCCACACTGACAAGTCCCTTGGGGGGCTTGGGTTGAAGGATTTGAAAACTCAAGGTATAGCCTTGTCCGCCAAATGGATCTTTCAATCCATGGAGGGTGATGCTCCTTGGAAAGTGCTGATAAGAAATAATATTGAAAGGGGGGTCCCAAAAAAGGCTAAATCTTGGACTAACCTCCCCTTTTGTGATCTCCTTCTTGGTAACTTCACTGTTATGGTTCAAGGCTCTGAGGTTTTTAAGTCTATCTGGAAAGCTTGGGACCACGTTAGAAAATTTATCACTAACAAGGGGTTTCACTCCAACTCTCAACTCCATGGTGAAAGATCCATTTGGTGGAATCTTCACTTAAATGATAAACCTCTAGCCCTCACTCAAGGGTGCTCTGCCAGATTGTGGGCTAGGAAAGGCATCAAACAATTTATGGACCTATTTGACGGTGATTGTCTTATGCCATGGGATGAGCTCAAGATTAAATATGATATCCTTGATTCTCATAAAAGAACTTATAACATGATTATGCGTGCTGTTGTTGATATTCCTGTTACTTGTCATGTTGATTCTCACAGATTTTTAAATTGCAAATGGCCAGGTGGTATCATTACTTCTCTGATTAAGACCAAGAATATTTATAAGATAATTGACTGCAATACTGATATTATTGATCATATTAATGCTGTTTGGTACTCTACTTATAAAGCTGATGATCTTAAAAATTATTTTGAAATTCTTTGGAAGAATCCGGTGGAACCCAAAATTAGATGCTTTAAATGGTTACTGTTACTCGATAAACTGCCTGTTAAAAAAGATTTTGCTAACCCTGATATCTGTAATCTCTGTAAAGTCCCTGAAACTTGTAGACATATATTTCTTGATTGTGTTTTTGCCAAAGAAATATGGAACGTTTTTGGCATTGTTTACCCTATCAATGTTAATATTTTCAAGATTATTTCTGGACATATTAATGGTCTTCCTAAAGATACAAATTTTTTCTGGAATATCTTGTCTTCTAACATTCTCTGGCAGATCTGGAAGTGCAGGAACGAGGAAAGGTATCAAGGTAAGCGCAGGGATCTTACTGAGTTTTTTCGTAAACTCACATATTTTAAAGTCTTCCTGCAGGTGCAGGCTACCATTGTGATTGAGCGGGACAAGATGAGGAGGTTCCTCCATAATGGGCACGCTACATTTTACTACTATGAGCTCAAGCATGGATATCAGTGGCAAAGAACTTTAGACGATCTTTGCATTTTTGAGCAAGTTTGTGACAGGCTGAACAAAGAAATTAGAGAAAACAGGAATGTCAGAAAAGAAGAGTTATATATGTTGATGCAGATCCAAGAGCACAAAAATACAGTTTGGATGGAAGGTCCATTAGGTTGGACCGCCTGGGTAGAAAATCACAATGATGTTCTTAGCTAGCTAGTAGTTCCCTTCCTTTTTTTGTTGGTTCTACTGATACTGGTTCTTCGGGGTGAGGCTTGGCCTCCTTGTATTCTTTGGTGATGAAACTCTGCTGATCTCTTTTTGATCTGTTGATTACCTTATATCTAATAGAAAAAAAATTTAAATAATATATACCAAGATTCATAATACACACTACTTATTAATTGTAGGTAGGCATGGGGTTATGTTAGTTAAAAGTCAAAAGTTGGTTAAAATTAAGGTTTTCAGTCTAAGATGAGGCTTACATTAGCGTTAGGATTAGGATATAACTGGTAATAGAATTTGATTACGGTTACAATTGTTGTTAGGACTCAAGTACATGATTACCATTCTAGGATAAAGGTTTAGGTTAGAATTATAGTTGAATTAGGGTTAGGGTTAGGGTTAGCATTAGAGTTAAATTAGATTATAGTTGGTGTTCCTAAGATTTAAATTAGGGTTAGAGCTAGTGCGGGAGTTAAAGATTCTATTATTATTAGAATTAAGGTTGGTATTATAATTAGATTTAATGTGTGTTATATTAAGATTAAAATCTATTAAGAATATTGCTCTCTAATGTGACTCCTATAAAATTACATGTTTTTTGTAAATCTACAATTTGTTTGACATGGTTAGATAACTATTGATATCGATGGATATATTTCTATATTTGGTCTATATAAGAAGCCACCAAATTTTATTTTTATTTCTAACTACAAATAATGATACAATTTCTATAAGTTAGATATTTTTAACTACAGATAATAGTAAGCATTGCACACAAAGGTATTAGCTTACCTAGTGGGCCTATACTAGGAGTCACTTCCACTTGAATAATTATAGGGTTGTTTTGTGTCCTATGTGTTTATCATGATAGATTACAACCTCAAATTACTTAAAGGGGACCACATCCTTTCAACCTTAGATTTTTCTAACTTTGTCTCTATAAATAATCTAAAAAATTAAAAAATTAAAATTATTCTTAGATCTACAAACTAGGCTAACACCTTTATAATTTTTTATCTCCTAGGTTTACACCACCATCATAGTATCCATAGTCACATAAAATCTTCTAACACATCCATGTCCTAGATTTTAGAATCACTTGCAACATCATAACATCCTAATACAAATTCATTTTTCATTAAGTCTTAAATTTCACTTAACTCAAGATAGGTTCATATTTCCTATAGATTCATACACTACCAACTTGATCACATCTTCATAAGCATCAATATCTTAGGTTTGATCATCATCCATATTTATGTTATACTTTTATCACCATCCCAAAATACTTAATTTAGTAGAACTTTTAGCGGACTTAGCTTGATCTTCATTCTCATACGAAGGATTGTCACTTTAGAAAACAAAGTTACAATCAATTACATAAATACAATAAAACATAATCAACTTATTTTATTTGATTCTCATATCATGTAGCTTAATCTTCATTCTCATTCTCATACAAATTTTTATATAAAATTAATGGAAACAAAGTTACAATCAATTACATAAATCTAATAAAACATAATCAACTTATTCTATTCCTCTCCATTTCAATTTCAATATTTTTTTTTAATCTAATCAAATACATATTATCTATTGTCATTCTTTATGAGAAAAATATTTATACATATTTTATGTATCCTCTTTATAAAAAATAATTTACTTATTATTATTTATTATGTAAAATATGATTTATTTCATTATATTACTAATAATTATTAATTTTAGTATATAAATTATTAAAATTATATCAATATTAAAAATCATTTAAATAAATAAATGATTAAAAATATTATAAATTTAAAAATAATTCAAAAATATTATATTATAAATATCAAAAATATTTTTAAAACAAATAAATGATTTTATAATATTATAAAGTTAAAAATGATTTAAAAGTATTATATTATAAATAATTAAAAACACCAAACAAAACACTCTTCATTTAAAAATATTAAAATAAAAAAAATGTTAAAAATAAAAACTATAATTTAAAAATAATCATTTAAAAATTATTAAAAATTATAATCATTTATTTGTTTTTCGTTTATAAACCACTAAAAATTAAGCCATCAACAAGAAAATATTAATAAGTAAATATTAATGAGAGGCTATCAAGCCTAAGCCATAAGCAAATATTGTTATATAAATTAACTCTTTTTATTACAGCTGCAGAGAATGATTTGACTCCTTATGTATGTATGCCAATGCAGAACTGGCAATGGCACGAGGCACGAGGGTGCAAATTTTCGGCCATTTAGCCAGTGCCATGTAGCCGTTCATTCTTAGGCAGTTTTATTGTGTCCCACAAAAATCATCCTTTGCCTAGTTTCCAAGATGATTGAAAGTCTTATATTTTTACAATTTAAAATCATAATTTTTTACAATTTTAAGAATCTCATATTTTAATTTTTTATACAAGACTAAATTTTTTTTTTTGCACAATGATAAAAGTAAAAATATGGTTTATGTTTACCTATTTGCAAGTGAAAAAAGTCTTGCAATTGTATTGATGCACTTCAAATATATGTCTTAGAGAATGATAATAATGTAGGAATCTCAATCTTTATTTGTTTCCATTTTGAATTATCTTGTTATGTGTTCTTTGTAATAATGTAGGATCTATATAATGTAAATATTAATTTTTAGAAATAAAATTATATTTATATTTATTATAATATAATATATTCTTTAATATAAATTCTCTCCCTCTCTTCTGGGTTGACAATGGATGTAGCCAATTTATGGCAAATAGTATGATATTCACAAAATTATTGTAGTTTAAAGGCTTTCCACCATTTCAACAAGAGACGCAAAGCGTCAAAGTTCCTGCCAATTGTTTAATGAATGTGGAGATAGGTTGAGGTGAAATGAGTGGATTGATGCATTTGGAATTTTAAGTTTTTAATTTGGAGTGAGGAAAGGTTATTTTTACGAAGGAAACCTTGGTTTTTTGATGCTTTAGAGCATAGAGTGAAATTTTTTTGTGAAAATTATTATTTGGTATTGTAGCCATAACGATTGTACACATTTTTCTATACTTGATTACGTCACAAACATATTTATTAGAAAATGATTTAGCCTCTTTTCTAATTTTGCATAAATAGTTGGAAGGAAAACTTGTCCATCTAGCATAAATTACATTTGTCAATCATAGTACAGTTTTGGACTCTTAATGCAATTAGTTTAGTGGAGAACTTTGCAGATTTTGAGTAAAAAGAATAAAATAAACAAGTAAAATTATCCAAATTAAATAAAGAGTTTGTTTCACATATTATAATGCGAAAATGACACCCAACACTACCACCTTGCCATCATGCAATATGTTGAATGATATTAATTATCTATACATGTAAAATTTTAGTATAAAGTGCAAAAATTAATTATTGAATAATTTAAAGCTATTTTTGAATTTTTATTGATTTTCTTCACTTTTTTTGAATTATTTTTTTTACAATTTTTTAAACTAAAAGTGTAATTTTAATTTGTGTCATATTGGCTTATTTCTGTTATATTATAAAATATTGAATATTTTTGGAATTTCTATTAATATATATTATATAAATATAGATTTAATATAATAACAATATAATATTTACTATTATGATTTCAATTTTGTACTCAAGTTATGAAAATTAGTAATTAGGCCTAAATAATTAACATTGACATTAATTATAAGTAAAACTATTTTACAATTTAAATTAATTAAAATTTATATTTTATAATTATTTATAAGATTTAAAAAAATTATTATTACAACTATAATTACAATAATTTTATAATAATTTATAATTACAAAATCACTTTCAATATAAATTAAAATTAAACTTAATTATTAAATTAAATGCAAGTACTCAGTACATGGCACTTGTTTAACTATTGGAAACACATTAATTTTTGGAAATAAAATTATTACTATAGTTAATAATTTTTTTTATAACATAAAATTTATTATTATTAAAAATATTTAAATATATAATTACAATGATAATATTTAATAATTAAAAACTATGTTTTAAAAATTTAAATAATAGTAATGTTAATACAATTTACTTAGGAGAATTTTTCTATATTATTTACATTATGCATTGGATTTCTTGGATCAAATCCGATATAATTTATTGTTATTAAAAATATTTAAATATATAATTACAATGATAATATTTAATAATAAAAAACTATGTTTAAAAAATTTAAATAATAGTAATGTTAATACATTTTAGTTAAGGGAAAGGTTTTATTGAATTTTGTGCTTAATTTGAAACACATAATATATAGAGAGAGTATGTATAAGATTAAATAAAATAATATTAGATATAATTAAAATATCATTTATATAAAATAAAATATAGTACACAATAAGATTTAAAAATATCATTTAAAAATAAAAATATTTACATTCTATAAAATATAGTACACAATAAGATTTGAATAAAAAATTTAATATGTTTTGAAAAACTATTTGGAAAAATGTCTACAAATACAAGTATGAAATTTATAAATGACACATAAAACTTAAGTTAAAATGGTAGAGGTAATTCTTAATATTCACTATAATATTTTGTAATTTATTTTTTTCTAATTCTACAATATTAAAAACTTAGAATTTTGATAAAAAAATTACTATATATTTTTTGATATGTATTATATTAACACAATTTTAGAAACAATTCTCTAAATTGTATGTAAAAAAGGTAAAAACAATGAAAACTCAGAATATTAAATTGAGAAGGAAGGTTGAATAGTGAGAATCTAGCAGTTTCGACATATAATATTTAGATTCATTTTGCACGTGAATGCCAGGAAAACCTATTTGGTAGGGAACAAAAAAGCAAAAAATAAAAAATTATTGGTAAAAAATGTCACTAATAGCATATGAACAATTGTAACCAATAAAACATCTTAATAACATCTATAATAGTTTATCAAGTCCATGTCAATTTCTACCAAGCAACAATGTTTTAATCCTTTAGCCGTCAATTTCTTTTGGGGTTGTTTTATTGCGAAAGGATGGACATCTATGCTGCGAAAATGACACCCAACACTGCCACCTTGCCGTCATGGATCCCCTGTGGAAATTATAATACATATTTTATGTATAATTTAAGTTAATGAATTTTGTTTTTAAATGCATCTAAGAATATGCCACACGTACTCACTTTCCCTACACGTTTGTGCATGTTGTTTCTTGAATTGGACATGTGTTTTCCAAACAACAAGTCTTTTTGCTTGCAACAGACAGGTGGAATACAAGGAGAACAGATCAGGTAAAATTCAATTTGCATTCCAACTGAATAAAAATGATATTTTTCAAAGCCACCGTTGATGTTTAGTGCTTCTGAAAGATGAATCAAGTTGTTTGGATTTCTTGGGAGTGGACTATGTGGAAGAGGAACGGTACTCCACATGTATTCAAAGTACCCTTGGTTGGATTGCAGAGCTTTCCGAGGATTCATATGTGCAACTCCTTTGCTTTATTGCTCATCGTTGGAACAGAGGAATTTGAAGCTCTCTCCAGCATTTTTCACTTTTTAAGTTTGACAATGGCTCCTGTGGTGTGGGATGGGCAAGTTTGAGAATGGCTCTTTGCTAGCGGAAACAAAATATACATTTCGTCGGAAGAAAGAGATATTGCATGGTTGAAAAATGCAAAATGCTGGGAAGTGCTCAACGTTACAAATTCATGCTGAAAGCAACACAAATGGCCATGA
Source organism: Chamaecyparis obtusa (assembly GCA_027943335.1). Lineage (NCBI taxonomy): Eukaryota > Viridiplantae > Streptophyta > Pinopsida > Cupressales > Cupressaceae > Chamaecyparis > Chamaecyparis obtusa. The sequence continues at coordinate 394,275 of BSBK01002599.1, read as the reverse complement.
AGAGCTTCAGCTTTTATGAACAGTCACAATTGTAGGAGTGACTAGATCGATATGCTAAGATCACCTATCTTTCTATTTCAAGTTTTAGTAAGTAGCTCTTCGAAGATGTTAAGGCATCTAGAAGAAAGAAATTTATAAACCGTGTGGCTCAGTTTTTGCATTTACAAGCTATTAGGAGACAATCCTTAGGTTGCAGAAGGGATTGTTAAACTGTCACCTGCTTACATGAAAGCAAATGCAAGTGGAGTGACGGGGGAAACGAAAAAGGAGCTTCAGTTGTTTATGAGAAATGGGCTTCAAGCAGTGGATATTTCCCAAGCTAAAAACCCCCAATGCTCCATTGCGTGCAGTTTTCTCTCCTTTCACAGGAGATGAAGCTATTTTGCTTTTACAGTGGATTCAATCTTTGACTGAGTCCCTGCGTAAACGATTTCAATGTAGTATCATGGAAGGAAAATCGCTAAGAATCCACCGAGGGTATGAGTCTCCAAATTTATCTTTTATGTACAATAGTGAATGGTCATTGGCTGGTGTAAATTTAAATGACCTTTTTATAGATTGTAGTTTGTACAAGAGGAACATGAATCAATTTGAGAGTGTCCTCCAATGGATTGGGGTGGTGGTTGATTTTGGAAATGGATGTGAAAACAGTTGCTAAAATAGTCCAAATGCACACAGATTTGAAAGTCATAACAAGGCTCTACAAATATCTTCACCGTTTCCGTTGGCAGCCTCGCGAATCGAACCCTCTCAAAATTTGGATTCCACATAGTGATGGGCTTGCAGGTGAGTGGAAGGATTAAAAAATGTGTGTAGTGCATGATGACAATTGTCTCTTCCAGGTTATGACGTTGCAATCAGGTATTTTGTCAAAGAGTCTGGACTAGTTTTCTATTTTTCAGCTTAAAAGTATTCCTTTAAAACTAAGCTTTAAAACTAAGCTTTACAAGGAAGTTTTTAAAAAAATTGAAATCAATGGCGTAAACTTGAATGCATTTTCAGAGAGAACACATTTATGGGTCTGTTGAAAATGTTTTTTTTTGCAGACAGAGAGCTAAGCAAGAGTGAAAAGAAACAAAAAAGTTGCTAATTGGAGCTTTTTTTGGGTAAAAAACAAAAATCTTTTATTGAACTGGTCCTACAGAACTTGAAAAGCAGGGACTTGAAGAAAGCCAAAGACAATCATACACTTAAAGCTAGAGAACACGATGACCCTGTTGATGCAATCAACAATAGTTTAAAGTATGGTTTTCATTTTACAAATTCATTTTTCTATTTACTGTCTTTTAGACCTTATTCATTTTTTTTTAATATCCACGAATATGCAACTAGACTATGTGGGTCTATTTCTCATCCACTAGCCTGTGAAGATGACGGTAGATATTCGAGGTACCCCTATGCTTGATAAAATTTTGAAATGTAGCCCTCTTTTGTTAAATTGCAGGCAGTGCATCAATTTTTGTCTTCCTTCTGAAGCCGTGGAGGATACACAGAAAAGCAAAGAAGTAATAAAGAAATGTGCATTAATGTTAAAAATAAAGCCACAGAAATAACAATGAAAGCAATTAAACAAACTCAGAGCTGAAAAATGGCAAAAGGGTATAACTGAAACCATAACAGCTCACAAACCCTTCCCAAATTATATGAAACCGTTACAACTCACAAACCCTTCCCGAATTATAAGCAACCAACAGTGAAATTGGCTTTAACAAATGCAAGGTATTCAAATGGCTTACCTGACAATACCCGTGAAGAAGACCTAATCCCAAATGCCGACAGACTCAAGCACACAGACTGATATGCACTGCAGAGAATTTTAACATCGCTTACGGCATGGAGAAAAAAATATGAAAACAAATGTGCACTGCAGATTTTAATAACCCATTTACCACTCAGCTTGACCATTAATTTGCATTTAAGAAGTCATTTACCATTCCCCCTGAACTATTAAAGCGCATTTAAGAAAAGTGTATTTCACCACTTTCTAGGTAAGATAATGGCCGACTATGAAAGTGGATTTTTTCAAATTAAACTTCTGGAAAATTATTTTTCTGCTTACCTTTATTAACCAGAGCCAATAAAATCATCAATAAATAGCATTTAAAAAATAGTTTAAATATTTCAAAATTAACAAACTTTAGCACAAAGACATAGGCTTGAAAAATACTCAAATCTCATTGGTTTATTTAAAAAAAAATTGCATCAAACGGATGCAGTAGTTTACCTGCCTTTGGCAGGAACTAATAATAATAATATGCCTACTAGCAAATAATATCATTAAATCTAATATATAATTCATTCTTAAAAATAACTAAATATATATAAAAAATACATTCAAACATCTACAACTACCTACATTCATTTCATTTCATTTCAAATTAAAGGTTTCAACCTCCCTTACAACATATCTTCCCCATAACTATTGCACACCAAGGTGCAAAGATATATAATATAGAGAAATGTTTTATATTAATTTATAATATTTAATTAATATTAATTTATTATAAATAATTTTATCACATTAATTATTTTACAGCGCCTATTGTAATTGTCTGACATACAGTGACAAACACAATTGTGGCCGTTGTGGATTAGACCCATGAGATGACTAATTTAAGGTACATTGCGGCCTTTACAGATAAATCCACCTATTCTTACGTACTAATTTCTTCCGTCCGATCTCTACGCCGTCGAAATCAATTGTCCACCATTAATAATTTCGAAAGAAATTCGGTGTACAATTAAAAAAATAGAACTCTCGCCCGTTTTGATAGTACTTGAATGTCAATTCACGCATTTATTAAAATTCTTGATTCACTGACATTATCAATATGACAGCCTGCATGATTTCGATAAAACACATGATTTCTAGCCGCCAATACCCTAGTTCACCGGACTGTTTACAACTTTGCACTCTTCATTCCACCCAAGTTCAGTTGCTGCACTGTGTTTTACAACAGGTATTTCCCACTGTGTTTTTTTGGGTTTACTGTTTGCAATGAATTCTTGTTGAAAGCATGCTACCTGGTATTGGGTTTTTTTTTGTTGGTTTACTATTTGCAATGAATTGTTTTTGAAAGCATGAAGTTTTCACAATCCATCATAATTAGTCCAGAAAGCTTCTGTGTAGTACAGAAAAGTTTCTTGATGAAAAAAATACTACCCAGTTTAATACAGAAGCTTTCTTGACTAATTATGAATTCTTGTTTTAAAAAATCTAGCTATCATGTGGTGCTCTTTCTGCCATCCCTTCTTGTACGCTTTGCTTCCTCTGTTCAATTTGCTTTCCTGTATATTTTGTCAAGAGTGCCTACTTGACTAACAGGAAAAAAGGCATGTGAAATGTTCAACAAAAGAAACCTTCATCTTATGTAAAAGCCAAACTTCTGTAGTTTAAAACTGATTAGATATAGGAAAGAAATCAAGTAAAAGCAACTATGCGTAGCTGCTTGCCCATTCCCTTCTGGTTATTATTATTCCAGGAGCTTTTGTCCTAAAGATGAGCTTTCGTCTAACTAAAGTTCTTGCTCCTGTTTTATACCTCTAGTTTGCCTTGATCTTAACAGGCTTTTGCACCTACGTTCGCCATGGAGGATGAAAAAACGGGGGAGTTTTTTCTATCATGCACGGCATGCACTAAAAAATGCTATAAAATTCATGGCAAGCACCATGAGAAAGAGGGCTTCGATGGGTTTGCTGCTTTCCTCAAAATTATGGTTGGAGAATTTGGAGAGAAATTGGCAAGTCTCATTTGTCCCTCAACAATTTCTTTTTTATTGTTTAAAAATTTCATACCCACTGTTCACAAATTATGTATTTGTTTTATGCAGAGAATTCCTCCAGCTTTTGTTTCGCAATATCTAAATGAGACAGATGATCATATAGTGTTGCAAGGCCAGGGTGGGAAGGAGTGGAAGGTAGAGTTATACAATTCAAACGAGAGAATGGAATTTCGAGGTCGACGGTGGAAAGAATTTGTCAGTTATCACAACCTGCAGTCGGGAGATTTTGTTTTGTTTAGGTACATCAGGAAGTCATTCTTGGAGGTTCATATGTTTGGAAGATCAGGATGTTTGAAAAATATCAGCACTCTTCCTTCTGAAAAACCAAACATTGATTCAAATACAAAAAGCTCGTCTAAAAAAGTTCCTGGTTCAAATCAACCAGCCGAAAATGAATTGCTGATTAATTTGGCTTCTGATGAGGAAGATACGTCCCTTGAGGAAGAACCAGTGGCAGAAAATGAAAGAAAAAGGAAATCCGCATTGTTTGAAATGATTTATGATGATGAAGATACGTCCCTTGAGGAAGAACCAGTGGTAGAAAATGAAAGAAAAAGGAAACCTGCAGGGGCTGAATATGAAAGAACAAAGAAAACATCATTCCTTGGTATGGTTTCTAATGAAGAAGATGCTGTTGAGGGTGAAGCAGTGCCTGGGAAATCCTCATTGCTTGGTAAGAAAAAGTTTTGTACAAATACAGAGCTGTTACATTTGTAAGTTTGCATTTAAATCGATATAACAACAAAGTGTAATTTGTTGCAGGCAACCCTGCACATTGTTTCCCCGCTGAGAAGCACAAGACAATGGAGTCCGCTGCTCCTTTCGAATCAGATAAGCCATTTTGCAGAATGGTTATGAAATCATGGAATGTGAATGGACCATATCAGCTGGTGAGATTGAATTCTCTGCTCTATTTGGTTATGTATATTTTCAAATTTAAATCTTTTAAATATCTCTCATGACTTGTAAAGTTCAAGAAAAATCTATTAAAGTAATGAAATTTAATGATTTGTTCGGTAAATAAACTTAGTTGTGGGGTTAAGAATCCTAACTTTCGTTATGGTTTGGAAATATAGAGGACACGGAAATCATGGGGAAATCTAATTCAACTACCAAAGCAGAGGAGTGAAGTGGTTCTTTTGGTTGGTAATTCAGAAGAATGGAAAGTACGATGCGTTATTGGTAGAAACAACACCCCTTTCTTAAGTGGGAGTTGGAGATATTTTGTACGTGATAATAATTTAAAGGAAGGAGACACCTGTATTTTTGAGCAGTTGAGCGACAAGCCAAACAAATTCATATTCAGAGTCCATATCTTTCCTTATGTTCGTCAGAGATGAGGAATCGAATTATACAGGAGAGGTATACATTTGATGGAAAATTCTGTTTTGGTAAGATGGTAAGATAGTGGATACTATGAACTGAGTGATAAATATACAGACTTTTTAAATTTTTGTACAATCATTAGTATCTATCAATCCTTTTATTTGAAAAGGATACAAGAATTAGTATTATGGTTTAATCAGTAGTAGAATTGGTTGTTTTGATTTTTAATATGAAAAATAGCCAGAATTTCTTACTTAGTGATGCGAATGCTTCTTTGAATCGATAATTTGTACAATTGATAATTTTCTTGCCTTAAGTTATTGAATATGCAATCCTAATCCACATAGCATATGAAGGAGCTTCACAGGTTTGATGACTCCATTTGTCAAAAAGCTATCTCGGACATGGTAAAAAATTTTAAGATGTCGTAGTGTAAGTGTACAGTATCTCTATGGATTTGCTAGCCTAATGCATGTTTTGACAATGTTGACATTTTTCAGAAGTAATAATTGATAATCATAAACTCTGTTACAACTATATGGTAGGAGTTCTAATTAAATATGGCATAGGCATTAGAAAATAAAATTTCATTCCTTTCTCGTTATCTCCATAAATTGCCCAAAAGAGGCCGAAACCTTTCTGAAGTGCTATTTGTAGAGCTGCTTTGTGGTTATGTGGATGCACTCTACAAGCATAGCTTGAAGTTTAGGTAAGACGGAAGTTAAATCTTTTCTATAAAATTAAGGTTTCAATGGTTAGTGAAAGGTGCTATTATCATCATTTACATTCATATAGATGTGTAACCTCATTAATGAGTCCTACTTTGATATTCATTATTGTATCTATATTCGTAGACTTCTTTGTTGTTCTAGGTAGCCAGGGAGGGAGGGTAGTTAGTGAAACGGTACTCTAAAAGTTTTCACTTCCTATCAGATCACTAAATCTATATGATAGTTTGACACTCAAAATTTCTATAAGGTTTTTCTTGTCACTGAAGGTTCTTTTATTATCATCAGTATCTTTGTAGAGGCATAACCTCTCTAGTTACTGCTACTGTGACCTTTTCTTGATATTTTTATACAAGTAGATTACCTTGTATTCTCATGCATCTTATCCTAACACCATGAGCACATTATGTTGACTCTCTTCAATTAATAAGAGCTTAATCAACACATTAGGATACATGTGGTAGGAGCCATAAGGATTGGATTTTCTTTTCGTCTTAATTAGAGTATATTGTGATTCTATATGGACCTAAATGTATGCAAAAGAAATACCATCTGTGGAGATTAATGGCATGTATGCAATTTACAAGTAAAGTGCACTGGGCCATTTTGAAAATATCTTGGGAATCAGAGGTCATTATGTATACATTACTAAGTACTTCCTATTATTATTTTTCATTTAATGTGGCTTATTGCTTCATAGGTGAACGTCAGCCTTCTATGGGACATGCTTCCAAGGGTTTGGGAGATGTACCTGATGTCCTGTACATATTAGAAAAAGAAAGGAAAGGTTCTTCCACATTTCTTGCGAGGAGACACCTAATTGTACTACAAGTAAGGTATACATATCCTAGCTTGGTGAGATTCGAACTTGTGACTTTTCCTTCAAGAATACAAATTCTCCACCACTAAACAAAACCTATGAATTTGTTTTGAAGACTGAACAACCTACTCCATATTGTACATAAAAATAAAAATGGTAAGTTTTGAGATAAAAGGAGTTAAAATCCCTATAGATCAAAGGAGGAGGATTGTCTCTCTGTCCTGCTCTTCTCTAGACGACTCATTAAGTGTGTGCCTCCCGTTATGCCTCTTAGACCGTTTGTTTGTCTTAACGCATCTGTTACATGGAAATTTGGTCTTTTGGCATTCAGGATTTAATTTTCTAGGTTTTCTTACCCTAATGGGGTTTTATTTTGCTTCTTCTACTCCTTCCAGGTGCATTGCCCCTGTTAGTTCACAGTAATGGCTTTTTTGGATGTTTTGTATACTTTTTATATAGTAATAATTATGGGTGGATATCCACCTTTTATCTAACAAAGGCGGAGGAATGCCACTGCAAATTGAACACACTTTATTTTTTAAAATTTCAGCTGCTTTTTATTTGTCTCAGTTAATTTAATAGCCATCCTCGTACTGTCTCTCTGCCACCGCCATACACTGGAAGAAATTGTTGTCCCCAAAACCATTAATTCATTTTCAGAAGTTGAAAGCAACTCCATTAATTCATCAATGATGGCAACTTTTGAGAGGCTTGCTTCTACTACAGGTTTACTGTTTGATTCTAGCCAAATATGAACAATTGTTAGGGCTGCCTCTTCACATTCTATTAAGTTGTTTGAAGTGCATAGGATGGCTGTAGCCTGCTTTAAATCACTTAGAAGATCAGGTGAAATTGGAGCGATAAAATCAAATGATTCTTTGTCATTCTCAGAAAAATGTCTGGTCAGAAAACCTTTTTGGCTTGAACTCTCCATATTGCTGTTTGCATTCCGTTTGTGTGAAAATTACTTAGATTAGTGCTCCCTAAGGTTGCTTAGATCAGCATGGTTTTCTGGAATATATTGGAGTGGAACTGTATGTTTCAATTGTGTGCTGGCATGACCATGCCCTGTCGAAATTCCTGAATGTGATATTTTCCAAGCATCGACAGCTTGCTTGAGTGAGGAATTTGTATTTGGCAGTGTCAAACTTTCCAGCTGCTGAGTTATTGGACATATCATTTTGCCTGGATTGCTGCACGCTCATAGGTTTGCCCAGTCTCTATTGTTACTGGATCCTCAAACAACTGATATTTAAGAGGACAGACAAAATCTTTTGGGATTCTTACATTACCCGATTGTTTAAAATATACAGTGTTCCGAAGTTTGAGTCCTGCACTGCAATGAAAGACAACTGAAAGATATGAGTATGATTACCAGAGATTAAATCACATCTCACAGTTCTCAGACCATATAATCAAAGCATCCCTTAAAACTTACCTGTCTGATTTAGAATTGTTATGTACAGATACAGTGTTGTTTTCTTTGGTATATTCTTCTCCTATGTTGGAACTCTGAGAAATCTCTGTTTCTATCTGTTCCATGCATAGACAACGTTATAAATAAGAGCATGAGGGCAATGCTTGAGGTACATTGATATAAATTGCCCAATTCTTTAATAACAGCATCACTGTGTGATGTGTACATTACTAATACCTCTGAATCAGATGGTGGTTGATTCATTTCTGAAGAAGATAATGGGCTCAAAGGGGAGTAGGAATTTGCATTAGATCGTTGCAGACTGTGTATAATTTCAGCAAATTGCTTCAAAGTTACTGCACTTCCTTTCCTGTCCGAAAGCTTGCAAATAATGGAAAACTTCTAGTTCTCATCAAATATAGTGTACTTTGTCATATGCTCCCATAACTTTAGCATCTCTTCCTCTTTAAGCTCTTTTCCTTCCAGAAGTATACTTGTTTTTTATATACTTCCATCTGCTTCTTTTACCTGGTTTCTTGTCTGCCAAAAGCAAGTACAACAGGCCAAAAGTGTTTGTGAATGTCCCATGTTAACTGAAAAAGAGAGAGCCTAATAAATATTAATATCATCTAGTAGAATAGTTTCTTACTTGGAGTGAATGATGTCAATGACCATCCACATTGGAATGCAAATTTTCTATATCCATGATATCAAACACATAATTATATATCTGTTGTAAACATTGTAAAAGATTTAATGGATGCAAAAAATCAGATCATCATATGCCCTCATTTGATGTCACAGTGTGTATAGAATCATAGATGTGTAAACTTGGGGATGGATTGCTTGTTTTGTTTTCTATAGAATAACTGTCCACTGTGGTCTTCAAAGACACTCAAGAATTAAAATGATACATAATATTTCTGTTGCTGATTAAAATCATTTTTCACAGCAGAGAAATTAGAACTTACTTCATTTGATGGTGTATCTTTTTGTATCTGTGATTTTCTGAAGAGTAATTATTGCACAATCAGTACCTATATGGATTGAGTAGCTTTTTTCCGCTTTAGAATTACTAAACCACTTGCATGAAAATCACCCCTCATTTATTTCAAAAAAATATATTTCATGAAGTTACCAAAAATCAACACATTTCTTCCAAATCATGTGAAGCAACAGGAACAAATCACGGAAACAGTTGGTCATGGATTACAATCAATGATAAATATAACTCACCCTTACGAGAATCTACATACGTGCATTGAATTTTCTATTTCATTCTAAAAGAGGGAATTCAATTTTGTGCCTAACCTTTCCAAGAGAGCCTTCTTTGATATAACATGCACCATTTTCCACCTGGTGACCATTAGGCCTTATTTTCAGCTCCTCAGTTTCCAAAACCACATTTGTCTCTTGTATTTGAGGCATTGAATTGATAGTTATATTTGTTTCTGCATTATCCATTCCCATAGTTGTTTTCTGCACTATCCATTCACATCTGTAATTTATGCATTATGATCCCCAGAGAAACACTGGGACACATCCTATTGCAATTAATATCACTTAGATCTATATTCTATAACACACCCTATTGATTTTTTAAAGTTTGGTAGTCATTTTTATATCATTTATATTATTGTTGAATATGTAGAACCTTAAATTTATGTATGCAAAATTATTTAGTAGAGCACAGGTGGTACCTGAGCCAAATAAAATAAAATTCAAGAAGTAAATAATTTTAAATATTAAATAGAGAAGTTAATTTGTTCAACAAAGAGATCTACTAGATTGAATTGTTCAAATCATTAAACAAAGAATTTTAAAATGGCAAAAGTTTTGGGAAAAGATAATCCAAAGCAAAAATTTTGTGAAAAAATAGTCTATGCCAATGGTGGAATGATTTTTAGTAATTATCTAAGAGTTTCAGATGAATTTTCCAAAAGTTTTGGGAAAAGATAATCCAAAGCAAAAATTTTGTGAAAAAATAGTCTATGCCAATGGTGGAATGATTTTTAGTAATTATCTAAGAGTTTCAGATGAATTTTCCTCAATATTTTTAGATTTAATTTACTTTTTATTATTGTCTAATTATTGTTGAGAGGCACAACCCTACAATGACATGGTGTAATGAAAAAGAACCTTTTCAAATTCTTCTGCACCAACATAACACTGTAAACCCTTTCAATTTCCATAGTGCCACACGAATGGTTTGACAGAAGCACAACTATGTACATTGACAAAATAGTAATAACATTAGTCACACTCCATTGCATGTAGACAACTCACCACATCAGTTACAAACAAATAACAATTCCAATTCCAATTCCACTTCCTTTCGCGGCCAATTATATATCATATATTTTGGGCATTGACTTATAAGATATGAGTGATTAATTCTCTCTGTGATCGAGATTGTTGGCATTCGACATGAATTGGTAAGAAAAGTGGCCTCCTTAAACTTCAACCATCTCTAAATTCAATTAGATTTTGCCTTGTCTAGTATAAATTGTGCTATTTTATTGAACTGTATTGACATGGATAATAGTATTGATTGTTGTATTGAGTTTCGTTTCTATACACTTAGGTCGATTGCATTTGATGTGCAGGTTTTTGGACCCAATTTCTTACGGGAATTATTCTCTTGAGATGCACAAAATGTTAGGGTGACACCTACCTACTTTCCCCACAGAGATGTAGATAATGTAAAGGGTTCCTATGATTTTATCAGCATCAATCATTAGTCTAAGAATATGCCAAGGACTACATCTTCTCGCTTTGCTTAAAATACGGTATTTTCTAAATACATATCATAGAACTTAATGTTACAACGGAAACCTAGTCTTAAACCTAAATATAATTTTAATCATAACTTTGGGTAAACTTTTATCCTAATCTTAATCTAGATCATGATAATAATTCTAACCCTGACCATAATCCAAAACCTATCTCTAACCCTAACCATGGAAAAACCCTAACCCTAACAAAAATCTAAACCACAATCCTAAATCATAACCCTAACCCTAACCCAAGGAGATAGAAATAGAGATGAGTATAGAATGAGAGGATGTGAGACAAATAAATAGAGAAATAGAGATAGATCAATAGACAAATGAGGCGATATATAGATGATGGGAGGGAGAGATGGACAAAGAAATAGATACTTAGTTGAACTTGTGAACCTCTATGGCATACCCGTTGCACACTAAGGTGCGATTGCTAGTAATTGTTCATTTTATTAAAATTAATAAATTTAATTTTAATTCGGTGTACCTATTGCACACCCAGGTGCAATTACTAGTTTTAATTATGTCGTAGGCATTTTCCTATGAAAGAGTTTGAGTTGATTTTTGCATCCGATGGTTGTAAATCCGGTCGACAGAATGACTACCATTGAATTGATCGCCACCGTTCAACGTTTGAAAGCTATGTGATTGGATCTTTTTTGTAATCGTTTTGAATCATGGGGATCGAACTTTGCACCGACGGAAATCTGGTCTTCTATGACGCCCAAAACAGAAGCGTCTGTCAGAGCATCGATCATTCCATAGACACTCTTTTAGTGGGCCATTCGATGAAAGCAGAATAGTGACGAAGCTCATCAGCCAGGCCTCTGAAAATGATGGGTCGCAGGGTCCATACACCTTTGCTATGAAAGGCGGTGGCTTTGCTTTGTACACCACTTTCCCAACTTCTCTTCCGTACAACCACACTAAGCTAGCCACACAAACACTAATTAGCTACAAACCCTAATTAGATGCATTGGAAAATAAACAAATTTTAGGTATTTAAATTCTGACCTGCGCGCAGTAGCTTCAACAAATCGAAATATGAGCTCGTGCCTTCTTGATTTGGAATACCTGAGTTCCTCCATTGAGTAGTTGTTCTACAGACGATGTCATGGATTCTTCACTAGTCCTCTAATTTGTTGGTGAATGTTTGGCATTGGATTTTAGGATTTTGAATGTGAATTGAGGGCTTTTCTGACCGTTTGTAGATTTTGTAACAGCAGGGAGAAGTGGTAGCAATGGAAGGTATATTCCTAGTACAATGTGGAGAAGTAGGGAGAATGTGTTGGCTAGCAAAGAAGGCCGCGAGCAATTCCAATTATGATATTAATATGAAGTGTTTGTGTCCAATAATTTTAACATAATTTGTTCTGGTAGACAGAAATCATTCATGGTTGACTCACTAAAGAGAAAGGTGTCGAGGCTTTTGTTTGGAAAATACTCATAGACGAGAAACCTTTCAGTTCTTTGGACACAACATCCAAGCAAATTCACTAAATTTCTGTGTTGAATATCGGCCACAAGTTCCACTTCATTCATAAATTTTCTTTTCCCCTGTGCACACCATGTACACAACTTTTTCACTACTATTTGCTTGTCGTCTTTGGTGGTTCCCTGAGAATTTAAACAAGTCCACATTAGTTTAATGAAATATCTTTGTTGCTACATCCAAAATAAAATAAGCAAGATCAAGGTATACATTTGCCTGATATCTGATGCGATGACACCTAAGGCAGGTATTATAAGCATTTGACCAAGACAATTATTGATTTTTATTAAGTCCATGTTGTTGGTAGAGCCATGGGAATTCTCTGTTTTATGATTTCTTGTTCAATATTTAAACGTTTATATATTATTAATTGATTTGGCCCACATGAGAAGTCTAGCCCATCATCGAAAGTGGGGAATAATAATGAAATAGTGTACAACAGTGCGCCAATGTTGACAATACTCAGGGAATTTGCCTTTGTCATTTTTTCTCCAAAATATTTAAAAATAATAGTAGTTTAATGTTTGTATATAATTTTAATAAATAAACTTGTTTTTGATGGTCAAAGTCAAAATTGATTAAAATAAAGTTTGTTAAAATACTCATGTGTCAATATGATTGTAAAAACAATTAACTAATCAAGTTAAAGACATACTGAGTCTATTAATGACCATATAATTGGCTTCCAATAATTATATGATAAAAATTGTATGTGCATATAAAAAATCTTGAACTTTAAATGTTTGAATTATGGGGCCTTGCCACTTCATCTAACACTTAAAATTACAAGAAAGAATCCAAATTTAGTTCAATCAAATGTCTACTACATTGAATTTGGTATCATTTAAACAGTAACGAGATAGGAAATTTATAAATCTTAGCAAATTATTGGATAACGTTCTTCAAACTTGTAAGTGTCAGTTTTTGGATTTGATTGTGTAGCATTTTTTAACCATCAACATTTTGAATCATACTACATGATCCATCATCAGGATGCTGCTAGATAGAAAGGAAACATAAAATTTCGTTAGCCATAGTTCCATCAATCTATTGGATTCCTTTAGAGGATTATCTAAGATTCATAATGAATGTAATCTTATATGATTTTCATAGAGTTCATGGACACCATACATATACTTGTACGAAATTAAGGAATAAAATCCTAGATCTCATTCATAATAATGTGATTCATGTTGATGGTGTGAATGAGAGGAAATATTTTAAATGCTCCACTAAATAAAAATGGGAAATTTATGCCAATATTATACAATCTAACAATATTGAACATCAATAGGTAGTCAGGCATACTACTAATTCTATGATGTATTTACATGTAAGATATAAAAATATATATAAAGTTGGATGTATATTTTTATATCTATAATGTATGATGGTTTTGAATGTGTGGGGGCGATGTTGTAGATATATGTTGCCTCCTAATCCAAGACAAGGAGATCTCAATTGATTAATCGAAAGGAGACGATCAATGCGAAAAAGAATCAATTGGTTATGGATAAAGAGGGAAAGGGGATCTAATTTCTTAGTTATAAAGTGAAACAATAAATCAAAAAGTTTAAGATAAAATGAAATACTTATCTTGAAATGTAGCAGATTTGGAAATTGTTGTTTTTTGGTGTCTGTATTGAGTTTCTGGAAATTCTACAACCGAATTCGGGCTAGAAACATAGAGACGGAGAAAACCCAGAAATCTTTTTCTTTTCTGAAGCAGGTCGATCTTGACCCAAATGAAGGTTGACTTTAACCCCTTTATATCAACCTTGACCTACATAGCTCCGATGAAAATTTTGTTCGCAAATCTTGAAAATTTGCTGAAAAGGGTATCCAAATCTGCTCTGTAATTCACTGTTCTGCACTTGCACTTGCAAGAAAAAAGGTTTTGTTGTTTGGATGAGGGGTTTGCCTTGGTCAAACCCCGATTTTAGAATTAACCTTGAAATAGAATTGAAATGGAGAATGCTAGCAAGTAGTAGAAGTAGATCTAACAATGAAGCTATGATATTCAATAGCTATGAGCATAAGCAACTACTGAAACATCATCTTTAAGAGTATCATCTAGTACTACATAATCATTTTCTTTCTTCTCATGTTGCTACAACAGATCTTTGTACAATACTTTCTCATTGAATATGACATTCTTGCTTCTTACAATTTTATGATTTTCAAAATCCCAAAGCCTATAACCAAATTCATCAATGCCATATCCAACAAATACACATTTTTTTGACTTAGCTTCCAGCTTGGTTCTATTTTTGGAATCTATATGTGCAAAAGCTTCACAGCCAAAGGTTTTGAGAAAGGAATAACTCACTTTCTTACCACTCTATGCTTCCTCTGGAATACCACAGTGCAAAGGAGTAGAGGGGCCTCTATTGATTAAATAAACAACAGTGTTTACAACCTCTACCCACATGTTTAAGGGCATCCTAGCATGCAACCTCATACTCCTTGCACGCTCCATTATTGTCATGTTCACGTGTTCAGCCACTCCATTTTCTTGTGGAGTCTTTGGTACAGTTTTTTGCCTACGAATACCATTAAAGGAACAATAATCTTCAAATTATGTGTTGCAATACTCACCACCATTATCAAATTTGAGACATTTTAACCTTTTACCAATCTCATTCTCAACCAAGCATTTCCATTTCTTAAAAGTTTGAAATACATCATATTTCTATCTAAGGAAATAAATCCATACTTTTCTTGTTGCATCATCTATAAATGTAACATAATACAGAGAGCCACCAAGGGAAGATACCTGAGCTGGTCCCCATACATATGTATGCACAAGCTCTAGTCTCTCATTTTTCTTTTCCTTCTGACACAAGGAAGAGTCAAAAGGGGCCGAACAGTGGCACACCCTAATGATCCAGCTTGCTCAACAAAATGCAGAAGCAAAACAACAACAACAGTGAGAGAGAATGCAAGATCAACTATATATTATTCAATCAATTTGATTCATACATGCTGGGTTGTAAGGCCTTCTCGGTTACAACTAGATATTACAATAAATTACAGAAGTCCTCAAACATGCGAGGATCTGCCAACTATCTCTAATCTTCTATCTTCTTACTTCTATCTAGAATTGCCCTCTAAACTACAACCAAACAACTACATTTATACAAGAGGCTACCGAACTGAGTCGGCCTTCAGATCCACAATCAATGGAAGTAACGGTCAGATCTAGGACCACACACTACTCAATAATGGATACCAACATTAAATTTGCGACCCATAATAAATGCATCAGTCAACCTCAATAGAAACTTGAAATAAACTACTCGGTAAGCAAGGATGACCAAGCAATAGACAAGCATTGTCGAGCGCCAGTGAAACAACCGACCACCCAGGAGATAACCGACCATACTCGGTAACCAAAGGAAACTGACCAACTACCGAACGAACTCGGTCAAAGAAGGGACTGAGCAACACATACAAACTTCAAAATATTTTTGGTGACAAAGGATTGCCAAGGACCTGAGATGCTCTTGCATCAAACACCTGGAGTTATTTTGAAATGATTCTCCAAATAATTTAGCACGTATGGCCCGAGCTGCATCCAACTCAGAATTTGAAATCCATGAACTATCTTCAATTGGTCTATTTTTCCATTTTACCAGATATTCCATGTATTAACTTTCCTCTTGTACTTTTACCAACTCTTTGCTCCAAAATCTGTTCAATTTCTTCATTCTCCTTCTTAGGATATTCTATCGATATTGCCATCTTTTCATCAAGTTCATGATACTCATACAAATCAACAATGCTGAAAATAGGTGAAATATCCATGTCATCAGGTAACTCAATCTCATATGCATTTTCACTATCAATTTTTTCTCAGAATCTTGCAAGGTCCAAACTTCTTCATCTTCAGTTTCCCATATGTACCAACAGGAAATCAACCTTTCTTTAAATGAACCATCACTTCATCACCAACATTAAAAGTCTTATGTCTTCTTGATTTATCAGCTCTGTCTTTGTATTTCTGATTACTTTTTTCCAGCTTCATCTTCACATCTTCATGCAATGTCTTCATGTACTCATCAAACTTTACTCCTTCAGCACTTCTCTTACTTTCATCATCAATGTCTCTCAAATCAGATATACCTCTCGGCTATATGCCACTCACAATCTCAAATGGTGTTTTTCCAGTACTCCTATTCACTGAATTATTGTATGCAAACTCTTCTTGTGCCAACACGGAATCCCAATTACTCGGTGTGTCTCCAACTAAACATCTCAAAAGATTTCCCAAACTTCTGTTCACAACTTCAGTCTGTCCATCGATTTGTGGGTGAAATGTAGAACTATATTTCAACTCAGTGCCAAATTTCTTCCAAAGAGTTTTCCAAAAGTATCCAACAAATTTACTATCTCCATTAGTAAATTTTACCTCAAATTTCGACGAAAATTGGTCGAATTTTCGACAATAATTGGTCGAATCCATGACCAAAACTTTTGTCATTTTTTTTTCGTCGAATTTTCTACCTATTTATTATTGGTTGAAATTTCGACCTATATTTTGGTTGAAATTTCGACTGTAGCTCTTGCTTGAAACTGAGAGGATCACCATCATTTTTTTTTCCCAATGGTCGAAATTGAGACCATGCAATGGTCAAAATTTCTACCAATGCATGGTTTCAATTTTGACCATACTATGTATGACATTGTCGTCGTTTTTTACCAAATGGACAAAATTGAGACCATGCATTGGTCTCAATTTCGACCATACCATTGGTGGAAGGTATGGCATTGTTGTCATTTTTTTTACCCAATGGTTGAAATTGAGACCATGCATTGGTCTCAATTTCGACCATATGATTGGTGGAAGGTATGGCATTGTTGTCTTTTTTTTGCCCAATGGTCGAAATTGAGACCATGCATTGGTAGAAATTGACCATAGCATTGGTCGAAATTTCGACCAATGCTAATTTTTTTTTTTGTTTTTAAATGTCTATTAAAAAGTGGTCTTGGTTTCTTATTTACAATAATTCAATGCTAAAGTCGACCATATTGATCTTGGTTGTTGACTTCATTAGCGATGCATAATCTGCAAATTATTTTTTTACTTTATATAATAATTATAGTCTCCATTCTCGTGTCTTCTACTTCAAGACAGTTAGTGGCTAAAAGACAATCTAGTTCTTTGCCATCCTTACACTATTTGTTTGATGTGTTATTGTTTCTCTAACCAACATGGTTGGCCATACAGAGTACTACCTAAGAGACAACTTCCACTTAGTCCCAAATTTTAATTTACTTGAAATCCATCGCTGCCATTTGGTGATATTATTTGTAAAGACAAATTACCACCTTTGCTTTGCCTATCTTATGAACTGAACATGTTGTCACCGGTTGCATGAAGTCATCAATATGAAGGATACTAGTTGCTGCTCTTTTATGACTCTTCAAAGTATAATCATTGTTCGTTAGTTCAATATTTATTAATCCAGAACTTTGATCCTGATAGCATCCCATATTTTTACTTACTATGTTGCCACCATTTTATTTCCTTAAGGCACAATCCTTGTCCTTTCATTTGCTGTTCTAATCATATATTATTTCCTTCTTCATGTAACATCTTCTCTCTTATTACGACTCTGATGTTGCAAACCCTTAAGGCACTAATGACAATAAATTCCAATTGTCTATGTACCCTTGGCATCAATGACAACATTTCCAACAATGTAAGTGTTAAGTGGGAATGGTCCTACTTTAAATGGCTTAAGGTGCCACTGAATCCTGCTGTACACCCATAAGTAGGGTGTAGGTATACCCACATTTCCAAGTGTACAACACAAGCTAGATGCCTCATTGGAACTTTAGCCATATGTTAATGAAACATTTGGAAGTTGGGTACCAGATGTGTGTTTAACACCAACACAAACAACCATAAGATATAAGTTATAACCCTATTTACCATGGGCATCTAGCTATGGTCATTCCTACCATTCTAAGAGAGCTCCCACATAAAATAAATGGATATAGCATTCCTAATTTCATTCTACAACAATGAACTTTCAATTTTATAAACAAGTAAATTTAACCTTTAAGGTGCTAACTAGCTTAATTAAAGATACGAAAATGAATTTTGATCTAATAATATTTCTAGGACATTAGAAATTGAATTTAGCAATTTCTAATTTAGCTTTGCCACAAAAATGATAAATCTTCACTCTTGGATAATGTTCTTAAATAAAAATTTTGAACAAGTTGTTTGGGATCTCTTTCTTCTAGCATTTTTCTACAAAACAAAAAGTCAAGGCACTAAAGTGATAATTCAGTTGCAAAGATTATATGCTCAAGTAATATCAAAGATAAGCGTAACTCTGGTTCTAACAACAAAATGTGGCTTTTAGCAATGATTCCAGATAACTTCCAACAGTCCTCTATATATTTGGTCATTATATACAAAGTAATAAAGATTGCATGCAGAAGGGTACCACAAAGAATGCTAGGAAGCCTCTTTATGTCAGGGCCTTTTATGTGTTTAACAAGTGGAAGCTCCAAACAAGATATCCCTTGGTTCCCCTGCAACAAAAATGATACTATAATGAAGCGCATAGACAACAGAAGCCACCAAAATAAGTTGACAATAATTCAATGTCCTCTAGAGAATATGTAAATCACACATATAAGTTTACACACTCTACAAAAGGAAATCAACATACATATAGTTACAATGTGACTAATCTTCCTCTGGTAATTCAGGATATTGTCTCTTTTAAACAGTATAAAATTTTCTTGTATAGAACTTGCAATTTTTAGATTCCTTGAGCTTCCCAGATTAGACCAATCACAAATTATATTTGTTTATCGATCACAAATTACTTTTATCATCAGGTTTCTGTGTTGATGTGCTATTCTCTAGTGTTGCTATTCCCTATATTTTAAGTAACATTGATTAGTTCTGGACACAAGAAAATTTATGACAAGTGACTAAATCAGATCAAGTCCAAATTGCTTTCAGATAAAGGAAAATGATAGATATTCTATGTTAAAGGCAATTTGCCATTAAAATCTGTCGCATATATAAAATAGAACTATAACTAACTAAAATTAAAGAGAAATTAGACCATTGAGGTTGTAGGATGGTGTAGAGGCCCAGAACTTTTTAGTGCAGTCCCTCTTTATAAGATGCAAAAATTCAATATGTAAGGCATAAATAGAATTAAGCATCAATAGCTAGTAATGTTGTCCACAGAATTGCTGAACAAGAGAATATACAAGAATAAATGTAGCAAATAAGTGAAAATGTTTAAGCCATCATTTGCAAGGATCAAGAATTTGAAGTTTACTACATGATCAAAAAGATGGAACATCTGAGAAAAGAACCTCAGATGAGTGCTATAAAGATATTCAGCCTTGTCTTGGTTTAAGCCACTGTTTGGAAAGATCAAGATAACTACGTAATATCCCATTTATTTATTTTTAAATATAACAAACCCTAGCCCACAATAACACTTTGCACAATTAAACATAAATATGAAATCATCCCAAAAATTGTAGTTTAATAGCTTATTATCTAATTCATAAATAATGTTTCAAATATAGCTCAGAAAAGACTATTTATCTTCTGCAGCAGCTGCTAATTTATCTCTAAATCTACAGTGATCGACTTCTTAATGAAATGCCTTTTAAGTGTCTCCAAATCTACCTGATATCCACCTTAAAATGCCATGACCTGCTGCTTGGTGAAAGGATGTTTTAATTACATTTCCACAATGGTGATGTTCATGTGAAATCACTCTAAGGAATTGTGGGCTTTCATCTTCCAATTCTAAATCTAGAGGGTTTTTACTTTTTTGTCATTGGGTTAATTATACCGTAGTTCCATGCTTCACAAGAAGTAGAAATCAGATGATAAATGTTTTTCTATGCTCCCCCAAGTTTTCACGATGGGGTCGACAAGGAATAGCAGGGAATGGGTAAAGGTGTTTTTAGGATCCATTTTCTGTTAACCACAAAGATGAGGATAAGTGTATTTTGTTACTTTGCTCTTTGCCCAAATTGCAAAAAAATCTAATCCTTTCTTTGACTGGTTCAATGATAGATTCAAAGTTGGGTGCCCTTGTTGCTACTTTGTTTCACAAAGGAAATGCGAAGAAAATCCATGGATGAGGGCTCAAAAGATGCATTACATATTTGGAGAAGGTCCAAGAATAAAGGAGAGTCAAAAGGGGATAGGAAAGAAATCTACCAAGAGATCTAAGTATCTAAGTCTTGAGACTATTCTGCAATCCAAAAAAGAAGCTGAGAAGCCCAATAATCAAGTCAATACAAATATGAGAAGCTGAAAATGCGACTCCCCAGTGAAAAATCTAAATATGATGTCAACTCCTAAACCTAAACACACAACATATGAGAATGTACATCAAGCAAGCATTAATTCTACAAGCATCCTTAACACTATCAATGCATAACTCACCTTGACAACCAATTTATCATTAATGTATTTGCAAGCTTCCCTCATTGCAAGCTGTTCAAAAAAAAATATCACAATATGATTTGCAATGGACACTCAAGTCATAAAACAATCATCTAAATAACAGCTAGAAAAATAGCTGATTCTACTGCTCCCAAACTATGCTTATTTAATCCCTATTCTGAAATCTATAAATACAATTTTGTATGCATGCATTTCTTTTTAGTAAGATAAACAACTTAAATTACCCTATATCCACTGATGATAGAAGTTGGATGGATTTTATTCCGAACCAGGTCATTTGCCTGCTGTAAGTACAAAAATCAAATGGGCACATGCAGCACACTGTAAGAAAGATGCCTTTATGAAATTTGAAATAAGAACCTAAGAAGCGAAGTAAAGATTTAAAGGTCTTATAAAAATGTACAAGGTAACACAAAAGACAATCTCCCTAAAACGAGAAATAATTTGTATAACATACCTTCAGCAACTCTACAACAATAATAACAATTGATGTTGTGCCATCCCCAACTTCTCGATCCTGCAATTTTGCAAGTTCCACCAAAACCTATAGATAGATGAAAACACCAACCTCGTTAACAATATATTTTGAGTGCATTGAAAAAATTTATGGAATGAAATTGATAAACATAATAAGTTTTTGAGGTACTAGTCAAATAATGAATATTTTTACATCCATTACCACTGATAATGTGTAATAGCATAAGATATTAAGATATACATATACCAACTAGACATAAAAGATTCGAAAAAGAACTGTGGTCCTTCAAGTATTTTTTAAGATTGATTTTGTGTTTGAAACCATAATGAGGATGCCTCGGGATATATGCTGACTACCACCTATGACAGAAAGTAGAAGGAAACAACCTTAAATTTTCAAAGAAAGTATATTTCAAATTTGAAATATTTGGGCTTAAAATACCTCGCACTCAATATGCCAGAGCATAACTCTTCACAAGTACCGACCGCCATAACAAAAAATTTGCAAAGAATATTTTAAATAAGTTGAGTACAATAAACTATGAACTTGAAGTATACAGTGGCTTACCTTCCTGTTATGACAACATTCTATGGCCCAGACTTACAACGGTATTCAAGAACCTGATTTGCCCTATCAATGTTCCCGTAAATAATCCAGCAAACCAACCACACCAAATCAATGTATCCAGCTGACTATTCCCATCTTTGATATTAAAACATATGCATCAATTAGTAGTTTTCAATATTCGTGTTATGTTGTATCTTGTAAGGAAAATGTCAGATCAAATCAGTAACTAGATGATACAAGAACTCACCTAAGATTCTAAATGCAATCGTTAGAATAGCTCCATTGCTCAGCACAATCAGTACAAACTTTTCAATGAGATTAGTAAGCTGCATCAAATAGAGAGTTTGGACTGTCATAATACTCTATTGTACATCCAATTGAAATGCAATAGCAGAGAATATGATAGTTCTTAAGCATCATTTGGAATTAGAATCTCTGTGATGAAAGGCAAGTTTGGTAACTCAAACAGGCATCTCTGAACAAGAAAATCAATGAAGATGAAAAATATTAAACTACATTAGACCACGACAATTCAAAATGAGTCAAGACCAGTAATTTATATATTTTTAATTGAATCCCTTGCAACAAGCCAAATGGAAGATTGGGATGCCTAATAAGGAAGCTTGTCTTTAAAGTTTGAGCTTCACTTGGTTTCGAGAATAGTTTAATATTCTCTACTAAACAAGGCCAACCACGTGAAGGTGGAAGCTCATTTGGCCGCTCCCTCCCCCCCTAACATCACTCTAAATTCCCCATTAACATTTAATAACATTCATTCATTCATCCATTTTTGAAATATAACATTCAATCATTATAATCACATGATAACATTCATTAACACATAAAATTCATTAACACACAACATTCATGAATAAGTCATTAACACATAATTCATTAACACACAACATTCACGAATAATTCATTAATACATATTAACACACATCATTCATCAACATTACTAGTACAAAATTACATCTGGCATTAATACAACGTTCTTTCAATAGCAATAAATGTTAATTACAATCATTTCTTTTTGGGTTTCTTGCTATTTTTTTTAATCATGTAATTTCTAAGAGGAAGATCAATGTTCTCATTATTCCCCTCTATTGATTCTAATCCCAACGTGTGTCTCCTCCTCATCTATTCAGGAACATGAGCCCATTGCGCTAAAGGGGGGTCCGCTACAATAACTACTTCATGAGTTAAATTCACACTATTTTATATTAGTGAATTACAAGTATTTATGTAAGTAAAAAAACTATAAATCAAAAAATTAATTTAAAAGAACAAAACATAGATTTTCTTTACCTGAATGTGCCACATGATCTACATGGTGATCAGTCTGAACATCCTTCAACACTCGTTTAGCATGACATGATTCTGTATCCTCTAAAATATACACAAAAATGTTACACCAAGTTCAATTTAAGATGTTAAACTGTATTAATAATTACATAATTAGTTTTAAATAGAAAATGAGCACCTCCTTGGACAGTACGATGCACATCAGGGGCTTCATGATGCGGCGTATGATCTATGTCACGATTAAGAGACTGCATTGCAATGTCATGCACATTATTATCAAATTGATTGTTGCTCAAGTATTCAATTTCTAATATATTTTTTGGCATATTTACCTGTGCATATGATGTAGGAGACTCTTCGGTTGGGCCAGTGGAAGCTTGCCGTAGGCGTTCAGCCACGGCTTGATAGCCTTCCTTGAAGGCAATTTTTTTGTGTTCTTTCGTGGCCTCTAAATTAAAATCAGAGCCCTGCATTTTTTGATTAAACAAAATTATTTGCATTTTATAAATAACTTTTCTCTGCAATTCATTTACTGCTGCTTACAATTCGTGCTTTAATTTTTGAATATCCTCCAGCGCCAAGTCTGTGTTGCCCAATCTTTTGTAGCCTCGCCTTTGTTGCCATTGAAGTGTCCTGCAACCTATGAAAAGTTTGAAATATGTTAGATGATATAGATATAAAGATCACTAATTAGTGCATTATTACATTGTACTAGTAGTTAATACTATTGCATACCTTCTCGCATTTGTTGGTGAAACTCCTCTTTGAGCATCCGCTTTCTCCTTTGCATCCAAAATGAATTCATTCCAATCCCTCACTGAAATAAAGGGAGGACGCTCGTACTTTGGGTTTTGGACGAGACTCTTTCTATATGCGTCCCTCACAGTCTTAAGATGTTTGCAAGCTCTTTCTAAAATTTTCTTCTCATCAAAAATATTATTACCAAACTCATGCTCTAAATCTTTGATGAGCTGATCTTTTAAACTTTTTTCTTGCAAATTCCACCTTTTAAGAAAAAACACAAAATTGTTAGATATAGCCACTAAAAGAAAAGACCGGAATGAAAGGAAAAATACTTTACCAATTAATGATATGAAAAAAAAATAGAGGGATAATCTTAGTTCACTTATGATGTTCCACCTTGTACGTATGGTGGGCCCGAATATATGCAATGTGAGGTCATAAAGCTTCTTATAAAATGTATCATTTCTTGCAAAAAATGTCATGGGATAATCAATCCAAAACTTGTTATGAATAGGTAAATGCATATTACAATATAAAAAATAATTATTTAAAGTACCTGGAATCTGAGGACATTTTATAGGCATTGATTCATTATTGTCAATCAATAATGACGTCTGCGTAGCTCCCGTGCTAGTAACACGGGTAGATCCAGAAAATGGTGGTGAATTATCACAACACATGTAGATTGATCAGTATCTGGCGTACCAAACAGTGTCACCGGTGTATCTCCTTCTCCAAAAAAATAATCCACTATGTGATGCACCCAAGATTAAAGTACAAATTATGAAATCATAATTAGCACAAAACCAAATATAGTAAAACAAGGATTTACCAGCTGCCATACACCTTGAAGGCATTGATGTTTGCATGGCCCTTGTGGCTAACATTGCACTCGACAATCTTGTATGGACAACCTAGCTAGGAGGAGTCTCCTGCAATTGATGACTTGAACAATACATTGTTAGCAAAGACATTTTGAAATAATAAAAGTAAGAGTTAACTTGAGAAGTTTTTGAATGTTCCAAAGAAAAAATTCCTTGTAACTTGTCAACTAAAGGATTATTTTACCTGAGGCGGCCGAAGGTCTGCTAGTACTGGCCTCACCGCATTGTCCTTGACCAGGTACTAGAGATTCCATAAAATCTTGCAACAGGAACACATATTACATATATTTTACTTCACAACATAAAAGAGTATAAAATATAAACCTTTATTGAAATTTTGTTATAACTAAAGATTCATTACTACTTACTTGATACTGACGTGCGAGCGCTTTCAATTCAGTTAGCCTCATCAGCATCTCCTCAGTTGGATTTGTTTCATACAAAATATTAATTATTTCTTTATTGATTTGTTTCATTTTTTTCTTCAACATAATTGTTACACTAGGCGAATCTGCAAAATGATCATCATCCTCGGGGGTAGCTATTGCCTCTATTGTTGAGGGTGCTTTTCCCTTATCCTGAACATCAAATTGTGACAGGAATATCAATAAAACTATCATAAAAACTCCAAAACCATAAATAAAATAACGTAATAATATAACATTTTTCAACTATCTAATTTGTACAATTTTAATGAGGTTTACCCTTGCTAAAGAATGGGTGGGAGGAGCATCCTCGTGGCCTCTATCATGTGCGGGATCCATATCGTCCTATGACAAAGATTAAATATAAAAACTTTAGCGAACTAAAAGCAATAGACTTAGCAAAAAAAAACTTATTAATAAAATGGTATATAGTACTTACCACCCTCATGATAGTAACTTTGTTTGTATCTATGCGATTTAAATGATAATCTATTAGCAGTTCTTCCCCTGCACTTATTGATTTTATTGCACATACAAAAACTTGATTCCCCTCACGCGCCTCAAATATGCAATTGGGTTGCTTATTAGTTGACGAAGGTCGCGTACTATTTATAAAACCCACAATATTACCTGTTGTTTTTGGTCTCCCATCAATGTACATTGCAAATCTTTTACTTTGATCATTTTCTTTCCTTTGTATATAATTAGCTGATAGTGCATACCTACGCATACTTTTTTTATATTGAACAATCCACATCCAATCATTGTAATTGTAACATGGACCGACATACTTGAACAATTCAACAACTCTGTTGTAATATACCTTTATCCCATCCATGGAAAATAGGCCCAAACCATGTAATGAGGATGGAGCAATGCGATATATCCTCTCATTAACACAAAAATCAGTATTAATTGGAGGTAGCTCATTGGGTACCCATTCTTTCTCAATGTGTGTGTACCGAAAGGGCACCTTGATGTTGCCTTTGGTCTCATCATCATAAGAACATGACCCCCCATTATCAAGAAAATATTGCATGCATTTATCAATTTTTTTTTCTAATCTTTTGACCTCTAGTTGATCTCCCTATTTTAGCCGTACTACATGTAGAACTTTCATCTAGCATTCCCTCATTCGATGTAGATAGATCTGACAAGTACCTATTTGGTGGGTGCTGCAATCCATCAAATGAGATATTGTCACATCAATATATATAGAATAATCAAGTCATGACCCATACGTACGATTCTTCTTTGTCTATACATGAGAGATATAAAATGTACTAGGTTGAAAGTGATTATATATTATATTTCTATATGGTTCTTCTTTGTTTATATATACATTATATGATTATATAATATGTCTATTTATAACATATGTGCTCAGTGATAAACAAGAAGAATATAAGAAAATTATGTCTATTTATTGACTTATACCTACTGATCCATGTCACTATGCACGATCCACGCCAAAGGGGTCAAATTTTCTGCATATGTTAATCATTTATCTTAAGTTAGCTAAAAATTACATGATACATATGCTACAAATAACTTAGAAGATAACATGAACAATATGCAAGATTGTAAACATGAACAAATTTACCTTATATATGGAATGCAAGATTGTCAACAGAAGGGGTGACGATGTCTGTAGTCAATTGCCTATTTGCAAAAAGGGTGATAATCAAACACAAATATACATGTATCAACAACAATTAATTGAGCATCGTAAACAAAAAATTGGTAATTATAAATCACATATGTTGTAATCATTAGAATTGAACACAATAAATATGTAATCATTACAATTTAAAGCAAAACATAAATATGTAATCATTAGAATTGAACACAATAAATATGTAATCATTACAATTTGAACACAATAAATATGTAATCATTTCAATTATGTCATTGATCATCATCATCATCATCATCGCCATCATCACCATCATCATCTCCATCAACAGCATCACCATCATCATCATCGCCATGATCACCATCACCATCGTCATCACCATCATCATCATCATCATCATCATCATCATCATCATCATCATCATCATCATCATCATCATCACCACCACCACCATCATCATCATCATCTTCATCATCTGCTTCATCATCTTCAGTATCTTCTTCTTCCATAACATTATACTTTATCGGCCTTCCTCTTGGATCATGTCTAACAACAAATGACCAACCTTGTTTATGTGGAACCTCTGAGTAAAACACTTGCTCACACTGGCTTGGAAGAGCATAGGGCTCATCTCCAACTGGCTCAAATGACCTTGTATTAATCATTGTAAATCCATTATCATGTTGAATAATAGTTCTATCTGGATCATTTTGATTCAGTCGTAGCCTGTACCATTTGATGACAAATAGAACTACTTTGAAAGAGTTAAAGTTGCACTCAATTATATCATCTAAGATGTCATAGTATTGATTTTGAGATTGTTGAGGATGTATGTCGTTTCTAGATGATATATTGATGACTTCGAAAACTGCACTTATCCCAGAATCACAAGTTTTCTTTGTGTCATCCAACTTTTTTATGTGAAATTTGTGGCCATGATAGTACATAGCTTTGTGGTGCTTGACCTGCAATTTTTCAAGTGTGTAAATTATTTGCATCATGAGTTGATATGAAACATTCGAGTCATGATCATTAATAAATTTGTACGTACCTCTCCACCTCTTAAACCATGTGCTAGATCAATTACCATAGGAGTAACATTAGAATCTCCATTACGATGAGCTTCTCTAACCAATCAAGCAACACCTTCCCATGTTAATGAGCAACCATTTTGTTGACATCGTTCAATCCATACTATCATCCAATCAAGATTGTTTGCAATATACAAATGTATTGCATCCCACTCTTGACCAGCTGTATCAAAAAAAATACACCAATTATAAATAACTTATATTGAAGATTTATAAGAATTAATTAACTACAATAACATCTTAGATTTACCTCTCGCTTTCCTCAATCTACCTTTCCCCATCAAGTACTCCCCTTCGAATTTGTTAATGGAGTTGGGATCCCAAATATGATCTACATGGATCTTTGCTGCAAACTTAGGAAGATATTCACTAATGTACACCATGGTCTGGTATACCATATATGCCTTCACCATAGAACCCTCAGGATGTGCTCTCTATCGAACCAAGCCTTTAAAAAATTTCAAGTATCTCTCAACCATCCACATTGACCTAGTTGGTACAGGTCCACACAATTCAATCTCCTCAACTTGATGTATGAGGTAATGTTCTTGTGCATTGAAAAAAGTTGAAGGTAGACACTTTTGCATTTCACACATAAGAAGAGAAATTTTTCTTTTCCAATATTTTATATCTTCTTTATTGATTTCTTTAGATGACAACCACCTCATGTATTTTCTAAAATCATATATAACTTGTTTGACACCATTGGCAAAGTGGTGTGGGAGAGATAGAAGTAGAACGTACTGCAATATTTGTAAAATGATCTTGTCAATATTTAATAAAATAATGCAATGAAAACCACATGCAATATACAAATATATAGTGAATACAAAATAATATGAATTATCTTAATAAATATATACCAATCATGTGTTTTCATCCCTGGCCCAAATTCACTTTTCTTTGATATGAGATCGTTTATGTTCGCAGCAAATCTTGTGGGAAATCGTATTTTTTTTATAATTTCTTTTATAGCATTGCTCTGCTGCTCCGACAATAACCATGGAAGGGCACTTGTATCAATTTGGTCTCCATTGTTATTTGATCGAATAAAAATTTTTATTGCATGGTTGGATTCTTCAATGTCACTACAAATTTTGATAATTTGATCTTTGTCACACCTTCCATCCAATATTTTCCATGTCTTTGTTACATTCTTTCCAATATGCATAGGATCAAACAAATGCACGATTGAGAGTTGCTCGTAGTACGACAACCTAGTAAATTGCGTAAGATAACTTTTTAGTCCTTTTGGAAGTTGGTCATTGATGCCTTGACGACCTTCACAAGCATCAATTACATCATTAGTAAACAAAACACAATATCAAAATATAAATTTGAAACAAAAACCATTAGATGAAATGACATTACCTCGATGATTTATTTTATTGTATGTCGACTTCCATAGGCGAGGTGTCATTCTCCGTGGCTTTGATGTAGTCTCTTCTTTCCCATTGAAAAGATGTTTTTCAATAATTCGATACTTATGATTTCTGTGGAGAAAGTGTCTATTCTCATTGAACACCTGCTTTCTTAAACTTTTTGAATGATGAGATTTCATCTTTGGACTACAAACTGGACATGCAAATTTTTCCTTTATCTGAAGACCTACAAGATCGTGTATAATTGGATTAAATGTGTTAACTTTGTGTTAGCACTATAACATACCAAAAAAGAGGCGTTAAGAAGAGAACATACCACAAAAATGTGTTAGCCTAGGGGCATCATGTATTGTCCATACAAGCATTGCATGGAATTGAAATTGTCTTTGTCCTATTGGTCTAGAGATGTCATGCATAGTGACCCCATTCCATAACACCATCAATTTGTCGATAAAGGGCTCAATATATACATTGATATCTTTAACTTGGTACTTACCTAGTTGAATGAACAAAAATATTACATAATTATTATGACCATTTTGATGGATTATTAATAATAAATTAATATAGATGACCATTAAATCAAAAAATACCTGGAACAATCAGTGACAACATTATGTGCTCCCTCTTTATGGACAACCAAGGAGGAATGTTATTTTTTATAACAAAAACAGGCCACACCGAGTAAGTAGATCTCATCTCTCCAAACGGATTGACACCGTCCGCTGCCAATGAAAGCTTGAGATTACGAGATTTTTCTTTAAATTGTGGCCATTTTTCTTCTATTTCGTTAAATGTCGAACCATTCGCAGGCATTCGCACAATGTCATCTTGACTTCTATTGCATGCATGGTAATCCATAAATTGTGCCAAGCTATTGCACTTGAATAATTGTTGCAGACGTGAAATAATGGGAATATGTCGAAGAACCTTGCGAGGCACCTTTTTTGTTATTCGATCTGATTGATATCTACTAATATGACAAATAGGGCATTCTGTTGCAAATTCATGTTGTTTATGATATATAATATGATCGTTCAAACATGCATGTATTGTTTGATACTCCATTCCAATATCTTTCATAATGACAAATAATTCTCAGTACAAGCAAGGTAGAATGTTTGATGGTGGTAACAAACACTCACCTATCAACCTACGACCAAAAATATAATTTTTTAATTTAAAGAATATTAATTGCTACACGATTCACCCAATATTAATTGTAAGGGAATTACGACTAAAATAATGAAAAAAGATGACATACCTTAACATACATGTCATTGCTACGTTGGATAAACCATTCATAACCTTCAAGTTCACCAACAACAATACAGCGGCAAGAAGAGTTGTTTCAGAGCCTTCATATAGGGGCTCGTGTGCCTTCTCAAGTATAGGTACATCAAGCTCTACGTCAACATCATCATCATCATCATCATCTTGATCATTGTGATCATCTTGATCTTCTTCGTCATCGTGGTCTTCTTCCATGATATCATTACCTTCTACTTCTATATTCACACCTCCATGTTCCCTCATTTGGAAATCCACATTCTCCAGATTGTCATGGTCCATAACATGAAACTCAGGGACGTTGACCTATATGAAAATGATGACCTTATATTAACCATGACCATGTTGTCATCATCAAATCATGTCTTATGTATTTTATAAAATATTAAAATACATACCAATGGACGAAATTCATTTCCCCCTTCAATGTGACCATGTTGCCTACAATGTTCCTCAGTTGTTTTGATTAGATATCTTCGAGTCTTTAAGCCCTTACAAAGTTTGCAAGGACAATAACATTTTCCATCACCCTTTCTTTTTAAGTTAGACCACAGTCTAGCAATTGTCTTCCTATTTTTTTGTGCGTTGATATCGTCAAACATGGTCTTTCTTGAATGGAATGACTTGGTGGAAGAAGGATGATTTGTTTGCAACCTGCAGATAAAAATTGTTACTGAACAACTATTTTCTCAACCATTTTAATATTGAAAACATCATATGAAATATCTTTATCATTTAGATTTTAATGGTATATTTTAACTTTTAATCAGAATTCTGTGTAATATAAGGACCCCTATTCAAAATTATGTCAATACCAACAAATTGCCTCAAACTGTCCAAAATGACTAAAAGCCCTTGCGTAGCTCCACAAACCTTAGTATGGGTCCCCTTTCCACTAGCCTATGGGAACCTGATGATAGGCCAATCCCTACTCAACTGCCTATTACCTAGGGAAGGGTCATTACAAAATAATAAATAAATACAACAAATGAATGCAAAATCAACGTTAGTTGAGGTTTGTTTAAGATCTTTGCAGATCATTTCTCTCGACTATTGTTCATGGGATTTAATTTCCCAAGTTGGCTGAAGGTATCTCTCTCAATATTTTAAGTGTAATTGGAGTGCTGGTTTGAAGGATTACAACTTTCTCCTACACACTTGTTAGTAGTGGGCTGCTCTTGCTTTGTAGCAAGCTGCTTTGAATGATATTTAACCTGATTTGAAGTTCTACGCATTTGAATTGTGGTCACCTTCATTTGAAAATTGCATTAATGTTCAATTGCATGCCTTGGGGTGGAGGATTTAAGTTTTGAAAATAAACTCTTATTGTTGTTCAAATTCTGTTCATAAACAGAGAAGATTCCAGATCTGAGATACTCCTAGTAAGCTGTCCAAAAAATGGAACCTTGCTATTTGTGATTCTTATGACTGTTACAAGCCATTTAATCTTGTAATTATCAAATTTAGAATGAATAATGGCATATATGAATATTTTCTAATTATCTCTACTCAAAATGCACCAGCATTACAATTATTCAAAAATCAGACAAGAACACTCAATCTTGCCAAACCCAACAAAGAAAATTGGGGATTGATTATTACATATCAACACGTTTGTAGACCCTTAGTAGATGAAAGAAATGGAAGATTCAAAAGACCATATTGAATCTCCGCAAAAATCTCCACATGAGATGCTATATTGTCTACATCAGCCGAAGGAAGAATAGGAGCAAAATGTGAAGTATATACTCAAAATTGGCAAAATGTACTATTCTGAAAGTATGGTGGATTTTATTGATTTCTTTTCAATTTCTAGGTTGATTGATATTGATCTTAAAGGTGCTAAATTTACCTAGGGTAATAGAAGACAAGGAGATAATTTGATACAAGTTAAAATAGATAGACTCCTTATTTCTAGTAATTGTAACATCCTTCCTCAACTTTCCCTTAATGTTCTTCCTAAAACTGGTTTAGACCACAATGTTGTACTTATAAATTGAGATAATAATTCTAATAGAAATCCCTTCCCTTTCAAATATGAAATTGTGGGATCATTCCATCTTGATTTCAAAAAATTAATTGTTAATGGGTAGAACTCTCCCATTTAGGGGCATCCTATGTTTATTGTCCCTCAAAATCTTTAAAAAGTCAAAGGCATCATCGAAGGATGCAACAAAATATCTTTTGGGAACATCTTTCAAAAGATAAAATCTCTTGCCCTAGAATTAAAAGATATCCAATCTCAATTAGAGAGGGGATGAATGGATGATAACATATATGAAAAAGAAAGAGACTTGAGGGTTCCATGGTTTAAAACCACTAAAGAAGATGAGGTCTTCTTGAAACAAAAGTCCACAATTCAATGACTAATAGAAAGAGGCAAAAACACTAAACTCTTCTACCAATCCACTATGAAACATAGATAAGTAAACATAATAAGAAAGATGATAGGAGATTATGGCTCTATTGTGACTAAGGAGGAGGACATAGTTTTTGAGGTTATTTCCTTCTTTTCCCACCTTAATTAAAAAACTCAAGTGGATAGGGTTAAAATGGACAAGTTTTTGGAGGTTATCCCAAACTTAATGATTGAAGATGGCTTGAAAGAAATGTTAAAAAACTAGTTACTATGGATAGAATAAAAAAGGTGGTGTTCTCCTTTAGGGATTTTAAGGTTTTAGGTCTGGATGGTTTTCCCTTGGCTTTTTTCTAGGATCATTGGGATATTGTGGCTAGGGACATCTTAAAAATGACTAGAGATTTTTTTAGATCAAGAAAAATCCTTAACCATATATTAATGCTACATTCAACCCTTTGATTCCAATAAAGGATGATGCTTCTACTATGCATTATTTTACCCCTATTAGCCTCTACAATAATATAAACAAAATCCTATCCAAGCTAGTAGTTTTCATACTCGAACTTGTTTTAGATAAGTTGGTATCTTAGAATAAAAAATGGTTTGTTTAGTGAAGAGACATAATGGATGCTATGTTTACCACTCATGAATTGATTGATTCAATGCACTGTATCAGGAAGTTAGGCATGGTCTTAAAAATTGATATATCCAAGGCTTATGATTAGGTCTCATGGCCTTTTATGGTAGAGATCCTCAAAAAGTTTGGATATGGAGAAAGATTTCTGAAAATTTTGGAAGCCTGCTACACTACTCCCTCCCTTTCTATTTTGCTAAAAACTCTCCTAAGTTATCTCATGGAAGGGGTCTGAGTAAAGGTGACCCTTTATCTCCCTACCTTTTAATTCGTGTTGTTGAAGCTCTGGGGAGAAACAATACTAGACTTTAAGATTTTTGTCTCCTTAAAGGTGTCAAAATTGCTTCCTCCCTACCTATTGAGACTCAACAACAATTTGTGGATGATAGTAGTTATCTTATCTGGGATTGCCTCCATTATTGAAGCTAAACAATAGAATATGGTTCTCAATGACTATGCTAAGGCCTCAAGTTAGTTTATTAATTACTCTAAACGTAAGTTATCTTTCCTTAATGTTGATCCTAGCCTTTCCAAAAAGTCATGGATATCATTGGTTGTTAGATGGATACCCTTCCTACTACCTACCTTGGCCTCCCACTAATGTTTAAATCCCCTAGCAACAACATATAGAATGGTATTACTAAAAGGTTTCAAAAAAATCTTGCTAGATGGAAGGGAAAATTATTGAGCTAAGCAGGAAAAATCTAGTTACTCAAAGCTTGTCTCCAAAATATACTTTTTTACTATCTATCCTTGTTCAAAATGCCTACAGCTGTGGTTGATCAAGTTGAGAAAATCAAAAGGAAATTTTTGTGGACAGGTGCAGAAGATAAATCTAAGCTCTCTCTTTTTATTGTGATATTGCTATCAGGATTCAACTGTATAGTTTTTTGGGTCAAACTCATTGACCCATGATTCATGAATAGTGGTTCAACACGAACCCATCTCTCATGAGAATGAATGTAACACTTAGCACTCATTGGATCTAGGTGATGCTCACAGAGGTGAACCCATCTCTCTTTTTAGTTGGGATAAGTTCTTCCTCCCAAAAGATAAAGGTGGCCTTGGTATAGGAAGACTTAAAATATTTAACAAATCTCTTCTTGCCAAGATATGTTGGCATCTTTTAAAATATTTTAAGGACTAGGTGTCTATTGTGAAATCTAGTTACAAAGTGGTAATGACCCTTTAGCTTTTATTTTTAATGATGGTCTCCCTAATGGCTCAATCATTTGGAACAATTCATTGAAATTAAAGGAACTGTTGAGAAGGGGAGTGGATAAAAAAAGTTGGTAATGAAAATGACACCCACTTTTGGAATGAGGTTTGAAGAGGTGACAAGCCCCTTTCTTCATTGGACAATGTGGAGGGGCTCAAGAATGCTTGCATTAGAGTCATTGGTGATAAAGTCTAAGACTAATTTTTTGGAATAGGGGGTCCTTATCTTGGGTTAACTTCAAAGATAGGCTTACAACAAATAGACAAAGTGGTAATAGATGGAAGCCCGAATGGGATAATAAGATCAATAAGATCAACCATTTTAATATCGAAAACATCATATGAAATATCTTTATCATTTAGATTTTAATGGTATATTTTAACTTTTAATCAAAATTCTATGTAATATAAGGACCCCTATTGAAAATTATGTCAATACCAACAGATTGCCTCAAACTGTCCAAAATGACTAAAAGCCCTTGCATAGCTCCACAAACCTTAGTATGGGTCCCCTTTCCACTGGCCTATGGGAACCCGATGATAGGCCAATCCCTACTCAACTGCCTATTACCTAGGGAAGGGTCATTACAAAATAATAAATAAATACAACAAATGAATGCAAAATCAACGTTAGTTGAGGTTTGTTTAAGATCTTTGCGGATCATTTCTCTCGACTATTGTTCATGGGATTTAATTTCCTGAGTTGGCTAAAGGTATCTCTCTCAATATTTTAAGTGTAATTGGAGTGCTGGTTTGAAGGATTACAACTTTCTCCTACACACTTGTTAGTAGTGGGCTGCTCTTGCTTTGTAGCAAGCTGCTTTGAATGATATTTAACCTGATTTGAAGTTCTACGCATTTGAATTGTGGTCACCTTCATTTGAAAATTGCATTAATGTTCAATTGCATGCCTTGGGGTGGAGGATTTAAATTTTGAAAATAAACTCTTATTGTTGTTCAAATTCTGTTCATAAACAGAGAAGATTCTAGATCTGAGATACTCCTAGTAAGCTATCCAAAAAATGGAACCTTGCTATTTATGATTCTTATGACTGTTACAAGCCATTTAATCTTGTAATTATCAAATTTAGAATGAATAATGGCATATATGAATATTTTCTAATTATCTCTACTCAAAATGCACCAGCATTACAATTTTTCAAAAATCAAACAAGAACACTCAATCTTGCCAAACCCAACAAAGAAAATTGGGGATTGATTATTACATATCAACACATTTGTAGACCCTTAGTAGATGAAAGAACTGAAAGATTCAAAAGACCATATTGAATCTCCACAAAAATCTCCACATGAAATGCTATATTGTCTACATCAGCCGAAGGAAGAATAGGAGCAAAATGTGAAGTATATACTCAAAATTGGCAACAAAGCTCCCCAACTGCAACTATATCTTTGTTATGCAAATCTTGGATTATGATAGAATCTAGTGTGAAATCAACAATCTTTCTTGTCCCACACAAAGAGCATAATTAAATGATATGTTTTCCATGTCAATAGATCCTTTCCCACAAATATGCATATATGTGTTGTTACCCATTAGGATGTTTGGTGATGAACTAGACTTGAATGAAGAGAACATATTTTGTGATGAAGCCAAATGGTGAGAAGCTCTAGAATTAAGTGTCCTCTAACTCAAAATCTCTAATAGCAACATGTTCTTTCCCCTTATGTTCTTTGACTTTGATGATGAAGAATAAGATGAAGCTCTTGAAATTTTCGAAGGCTAATTGATTTGATTCTTCTTAAGAAGATTCTATTGGAAATATTGTCATTAATGTCAAGTAACTACATTAGATTATCATCTCAAAGCTATTGAAGGAGTTTTGCAGAGGTCAAAATGAGGATTCAGATTATGAAGCTTCAAGATACAGTGAAGATGTTAATGTTTATGAATAGTAATTTATAGAATGTTATCATAAAGCAACAATATAAGTGAAGGAGCATTAATGTATGTATGAGATCTTGACTTCAATATATGTTTTGGGATGAACTTCATGAGCATGTCCTCAATATAGTGCTTTTATATGTTTATCTTTTAAGTTGGAAAGGAGTAGAAACGATTAGACTATGGACAGTCTATTCCATAAACAGCATGCCATCTCATACTACAACCTTGAGATTGATGAAGATTATTAGCACAGGGACAAAAAGAGATTGACAAAGCTTTAATAGAGCAGCAATTTTGCAATGAACAAAGGAGAAATTAATATGGATCAATGAGCTTTTATATTTTAGGAATGACTTTGCAACAAACCAGTAGTCAGGAATGACTTTGCAGACTAAATTCAATTCATCATTGTATCAAGAAAAGATCAAGCTATCTTAGTTTCATGATTATGTAGAACAACGAAGGAGCAGTGATTAATGAGAACGCTATAGAGCAGAGTTTAATGAATTAAAGGTTGCAATGTATAGTGACAAAGGAGAAATGTGGATGTCTAATCTATAGGCAGTTAGTAAAACACAGCATACACCATTTTGACTAGCAGTGGTGTATTTGAAAAAAGTTTAGTTAATATGTTAAATGGTGATTGTAGTTAGACTGTTACGATGAACAAGTTGGCATATTGATAGATGGCAGCATAATGATGACATGGCAGCTCTCAAGTTTGATATTGAAAGTTTGTGATCAAAATAAATAAAACAAATGTTAATAATAATAACGACAAGAGACAAAAATTAGCAAGCAACGATTCATAGTCTTCAGTGATTTATGTCTATGAAAAGATGCCATGATTTATGAAGAAAATTTAAATTAATTTGCATTTTACGATTTGGGATTTAATAAAAGGATAACTGATGCCCTAACCGGTGAGCATAGTGTTTGTTTGCAACAGTCGTGATGCCCTAATCGAGTAACAGAATGCATGGTTCATTATTGAAAAAAGCCCTAATCAGGTATTTATCGTGTCCACAAAATTGCTGCATATGTGTCGACAGAGAAACCGTGGAAGATATAACCAGCAAAGTAGGGAAACGTTGCACAGAATGCAGTTTGAAGACTTTTTTTTGAATGCATGACAGTTTTCTTTTTGTTGTGAACAATAGTGAATGTCGAGATAGGAAATTGTAGTCCTATAAAACCTGTTGAACTCGAGAGTTAGTGAATACCTTAAAGAAATGGTTCAATTCTCTTGTTCGCCTACCCGCGCAAAAAAGAAGTCGTGAAATGAAGTTTATTTTTCTTTTTTTTACTTTTATGCACATGTTGGTCGAAATTTCGACCAACACGGGCATAAAAGTTAAAAAAAAGAAAAGTTATCCTTTATAATGTGACCAAGTTAAACCTTTTTATGACATGGTCAAATTTTAAGGTCAAATTTTAAGGTGAAATGTACTAATGCTCGGTCAGATATAATACTCCTTGGTAATCCATGCAATCTGACAATTTCCTTAAAGAAAAGATCTACTACATGCACTGCATCTGATGTCTTTCTACATGGTATAAAATGTGACATCTTAGAAAATCTATCCACAACAACAAATATAGAATCATTACCTCTTACTATCTTCGGTAAGCCAAGAACAAAATCCATGCTGATGTCAATCCAAGGATTCTCAGGAACAACAATCGGTGTATATAATCCAATATTTTGACTCACTCCTTTTGCAACTTGACAAACTCCACAACTTTTCACAAATTTCTAAACATCTTTATACAACTATGGCCAATAGTATTTCTCCTTAAGAAAATTTCATGTCTTATCAACACCAAAATGTCCGGCCAAACCACTACTATGCTTCTCCTTTATCAGATTGGTTCTCATTACTCCTCTCGGTATAGATAACTGAATACCTTTAAATAACATACCTTTCTGAATAAAATAAAATATTCATCCCATTTAGTATTCTGTTGATCTTGAATAGGTGCTCTGTACTTTCTCAATGACTCAGAAAAATCAGGATCAACTTCATAAGAATCTCTTATCTCATCAAAACCAAGAACTTCAATTTTCATCTCAGTCATCAAAGATCTTCTTCTACTCAATGCATCAACAACTCAATTAGTGACTCCACTCTTATGTTTTATCTCAAATGTGTAACTCTGCAAATACTTAACCCATTTCATGTCTATGATTTAACTTATTCTGACTACCTAAATACTATAAGGCCTTATGATTGGTATACAACACAAATTCACTCAGTATCAAATAATGTCTCCATTTCTTCAAGGCTTGAACAATAGCGTAGAATTCTTGATCATACACAGGATATTTCCTTCTAGCATTATTCAAATTTTCACTAAAGAAAGCAACAGGTTTACCTTCTTGACTCAACACAACTCCAATTGCACTTCCACTTGCATCACATCCCACTTTAAATACCTTACTGAAATCAGGCAATGCCAAAATAGGCAATTCAACAACCTTCTGCTTCAGAGTCTCAAAACTTTAATCAGCTCCATGTGTCCACTTGAGTTCTCTTTTGTCTCCTCTCATAGTCTCAGTCATAGCATTACAAATTGCACTTAAATTCTTTATGAACTTTTCGGTAAAAACTTTCCAATCTATGAAATGATCTTACCTCACTAGCATTCACAGGTGTAGGCCAATTCAAAATAGCTTCAACCTTTTCAAGATCCATTTTCAAACCATCAGCTGAGATCACAAATCCCAAAAACACAATCTCCTCTTTCATGAATGAACACTTTTTCAGATTTATTAGTAACTTGTCATCTTTCAATCTCTGCAAAACTTGTCTAACATGCAACAAATGTTCTTCATTGGTCTTACTAAATATCAGAATATCATCAAGATATACAATCACAAACTTACCCAAGAATTTTTTCAAAACTTCATTCATCAGCCTCATAAAAGTACTCGGTGCATTAGTTAAACCAAAAGGCATAACCAACCACTCATACAAACCTTCTTTTGTCTTGAAAGTAGTCTTCCATTCATCACCTTCTCTAATTTTGATATGATGATATCCACTTTTCAAATCAATTTTGGTAAAATACTTTGCTCCAGTCAAACTATCCATTATATCATCCATTCTCGGTATAGGAAACCTATACTTCACTGTTATCTTATTGATTGTTCTGGAATTAGTACACATTCGCCATTCTCCATTCTTCTTCGCTGCCAATACATAAGTTACTACACAAGGACTCAAACTTTCTCTGATCAAACCTTTCTCCAGCAACTCTTGAATCTATCGATTCATTTCCCAATTCTCGGTAGGTGTCAATAGATGAGGTGCCTTATTCGATAAACTAGCTCCAAGGATAAGATCCATACAATGATCAATGCTTCTCTTCGGTGGCAAACCATCAGGTACATTATCAGAAATGATATCTTTATACTCAGTGAGTAACTTATCAATCTTCTCAGGAACACTATCCTCTATTTCTTGCTCGGTTTGTTAGGGATCACAACAAAACATACATCACTCTTTTTCAAATCCTTAACAAACTTTCTTCCTTCTATCAAGAAAACTTTCATAGATGTACAAACATTACTAACAGGTTCTTCCATCAAAGGTAACAAGATTTTCTTCTTTCCATCAGCCACAATAGTATACTTATGCAATCTTCCATCATATATAACATATTACCAAGGTCTACCCAACAAAATATGACAACAATCCATGGGCATGATATCACACAACACCTTATCATAGTACTTTCCAATCTTCAAATTCACATAACATTGTTCACTTACCAAGAGTGCGTACTCATATTTGATCCATGAAATCTGATAGGGCTTCAGATGTTCCAACCTTTTCAACTACAATTTTGTGACCATTTCCTTAGATGCCAGATTCTCTGAGCTACCACTATCAATGATTACCTTCCAAACTTTGTTAGAAACTCTACATCTAGTCTTGAACAAACTTTTCCTTACCAGGTCTTCCTTTTTGCTTTCATTCCACAATGCTCTCCTTACCATTAGGTTATTTTCCTTTTTAGGTTCATTCGATGACTCTTCTTGCACCAAAGCATTTCTACTGCTACCAACCTTCTTACTAGCATGTGTGCATTCAAAAGATCTATGTCCTTCTTCTCCACAATTGTAACAAGTTCCTCAGAAACTTCCTCTACTATGACCACCTCGATAGTTACTTCCTCTGCCTTTAAATGAACTTTCACCTTTCCACTCGGTCTTGCCTTTATCCAAATTTGTCTTTTCAAGTTCAGATCTACCATTTTCACCATGGGATCTACCTCTTCCTCTAGGAAATCTACCACTTCTTCCTCTTTGTCTTTGTCCATGTCTCTTGTTCAATTTCTGCTCATCTTTCAATGCAAATTGATAAGCCTCTTCAATGTTCTCCAATTTGACCAAAC
The DNA here is from genome assembly GCA_027943335.1 of Chamaecyparis obtusa. Lineage (NCBI taxonomy): Eukaryota > Viridiplantae > Streptophyta > Pinopsida > Cupressales > Cupressaceae > Chamaecyparis > Chamaecyparis obtusa. The sequence goes on along the minus strand of BSBK01002599.1, from coordinate 353,137 downwards.
TAATTTCCTCTTGGATGGAAACTCTCAAACCATTCAGGTATCTAGCAATTATTTCCACACCATCTTCATCATGTCTAGATCTGATATCTAATCTATAGAATTCCTCAGTATATTCCTTTACCGAGCTATCTTTTTGCCTTAGACTTTGCATTTGCCTAACTAGGTTAATCTGATAATCACAAGGTAAGAACTTTCCTTTCAATTTATTTACCATTTTACTCCATACCTTGATTTTGTCTTTACCTTTCCTTTCTCTATCCAGCTGCAGATGTTCCCAACATAAGGATGCATGGCTCTTCAACTTTCTGCTTGCAATTTTCACCTTCTTGTCTTCAGGTATATTTTCATACTCAAAATACTTTTCCATCTCAGTGATCCAATTTACCAATTCATCAGAATCCATTTTTCCACCATACTCAGGAGGATTAAAATGTGGTGTAGAATTCAGACTTGTCAAAGATTTTAAAAATCTTTCTTCACCTTGATCCATAACAGGTGCAGGATCTGCATTCGCCTGTTCTTCCTCAATTTCATCATCACTAACATCTTCAAGATGTCTGCCTCTTCTCTGGGTTGTTTCAATAGCTTCTAATCTAGCAGCAATTTGTCTTAACATGTCTGCCAATCTTGGATCCGCATCTCACCTCCCACGAACCATCTTGAAAACCCTCTACAACTGTAGGTCAGATTGCAATCTGCCACCCCACAATAATTCAATTAGGGCTTCGAAGGAAGGAACCTACAAACCTATATCCGCAGACCTAGATCCAGATCTCACCTCACTCTCATACCACCTGACGCAATGTAGAGTCAAAAGGGGCCGAACAGTGGCACATCCTAATGATCTAGCCTGCTCAACAACATGCAGAAGAAAAACAACAACAACAGTGAGAGAGAGAATGCAAGATCAACCATATATTATTCACTCAATTTGATTCATACATGTTGGGTTGTAAGGCCTTCCTAGTTACGACCATATATTACAATAAATTACAGAAGTCCTCAAACATGCGAGGATCTACCAACTATCTCTAATCTTCTATCTTCTTACTTCTATCTAGAACTACCCTCTAAACTACAACCAAACAACTACATTTATACAAGAGGCTACCGAATTGAGTCGGCCTTCAGATCCATAATCAACGGAAGTAATGCTCAGATCTGGGACCACACGCTATCCAATAATGGATACCAACATTAAATCTATGACCCATAATAAATGCATCAGTCGGCCTCAACAGAAACTCAAAATAAACTACTCGATAAGCAAGGATGACCAAGCAATAGACAAGCATCACCGAGCTAGTGAAACAACCGATTGCCTAGGAGATAACCGACCATACTCGATAACCAAAGGAAACTGACCAACTATCGAACGAACATGGTCAAACAAAGGGACCAAGCAACACATACAAGCTTTAAAATATTTTTGGTGACACAAGATTGCCAAGGACCCTAGATGCTACTGCATCACCTTCCCACTCTTTACAAAACTAACTCTCTTTTGTTTTCCATAAACACAACTTTCACAGAAATCCATATTGACACATTTCAGACTAGGTAAAAATTTATTTGAATGAAGTAATTTCATACATTGTTCACTCATGTGCCCGAGTCTATTGTGCCAGAGTGTTGTGTCAGAAACTACAACAATAGTTTGATATTCTTCCTACTCAACTGGAGCCACTATTCCTGAACATTCATTATCTTCTGAAATAAGTAAAGTAGAAGGAACAATATGACCTGTACAAGGATATAAGGTGCCTACTTTCACACCTTTTGCTACTATTAAGGAACCTTTTGAAACCTTCCAATTTCTATCATTAAATGTAATTGTGCAGCTCTCATCACCCAGTTTCCCTGCTAAAATTAAATTCCTACTCAGCCTTGGAACATGTCTTACCTCTTGTAGTAGCCAATGATTCCCATTCTGCAACTTAATCTTAATTTTTCCCTTTCCAACTATCTGACAAGGTTCATTATCGCCCAAATAAACTTGCCCAAAATCCCCTTGGACATAATCAAGAAACTAACCTCTATGGTGTGTAGCATGAAATGAAGCCTCAGAACCTAAAACCCATGAATCATCAATACTTTCTAAATAAAGAAGCAAGGCATCCTCTTCAGGTTTATTACTTACCACATTTGCCTCCTTGTTACCTTCTTGTTCATCTCCTTCTTTAATCTTCTGAGACTAGCAATCTTTCTTCTTATGACCTAGTTTTCCACAGTACCAACAATCATTTGGCCTTTAGGATTCAAACCTCTTTCCCTTTGATTTTCCTTTTGATTTCCAGAGTTGTTTCCTCTCTCATTGGTTCTACCTTTACTTTGTGCATTTAAGACACTACTTGATGTGGATCCACCTGAGCTTTTCCTACAAATTTCCTCACTCAGAATAACACCAATAACATCATCAAATTTTAGGGTATTAGAGCCAGGAACAGAGTTACTAACAACCATTACCAAGTCATTCCAGCTTTTAGGCAAAGAACACAAAATCAAGAGATCCCTAACTTCTTCATCAAAAATAACATTGACAGAAGTTAATTGACAGGTAAATGTATTAAACTCATTTAAATGCTCAGCAACTAACCCACCTTCCACCATTTTCATATTAAACAAACACTTCATGAGAAATACCTTATTTGAAGCGGAGGGCTTTTCATACAACTTCGCTAGGGTTTTCATCAAATATTTAGTCGTCGTTGCTTGTGTAATATTGAATGTCACCGATTGTGCTAGGAATAATCAAATACTACCAAGAGCCTTTCTATCAAGAATTGTCTAGTCCTCATCAGAAATGCTTGCCAGTTTCTTGGCTTTTCCTTCCAACGACCGCCATAGATCCTTCTGATAGAGATAGTCCTCCATTTATATTTTCCATAACTGAAAGTTCTGCCCATTAAACTTGTCAACCTTCAACCTACCCTTGTTTTCCATTTCTCCCACTCAACCGTGAGATTCCCACTAAGTCATGATGTCTTCCTGCAGAGGATTACTAAAAAACAACCTCGCTCTGATACCACTTGTTAGGTTTAACAAGGCAGAAATAATAATTACATGCAAAATAACCAATATCAGAAAAAAAAAATCATAAACCACATAGACAGAAGAGAACATAAGACATAAAGATTTAACGTGGTTCACCCAAATCTTGGGCTACGTCCACCAACGAGTCCAATATTTTATTATCTAGTGATTACAGCCTGATTACAATCTGTAATCCCTTACAGCTCAATTCTGTCACAAGTACTAAAACCATACATTATGAAATCCCTAACCCTAAGCCATATTATACAATATTTTGCCACTTTAGGGTTAGAATGAGTTACAACATGTCGGCCCAAAAATAGCCAAAAATATGTCAGCCCCAAAAAAATAACCTCAGGGGCTACACCCCTGAACCCCCGCTCTTGGGGGCTGTTGCCCCTAAACCCCCGTTCACCCCAGCGAGGGCAGGAGGAAAAGTGTATAGTACTTTCTTGATCAGTCACCACAAGCTAACAAGGCAGAAATAACAATTACATGCAAAATAACCAATATCAGAAAAAAAAAAAAAAACATAAACCACACAGAAAAGAACAGAAGACACAAAAATTTAATGTGGTTCACCCAATCCCTGGGCTACATCCACCAACAATGAGTCCAATATTTTATTATCCAATGATTACAACCTGATTATAATCTGTAATCCCTTACATCTCAATTATGCTGCAAGTACTAAAACCATACATTATGAAATCCCTAACCCTAAGCCATATTATACAATATTTTGCTGCTTTAGGGTTAGAATGAGTTACAACATGTCGGCTCAAAAATAGCCAAAAATATGTCGGCCCCAAAAAAAATTACCTCGGGGGCTGCGCCCTCGAACCCCCACTCACCCCAGCGAGGGCAAGAGGAAAAGTGTATAGTACTTTCCTGATCAGTCACCACAAGCTAACAATCTCCCACTTGGTGACTGATCAATATCCACACTAAAAAACCTCCCACTTGAAGACTGGTCCTGTAGCAATATTGCTACCATATGAGGCTCCCACTGGATCGAACCACCCTGGACTCAACTGTTCCTTTATTCTGTTCAGTCTAAAAGACCAACTGAAGCTGAACATGAGTTCAACTTCTCCCTTGTTACTACCTTTGTAAACATATATGTTGGATTATCATATGTATAAATCTTTTCCATCTTTAACTTCCCATCATCCAAAATTGACCGAATGAAATGGTACCGCAACTGCATGTGTTTTGTCTTTGAGTGCAAAATAGAATTCTTCGCAAGATGAATGGCAATTTGGCTATCTGTATGCAAAAAATTATCCATCTGTGGATGTCCCAATTCTTCCATGAATAATTGAAGCCATATCATCTCCTTGGCTACCTCTGTAGCAGCAACATACTCTACCTCTATAATGGATAAAGCAACCACCTTTTGTAGTCGAGAAATCCAACTCACTGCTTTCCCACCAACAGTAAATACATAACCTGTAGTACTCCATCTGCTATCTATATCTCCTACCAAATCTGAGTCAACATAGCCTTGTACAGTAGTAGTAGATCCCCCAAAGTGTAAACACTTACTAAATGTACCTCTCAAATATTTGAGAATCCATTTGATTGCATTTCAATGCTCAATACCAGGGTGACTCATATATCGACTAATGACTCCCACTGCATGTGCAATATCTGGCCTAGTACATACCATAGCATACATTAAGCTCCCTATAGCTAAAGCATAAGGTACCTTAGACATTTTAGCCTCCTCTTCTGATGTCTTAGGAAACATCTCCTTAGTCAATTTCAAATGACCAGGCAAAGGTGTGCTGATAGCTTTGGCATTCTTTATAGAGAAACTTTGCAACACCTTCTTAGTATAATCAGCTTGAGATAAAGTCAACTTCCTATTTTTTCTATCTCTACAAATTTTCATACCAAGGATTTGTTTTGCTGCCCCCAAATCCTTCATAGGAAATGAATTTGCTAACTGTTGTTTCAATCCCTTAATGTGATTCATGTTAGACCCAGCTACAAGCATATCATCAATATATAAGCATAAAATAACGTAGCTATCATCATCCAACCTCTTAAAGTAAACAAAATGGTCAGAATGACACCGAGTGTATCCATGCTCATTCATAAAAATGATAAATTTAATATACGATTGCTGAGGTGCTTGCTTCAATCCATATAAACTTTTCTACAATCTGCACACCAAATTCTCCTTACCCTTGACCTCAAATCCTTGTGGTTGTACCATATATATTTCTTCATCCAAATCACCATGAAGAAAAATTGTTTTAACATCAAGCTCCTCTAAAATGCAAATCTTCAGCAACCACAATACTTAAAACAGTACGAATAGAAGTCATTTTAACAACCAGAGAAAATATCTCATCAAAATCAATGTCATTTTTTTGTACAAATCCTTTTACAACTAAACTGGCTTTAAATCTTTTCTTACCTCCATCCTCTTCTTTCAGCCTATAAATCCATTTGTTATGTAAAGCTCATTTACCTGCAGGTAACTTGCATAAATCCCCAGTTTGATTTTGCAACAAGGAGTCCATTTCCTCTATCATTGCAAACTCCCACTGAATCTTTGTATCCACTTGCACAAATTCATTATAACATTTAGGTTCACCAACATCTGTTAACAAATTAGAATACAAAGAGGGAGAGAATATTTCTGGAGGTCTACTTAGCCTTGTTGACCATCTAACATTAACTAGGGTGTGTGGTATTTATTGTTACTGTTGTTGCGAAGTTTAAGACTACTGAAACATCATCTTTAGGAGTATCATCCAGTTTTACATAATCATTTTTTTTCTTCTCATGCTGTTGCAACAGATCTTTGTACAACACTTTTTCATTGAATATGACATTCCTGCTTCTTACAATTTTATGATTTTCAAAATCCCAAAGCCTATAACCAAATTCATCAATGCCATATCCAACAAATATACATTTCTTTGACTTAGCTTCTAGCTTGGTTCTATTTTCAAAATCTATATGTGCAAAAGCTTCACACCCGAAGGTTTTGAGAAAAGAATAACTCACCTTCTTACCACTCCATGCTTCCTCTGGAATACCACAGTCCAAAGGAGTAGAGGGGCCTCTATTGATTAAATAAACATCAGTGTTTACAACCTCTACCCACATGTTTAAGGGCAACCTAGCATGCAACCTCATACTCCTTGCACGCTCCATTATTGTCTTGTTCATGCTTTCAGCCACTCCATTTTCTTGTGGAGTCCTTGGTACAATTTTCTACCTACGAATACCATTAAAGGAACAATAATCTTCAAATTATGTGCTGCAATACTCACCACCATTATCAAATCTAAGACATTTTAGCCTTTTACCAGTCTCATTCTCAACCAAGCATTTCCATTTCTTAAAAGTTTGAAATACATCAGATTTCTGTCTAAGGAAATAAATCCATACTTTTCTTGTTGCATCATCTATAAATGTAACATAATACAGAGAGCCACCAAGGGAAGATACCTGATCTAGTCCCCATACATCTGTATGCACAAGCTCTAATCTCTCATTTTTCTTTTCCTTCCCACTCTTTACAAAACTAAATCTCTTTTGTTTTCCATAAACACAACTTTCACAGAAATCCATATTGACATATTTCAGACCAGTTAAAACTTTCTTTGAATGAAGTAATTTGATACCTTTTTCACTCATGTGCCCAAGTCTGTTGTGCCAGAGTGTTGTGTCAAAACCTACAACAATAATTTAATGTTCTTCCTGCTCAACTGCAGCCACTGTTCTTGAACATTCATTATCTTCTAAAACAATTAAAGTAGAATGAGCAGTATGACCTGTACAAAGATATAAGGTGCCTACTTTCACACCTTTTGCTACTACTAAGGAACCTTTTGAAACCTTCCAATTTATATCATTAAAAGTAACTGTGTAACCCTCATCACCCAGTTGCCCTGTTGGAATTAAATTCCTACTCAGCCTTGGAACATGTCTTACCTCTTGTAGTAGCCAATGATTCCCATTCTGCAACTTAACCTTCATTTTTCCCTTTCCAACTATGTGACGGGGTTCATTATCGCCCAAATAAACTTGCCCAAAATCCCCTTGGACATAATCAAGAAAGTAACCTCTATGGGGTGTAGCATGAAATGAAGCCCCAGAATCTAAAACCCATGAATCATCAATACTTTCTAAAGAAAGAAGCAAGGCATCCTCTTCGGGTTTATTACTTACCACATCTGCCTCCTTGTTACCTTCTTGTTTATCTCCTTCTTTATTCTTTCGAGACCAACAATTTTTCTTCTTATGACCTGGTTTTCCACATTACCAACAATCGTTTGGCTCTTTGGATTCAAACCTATTTCCCTTTGATTTTCCTCTTGATTTCCCATGATTTCCAGAGTTGTTTCCTCTCTCATTGGTTCTACCTCTGATTTGTGCATTTAAGACACTACTTGATGTGGATCCACCTGATCTTTTCCTACAAATTTCCTCACTCAGAAGAACACCATTAACATCATCAAATTTTAGGATATTAGAACCAGGAACAGAGTTACTAACAACCATTACCAAGCCATTCCAGCTTTCAGGAAAAGAACACAAAATCAAGAGAGCCCTAAATTCTTCATCAAAAATAACATTGACAGAAGTTAATTGACTGGTAACTATATTAAACTTATTTAAATGATCAGCAACTGACCCACCTTCCACCATTTTCATATTGAAAAAATGCTTCATGAGAAATACCTTATTTGAAGCGGAGGGCTTTTCATACAACTTCGCTAGGGTTTTCATCAAATCTTTAGTCATCATTGCTTGTGTAATATTGAATGACACCAATTGTGCCAGGCATAATTGAATACTACCAAGAGCCTTTATATCAAGAATTATCCAGTCCTCATCAGAAATGCTTCCCGGTTTCTTGGCTTTTCCTTCCAACGGCCGCCATAGATCCTTCTGATAGAGATAGTCCTCCATTTGCATTTTCCATAACTGAAAGTTCTGCCCATTAAACTTGTCAACCTTTAGCCTACCCTTGTCTGCCATTTCTCCCACTCAACCGTGAGATCTTCCTGTAGAGGATAACTGAAAAACAACCTTGCTCTGATACCACTTGTTAGGTTTAACAAGACATAAATAAAAATTACATTTAAAATAACCAATATTAGAAAAAAAAACATAAACCATATAAAAGAGAACATAAGACACAAATATTTAACATGGTTCACCCAATCCCTGGGCTACATCCACCAACAACGAGTCCAATATTTTATTATCTAGTGATTACAACCTGATTACAATCTGTAATCCCTTACAGCTCAATTCTGCTGCAAGTACTAAAACCATACATTATGAAATCCCTAACCCTAAGCCATGTTATACAATATTTTACCACTTTAGGGTTAGAATGAGTTACAACATGTCGGCCCAAAAATAGCCAAAAATATGTCGGCCCCAAAAAAATTTGCCTTGGGGGCTGCGCCCCCAAACCCTTGCTCAACCCAGCAAGGGCAAGAGGAAAAGTGTATAGTACTTTCCTAATTAGTCACCACAAGCTAACATTAAGACCTCTCAAAAATATGTCACGTGGGGAAAACAGTGCCCAAGGAGGCCCAATCAAAGCCCTAAACAGGCACAGAAGATGGAAAATGGGCAGAAAATAGAGGACAACATGATGATGGCCCAAAACACCCCCTAAGGAGGGCTAAACATTCTTAATATGAAAGTGCTTCCATTTTAAGACGATACATTACATATGAATAAAGATATTATAGATATAAATGATGTTTATCCCTCTTCACAATTCACACACTTCGAAAAATACTATTAGACATATTACTCATAAATTTCACCTCTTTATGTTCCTTAAATAATTTCATTTTATGGCCCACTTTATCATCATAGTTTTCTTCATGGTTAATAATGTGAAAGTATTCACATTGATCTAGGCAACTAACACAACATATGCATCAAAGAATTTGATATAACTGAAAATTTAGCATTAGACAATTATACATATTTGTGTTTCTATAAACATAACAAATGGAATTATTATAGACACTTTGGGGAGTATTATCTTTCCTCTCAAAATGGGAATTGAGGAGGTGGATAAATCTTCCAATAATATTTCTTCATTGGCTAGATTTTATATTTTACTTTGGCAACCTTAGTTGTAATAAATAAATGCGATACCCTCTAGAATACATTAATGTTTAAAAAACATTTCTGAAGAGAAAATTGTGAAAGTGACAAGAGATACATGTGTAACTATTTTAAAGTCAACTATGTCAAAATTAAAAATTAGGTTGCCACTCTCAAATACATTTTTTTATGACGCAAAGATACAAAGCATCAAATATAAGCTCCTTATGAAACCTTGAAGATAGACTTCATTAATATATCTTAAAAAGTAAGCTCAAGTGTGCTTTTGCTCCTCATACCTACACTAGGGATCAAATGAAACCATTTTTTCTCTTGAGACTTGTGATTAAGAGAAAATAAGATAAAGAGGGGGACTTGTGATTAAGAGAGTATAAGATAAAGAGGGGCAAGAAGAGAGAGACTAAAATAAGGAGGGATGGTAACATAAAGAAAGAGCTATATTCTTCTATGTCTCCTCTTCTTCCTTCCTCCCCTCTTTACCTGCCCTCTTTAGATCTCTCCCTCCCTAATTTCTTCCCCTTTCCCTCTATATTCTGCTCCCTCCTTACTCCTCTCCCTTGATTGAATACACTATGTAAGGGATTTCACATATGAGTGGTCCATTTTTCTTCCATGTGATTGGCTCTTTTTTTTTTTTTCTCATTTTGTCTAATTATTTGTGCTATCATTATTCGATTGAGATATTTGTTGAAAAAAAAACATCATCGACTATTTAATAGTCTACCATTTGACCTCATGTACTTCATTAATGTATGCAAAAAATGCATGACAATTGTTTTCAAATTGACCTTCCACACCTCTTCGACGTACCCATTGCACACATAGATGTGATTGCTAGTTAATTATAATTATGTAGAAGGCGTTTGAGTGTTGCCATCGACAATCCAGACACATAGATAATCAATGCAAGCCAATTCCATCAAATGTAGCCGTTCATTCTTCGACAATTTCGTTGGGTCCCACAAAAATTATCCTTTGCCGATTTCCAAGATGATTGAAAGTCTGACAATTGTGGATGGTTTTCATGGTTTGATTTTCCCTACAGTTGTCACCGTCCAAGCTTGCAAAGCGCATTAAAACAATAGATGTGAGAAGAGTTTTATGCCACATCAGCTGGATGACCATTGAGTTCAATATGTCCCTTCATTTTCACAGAACACAAAAGAGTCTTCCAAACAGTTCGAGCTGATGTAATAAAAATTCCAATGAGAAACATAAGCTCATTTACCAAAGATGAGTATTGATTTCTTTACAGGATCCAGCCATGATGAATAAATATAAGCTTATTTTTTTGTCCAACTGTGATGGGAAATTCAATTTGGAGGATCTGTTAAGGGCGTCCACTGAGCTTTTGTGAAGAGAAAGCGTGAGGAGCACTTATAAGACTGTTCTATAAATTGGGAATGTGGTGGTAGTAACCCGAATGAGAGACACTAAATATTTAAATGATTTTAGCCGTCCAAGTTTATTTTTCTGCCCTATATGATTCCAATAAATTTAGCCGTCCAAATTTGTTTCTTTGTATGCAGCGAGTAGCAACAAAGTTGTTTAAGGGGCGAAAAGAATGGGATATATTTTCTCATGCGAACTTGGACAACCATTTTCTATTACTATAGCTGACAATTATTTGAAAATCATATTGTGGTTATATTCATTAATTTAATATACTTCATGTAATACAAATTATATTATATGTAGTATAATAATATTTTTATAGTATATAATAATTATATTATTATATTCTAATATATTACAAAGTTAATTATATATAAATATAGCATATTTTATATTATTGTTAATTATTTTTAAAATAAAAATAGATATTATTTAAAATTATAAAATTATACAATTTTAAGAATCTCATATTTTAATTTTTTATACAAGATTTAAAAATATTTTTTGTACAATGATAAAAGTAAAAATATGGTTTATGCTTACCCATGTGCAAGTTAAAGTAGGAATCTCAATCTTTATTTGTTTCTATTTTGAATTATTTTGTTTTGTGTTGTTTGTAATAATCTAGGATTTATATAATATAAATATTAATTTGAGATTATTACTGGTTTTATCCTTGGTTTGAAAAATGATACTAATCTTTTTTGGAATATTCTATCTTGTAACATTTTATGGCAGATTTGGAAAGTCAGAAATGAAGACAAGTATCAAAACATTCCCAGGACCCTTACTGAGTCTTTTCATAAGCTCACACATTTTAAAATTTCATTGTAGGTGCTTATTAATATGATGATTGAGCGGGAGAAGCTGAGAAGATTTTTGCAAGTTAGTCACTCTACTATGTTTGTGTTTGAAATGAAGGATGGTTATGATTGGAGGAAAAATATGGACAATCTTGTTGCTTTTGAGGAAAGTGTGAAAAAATGGAATCAAGAGATTAAGAAGAACAAGAACGCTTCTGAGGACAAGATCGTGATGCTGGAACAAATCCAAGAGAAAAAGAACTCTGTTTGGATGGAAGGCCCCCAAGGCTAGACCACTTGGGCTGAGCCCTATGATGAGATTCTTCACTAGCTAAGGTTGTTGTCTCTTTTTTTTCTTTTTGTATTTTATGCTGCTTTGATATATTGAAACTTTGATACTTCCATTGTGAGGATATGCCTCCCCTCATTGACTTGTAAATCTTTTTGATCTCTCTATATTTAATACAAAAAAAAAATAGTTATATAAATATTATAATATAATATATTCTTTAATAGAAATTATTGTATTGCAAAGGTTTTCCACCCTTTCAATAATATAACTGAGCTCTCTCTCTCTCTCTCTCATTGACAATGGATGTAACAATATAACTGCTAGAAAACAATATCATTAAGTCTTAGAATATATAATTCATTCTTAAAAATAACTAAATATATATACAAAAATACATTCAAACATCTACAACTACCTTCATTTCATTTCAAATTAAAGGTTTCAACCTCCCTTGCAACATATCTTGGGTATAACCATTGCACACCAAGGTGAAATTACTCTCTCTCTCTCATTGACAATGGATGTAACAATATAACTGCTAGAAAACAATATCATTAAGTCTTAGAATATATAATTCATTCTTAAAAATAACTAAATATATATACAAAAATACATTCAAACATCTACAACTACCTTCATTTCATTTCAAATTAAAGGTTTCAACCTCCCTTGCAACATATCTTGGGTATAACCATTGCACACCAAGGTGCAATTACTAGTATATAATATAATAGATGTATAATATAGAGAAGTGTTTTATATTAATTTATAATTAAGCCGATAGAATTTTTCTGTGAGGAAGCTTGTGTACGACCGTGCATTTATTTCTCATGTCATTTTATTTGTCTCACGTCCATAAATAATTTACCAATAAGTCGCTAATGCATTCCATGGCCCGCCGGGGACAGAAATGAAGAGAACGTCGGGCACGTCTGGATAAAAGAGAAAATTGGACTGCTATTTACATTGGCTGTAGCATCGTCTCTTCTGCCTGGCAAACGTATTCTTTCAGAAAACTTGAACAAGTTCGATATTTTCTTTTGTAGTTTTGAAGAACAAATTTGACCACGTCTTCTACAAGTCAGAGATTTTAGCGAGGTGTTTTATTTTGAATCCTCATTTCATTTGCTTTTGCAAGTATATGCATTGCAACATCATTTTTTTATTACTGTTTACTTCAATGTTACATATATGCCTGAAAGAATAAGTGTTTTATATCTGGAGCTTCTAACAGGCAAGAAACTATGACACGCCCCACCAATGCACGCAAGTCTTCCACATAGGAAGTTGCATCAAGTTTGATCAATGGACTAATGAATCTTTCCTCACCCAAACAGTTAAGTTTGTTGCTCAGAATATTAAGTTCTGTAACTATTATAGGAAACTGCAAAACTCTTTCTCTCTACTTGAACTTTCTCTCCAAGTTGCGCATCATTTGTTCATGCTTTGCACTAGTTCTGATGAAACCAATGAAATTCAATGTGCCAAAGATATTGAAGGGGTCCACAACTATGATTTCTAGACAGTCCAAAAACTTGAGCACATCCTTTGTCTCTTTGTATGCTTCAAAAATATACTCCATAGCCAAACCAGTCGCAATATCAGCTACATCACTGAATATGCTTGACATTGTTTCCATCCAACTATCATCTCTACGTACTATACGAAGGCACTGATTTTGATCCAGTCCATTGTTTCCCATTATTGGTAGTATAGTGCAACTTTGTGATTTTGTATGAGCTTCATCCATCCTACCCTTCATTCTATCATATGATTTCTTATTCAACATCTAGAAAGTTTGTTGGTCATCTTCATCGTAAATCTTGTCCTTTAGTGTCGATTTGTATTTTGAAGATACATCCTTTAATGAAATGGAAATGATTTAAAATTTAATACAAAATTAGGGTGTTCAACTACTAGTTTTAAATTAATGAAGGAAATTAATACCAATATTTCATCTATTATATTTAATAATTTATTTTGGTCATAATTATTTACTTTCATAAAAGTAGTAGTCAACATATTATGTTGTCAAAAAGCTTTCAATATTGTATATTATTAGATTTAAATATTTTTATTTATTATAAAATATGAAAAAATAGAAACATTGTATTAAAAAATTTGAAGACTTGAGATAGAGGTAAGATTCTTCAAGTAAAATTTAGATTCTTATGAAATATTTTAAAATAAATTAAGAATTAATTTTTAAATGACAATTTCAAATAAATAGATAATAGTTTAGAAAAAACTATTTGACAAACAATTAAGGCATGATGAACAAGTGTCACGTAGTGGCTAGTATTTGCCGGATTTAATTATAAGTTTCGTTGTAGATTAACTTAAATCTATTTTATTATATTTATTATAAATAGTATATGTAATTGGATTAATAGTTATTTGAAAAAAAATGAAATTTAATTGTTTTTTAAAATAAAGATTATAATATAATTCATAAGAATCTATGTATGACAATAGTTTAAATTTTAAAAATAATAAGTTATAGAGTATGTAGATTATTAATGTTGTATTTGTCAACAACATTTTTTTAACATTATATAGTTAATTGTTTTTACACATGCACAATGACTTTTCTAATGTTTGATCTTTTCATTAATTTTTTTTACTAGATCTGGAAGAACAAGAACTAGATGTCATTTTGTGGCCATACCCCTTTCCTCAAGCTACTATATCTCTTGAGCATTAAATTTAAACACATAGCACTTTTGCATCTAGTATTATTTCTTGGGGTAGACCCGACTTTCAATGTATGAGTAGGTAAAATAGTCCATGCTCAAGTGAGAAGTGCAATGGGAAACTGAAAGTTTTCTTTTTAACTACTATTTAATGTCACTAATCCAAGAATGAGAAAATATTAAAAATTATGACAACATAAATTTTATTGAGGACACAATGATGGTTTAGCTGTGTTATTTAAACATCCACTCAGGTTCAAGACCATGATGGGCCAATGCACTCAATAGGCTTTACACCCTTCCCGGGCTGCTAAGCTCACGGACAAATGAACACACATTAATGATTGGGGAGGCATTAATGATTAGGGATGAGTCTCGCCATTACAATCTCCATGGCTAGACCTACTTGATTCTAGATTTCTTTCAGCAAGGAAGCCATTAAACCCCTTGTTATATAATCGATAAAAAAAAATAAAAAAATATGAAAAGACAAAAGTAAAGACCAGAAAATCAAAAGAACATTGCAGCGTGGGGAAAAAATAAAAAGCAGTCCAACAAATAAGAGGACACAACTTGAATCCCAACCCACACTGAGGTACATTAAGAATCAAATATGCTGCAGCATGTGGGTGAAGAAGAATTGAAATTGCAGCAACATTTTATTCCATAGCATTGTTGTAACTCTCTCCAAAGGAGTCCTATTCATTGTATGATTAGACTTAACACCAAATCCAAGAGCCAGCCACTTACATGCTGGATTATTCTCATAATGAGTTTCTCCAAAATAAGCCCTCTTATTGTGAGTACTCTTTGTAACCGTGTATATGTACACCTTCAAACTCATTGTATTCATATTGTGGTAATTAAACATTGAATGAATAGACTCTTGAAATGGGATATCACATTCTTATCTCATGCTTTGAGTAGCAATTGTAATTGTTCAACATATGATTATTGGAACATTCAAACATCCCACAAAGAATGTATGTGGCGGCTATTATATGCAGCCCACTTATATGTCAGTTTTCTAGGTTGACTTTCATAGAAAATTAAATAATTTGCAACATCTTGTAAATTTGTTCAGTAGCAAAGAGATTGTTCAAACTTCATACTAAAGGATCATTATGGTATTAGAACAACGAGTACCTCTTTAGCTCAAAAATCAATTCCTTGCAACACATTATTCAAATAAAAATGAAGAGAAACAAGTTTGCCCAGCCCAAAGAATCCAAACCTTTGTGACTTAATCACTACGCATACATGAATAAAGCAACAAGAGAATGGTTAAGTAAAAGAGCTAGAAGAACAATCCACAATCTGGCTTCAAATTCTTCCAGACACAGATCTACAGTAATAAATACACAAAAGAAAAAATGAAAGGGGAAAAAAACCTTTATAGAAGAATTTCGATGCGCACACAGATGTTAATAAACCAGTGCAATAACTGTGGAAACCAAACTGAAGTTTCCATAAATGATAATCTTTATAAATAAAGAAAATACAGAGAATATGGGCTCAATAGGCAGAATATGAGATCAGAGAAGAGCACTCAGTAGAAATGCATCGCAAAATAGGGCGAGAACGATGGATTATGGAGGTAAAAGAGCTTTCATAAAGTATTATATTCACAACACGAGAAATGCGTGTATAAAACTTCAAATGCATTCGTCCAATGAGATGATTAAAAATTAATTTCTAGATATTATAAAGTTAAACAATTTGCATCTATATTTTACAAATGAAAAAACTTATAATGAAATATAAAATATAATTTGTTTTGATTGATGTAGAAGAGTTCATTTAATCATTAGTTAAGATAAAAAAAACTCAAAAACTAATACAATAGTACTTAGCCTAGCAACAAGTGCTAATAAGAAATTCAAATAAATAAATAAAATTTAATATAACATATATTTTATTTAATAAATTTAATAGTTATTCTTTAACAAGAAAATAAAAAAGATTATATTAAAATAAATATATAATAGACATAATGACAATAAGTAGATATTTAATTGTAAAAAAAATACAAAAATAAATTAAATTTAATATAACATATATTTTATTTAATATATTTATATTTAATAGTTATAATTTAACCAAAAAAATATATTTTATTTAATAAATTTAAAAGTTATTATTTAACAAGAGAAGAAAATGATTATATTAAAATAAATATATAATATGTACTATAATAATAATTCTATTTACTTAAAATTTTAACCATTTTGTATATAATATTTTGTCAATATATAAAACATATATAGTTAGAAAATTAATAAGTCCATTCGCAACACTGTCAGTCATGTACATTTAGAGAAGTAATACATCTGTTGGATGTTTTACTTCATTCCTAATATGCACTTAAAGATGAGATACGTGAATTAGTAAAGTAGTATCACCACCTCATGAAGAGGACAAAACATAGAAGCACCAAAATGATCCTAAAGTAATAATTTGCATTTTATTGATAGAAAATATCTTCATAGTGTAATTCAAGAAAACAAACTATAGCAAATCTAAAAAATAAAATTATTGGAAACAAAAGCTTATATATAATATATGAAGTTGGGAAGCATGGATATAAGGAGAAATTCTCTAAGTTTGGGGGATGAATTTATATGTAGAAGTGAAAATTTAAAAATAAAAATTTAAAATTGAAAGAGTAGCTTAAGGGAAGGGAAAGAGAGGAGGCTAGAAGTTAGAGAGACGAGTATCTAGGAAGCTTTCAAGACTTATTTTTGAGTTGTAAGCATTTTCTTAATGTTGCTTCGTTTAATTCACTTGTCGACACATTTTGCTTCCACATCCTAGACTTTTACTCTATCTTTTGTAGTGACTTTACTCTATCTTTTGTAGTGAAAAGCTACCCAAGCGGTTTTGGGTGCAAAGACAATAATAGTTATTTTAGATAAATTTTCTTCCAAGGGTTATTTTGTATAAATTTTCCTTAATTATGTTCTAAGTAAATTATTGTTTCTTACCTATTTGGGGTTCATACACTCTATTCTCCAATTTTTTACATTGAAAAAATGTCTTCTCAATTGATTTCATTTCATTATGTTGCCTTTTCATTTACAATTTTAAACACTTATATTATGTTATGTTTCAATTATGCTTTCAAATTAAATGTCTATAGGCGCACCCCTTACACCTCCATTGGATGCAAGTGCTAGTATTTAATTAATATTAATTTATTAAAAACAAGAGCTGTGTTACAGCACGAGTCCCACCTAATGAAAACAAATTATTGAAATTGAGGAAAAACATTGAATTAATTGTATTTATAAATTTTGAAAAAAGTTTGATGACTTACTTTAGTTACATTTTATGTAAAAAAGGATAAGATATTTTAAATGTTAGTGATGGGAAAAATGTGTGTTAAAAATTGGTCCTTGTTGAGGAAAAATGTTCATTGTTTTTTATAAATATATCCTAATTATACATTGATATTATATAAAAAATATAAAAATATAAAATAGATTCCATCAATGGACATTCCACCAGTGATAGAACCTATTTGAGAACCTACTACTTTGAGGTGCTAGCATTCAAACAATAAACTTCTCCCAAGAACATATAAGATGAGTGAGGCACCACAATAATAAAAAAAATTAAATAAAAAAACAATTATGAATCAAACTCAAAACTTGTCCTTAAAACCATGCCCATCACCATAAGTCCAATTATATAGCCAGAGCTATTATCTACCGTTCTATATTTAGTTTAGAACTAGAAGTTGTGGCATCTGGCTAAAAGTGCATGTGTCTAATCTGTGCTTACACATCTTACAATCTCTTCTAAATGCGGCACCTCCATTTGTTCAGAACATGGATATCGCCTTCTGTTTGGAGAAGAAGAGTCATCGACATATGGCTTTCATGGGGAATATTATACACCAAAGACTGCAAAGGATATTTAGAACAAGGGTGTCAATTGTAACACAAGCCATAAAGATGATGCTGGGTGAGTTGGTCAATTCCTCCCAATGAAGATGTTGTTTCTAGCATCTCCGCACAACCGAGTGTGGATTGGTCCTTTTCCATAGACCTTGAAGATATGGAGGAGGGAGATATAATTTAAATGTCTGCAACTTTGAAGGTTTGATGGCTGTCATAACATGAATTTAGTTACTATTTTAATGTATTAGGTAATTTTCATTTAAACCTCAGCTGCAACTTTAGGTAGGTAATACTTGAAAGTTCTTTGTAGAGAAAGCTTTTAATTCAAACATTTTATTTGTTCATCATCTTTAATCCTCAAGAAAATAGGAAGGCAAAGAATCTTGCTTGGAAATTACTACTCATGTTGAAAGTGATTAGTTATTTGACAACCTTTGCTAGCATTCATCCTCCCTGTTCATTCCAAAATGGAATCTTTGAAACAAGTATGGACATCCATCAAAGCATAAAGGGTAGAGGCTTTTTGTCAAATGTTGTTGTTGCATCTGCCCTGGTAGACATGTATGGAAAATGTGGAAGCAGATAAGGCACAACAGTACCCCTAAAAGAAATGTGATCTCAAGGACTGTAAGTTTTGCAGGATATGCACAAAATGAACTTTAAAAAAAAGTTTTAGAGACTTCCAAGCAAATGCAATTGGTAGGTGTAAAGCCAGATTCCTGCCAGTGATAAAATGGGGGCTTTGGGATAGGGTAAGGATATCCATTATAACAATATGGAAAGTGGATTTTTGTTAGGTGTACTTGGAAATGCTCTAATAGACATTTATGCTAAATGTGGAAGCACAAACAAGGCATGTGGACGGCTTGACATAATGCCTCAAAGAGATAACATTCCAAGTAATGTAATGATGCAAAATATGTAGAGAATGAATTTTTTGATAAGGGTTAAGAAACTTTCATGCAATGGTTTCATAGAATTCGTCAAAGAGATGTCATCACATAGAATGATTGCAGGATATGCACAAAATTGGTTTTGCAAGGAAGCTAGTTAAAAAGTGTATTAATGATGCAATGTGAAACATGGCTTAGCAGTGTAAGTTTTTTTCTTATTAGGAAAAACTAGTAATCAATAAAAAAAAGTTTGTTCTATCTCTAAATCTATTTGCATATTTACTTTTTGTCTTTCAAACACAGTCTTTATAATGACTCTTGAACATTAACCTTCATCAAACAACATACCGTATTTTTTGAGAACAAAAAGTGTTGCGTGCAGAGACACAAACATAATTTCTAAACCATAATTCTAATGAAAACCACTACTTTTTATTTAACCTCTGCCATGACTGAGCCATAGTACATATACATGTACAAGTTTATATAAACCTCAGGAATTTCAAGACAAAACCTTCATTCCTAAATCTCTATCATTCCTAAATCTCTACAACTCTAACTTCATAAGAAGAAGAAAGCTTCAAGATCATAATAGTGAGAACCCCATTCTGAAGCTCTGCCTTAGGTTGTTATGGATTGGCGTCCCAAGGAAGTCGAATCGCCCCTGGATGCTGATTTCCCCTAATTTGTTTGTGTTAGGAGTTTTACAAAAAACCCTAAACCCGACCATGCCAGCAAGTTGTGATTACAAAATTTCCCAAAAGATTTGAGTTTATAGAGGCAAGAATAAAGTTATAGTGCACTCCAAATTGTTAGCAAAAATCTAATCTGAATCTGCATTTGCAGGCATCTCTTTGACGAAAAATCCACCTGGACAAATTATTCTAGACGTGATTTCATTAAAAAAATATATCATAAAATATACTATTCTTCTCCATAATGAAAAACTTACAAATTATGATCCGAGCTTCACCTTAAAACTTCTGATAAAACCCTAAGAATTTGTAGTCTTTACACCATTCAAATTCACCATGAAATTACTAGATTTTTTTGTTGGCAGATCAATACAAACTTGATTTGATAGCCCATGAAAGAAGGCCAAAAAGATTTGAATGCATAGTATGATAAAATTGCAGAGATGGTGATTAACATTTGCTAATTTGTATTTGACGACAATGCTTCACTGTGTTTTCTAGAATTTCTTTTATTGAGTAGAGAAAATATTTATTTCAGGCGAGAAGTTTCTTCCAATATTAATTGACAATTTAAAAAAAAAATTACATGCAAAAATAATAAAAAACCCCAACAAAATTGTGAAGAGCCAATAGAAAAAAAGAAATATTTTTAGAATAACTCAAAATAAAAACAAAAACTAGCCAAACATTAAAAATCATGAAAAATATTCTATATTGCACGATGCAAACTAATGTCGAAGAATTCAAGTGAAAACATTAGTCTCCGCCTAGATAGGCGGGACTAACAAGTTCCTTCAAGTCTCCGTCAGAGAACAACACATAAAATTGATTCGCCCAGAATAAAACCCATACACGTTGAAGTATTACAGTAAACAAAGAAGACATTGTTGTTGAAAGTAAATTGCAGACTAAAATTCAAAACAGAATAAAAAATCAGAGATTAAAATACATAGACAAAATGCAGAGATTATAGTGGTTTGTTGAACTACATCCACTCTTCAAGCCAGGGCATATTAGTTTTATTATCACAATACTTTCTCAGTTATAGCAGCTCTAAATAATATGTCTTTTACATTCTTTGAATAAACTATATTCAACATCGCAGTCAAAGAAAGGGAAATAAAACGGTAAGAGTATCTGCAGAATGCAGGCAAAGGGAAGGATTGGGCCTTCACCAAACTCTGACATTTTGCGGGATGACAGAGCCGTTACAATCTCCCTCTTGAAGTCCAATCCGATTTGTGATTTGAGCTACATTCTGATATCCCCAGCTTGGTGCTTATGGCTATGTCATCACAATGCCAAGAGAAGCTCTACAGAATTCAAACTTCTCTCGAGGTACTACCTTGGTGAATGCATCAGTCGGATTAACCTTTGTGTCAATCTTCTCTAACTGTAATCTTCCCTCTTCAAGAGCATGACGAATGAAGTGAAATCTGGTTTCTATATGCTTTGTGCGACTGTGGAAAGCTGAATTTTTGGCCAAATGAATGGTGTTGTTGCTATCAGAGAATAAGGTAAATGCAGATTGTTTAAATCCCAACTCTCCAAACAATCGTTGTAACCATATCAGCTCTTTAGGTCCCTTAGCGAGAGCAATGTATTTAGCTTTAGTGGAGGAAAGAGCAACCACTTGTTGCTTCCGAGAAGTCCAGCTTATCGCTGCCCCGACAAAAGTAAACACATAGCCTGTTGTTGACCTCCTTGTATCTAAATCTCTAGTCATATCAGAATCAACATATCCGCAAATATAAGGGGTCTTATTGTTAAAACATAAAACATGAGAGGAAGTTCCTCTCAAATACCGAAGAGTCCATTGAATTGCTTGCCAATGAGTTTTACCAGGATTACTCATAAAACCACTCACAACTCCCACTGCTTGAGCAATATCCAGACATGTGCTAACCATGGCGTACATCAAACTCCCAACTGTTGAAGAATAAGGAATACTAGCCATCTCTTATTTTTATTCCTAAGTAGAAGGGCACATTTTTTAAGACAATCAGAAATAATCAGCCAATGGAGTGGCAACCGATTTTGCATTTGTCATATTAAATTTCTCTAAGACTTTGACAATGTATTTTTTTTGAGATAACTGAATTTCTCTCTTATGTCTATCTCAGATTATATCCATCCCAAGAATCCTCTTCGCTGCCCCTAAATCTTTCATGGCAAAACAAAGAGACAAGTGTGTCTTCAGCTCATGAATGACTCTCATACTATTACCAGCATTCAACATATCATCAACATATAATAGCAAGATCACAAACTCACCAGTCGGAAGCTTTTTGAAGTACACACATGGGTCTGATTCGTAGCGAGTAAAACCTTGCTGAGTCATGAAGTTATCAAACTTTAAATACCATTAACGCGGGGCTTGCTTCAGCCCATAGAGACTCCTCTTTAACCTGCAAACTGAATGCTCTTGCCCCTATTTTACAAAGCCTTTCGGTTGTTCCATATATAGCTCTTCATCAATGTCCTCATGTAAAAATATTGTTTTGACATCGAGTTGCTCAAGCTTGAGGTCCCATGCTACTGCCATGACAAGTACCAAACAAATGTTCTGCGTTTTAATCACTGGAGAAAAAATCTCATTGAAGTCCACACCCTTCTGTTGAGCGAATCCCTTCACTACCAATCTGGCTCTGTATCTCTTTCGTCCTCCGTCTTCCTCTTTTATTCAATAGACCCATTTATTTTTCAAAGCTTTACGGTTTGGCGAAAGGGGAACCAAATCCCATGTCTGATTTGTGTTTAAAGACTCCATTTCATCGTTCATGGCATCCATCCAGAACACTGAATTTACATCAGAACCTGCCTGTTTAAAAGTTTGTGGCTTTGCCTAATCAGAGCACAAAGAAAATAAGAGTTCGTAATCATCAAATTTTTGAGGACACTTTCTGTCTCTGGTAGACCTCCTTAACTAGACATTTTGTTGAATATTGACATCAGACGCCTCTGTATCTACAGACCCTTGTAAATGACTGGGTGCTGGTTGTTCGCCAGAAATTTTTTCTTGGTTAATATGTTGGTCTTTGCACGCAGGGGAGTCCTCTGTTTGTGGACTATGTTGCTGGTGTTAGGAATAAGGTGTCTCAACCTTGGATAATTCTTATTCTTATTATTTGTTTTGTAAAATGTATTTCTTGCAAATAATGTTGATGTGTCGACATCTTGAATTGTGTGTAAGGAGATCATCGCTAAAACGGTTATGACAGATTCCTATGACACGTAAGAGCTATGTCAGGAAGATTCAATGACAGGTGAAGACATGTGGCAACTAATAAATTTGAGTACTGTACACTCTTCCCCAATTGTGGGGTTCGGGGCATCGCCCCAAAAATTTTTTTGGGGTTCCTATTTTCTCAGAGAATGGTAAAACCCTAATACGTTTATCTTTGGGAGTAGCCCTAAAAAGTGAAGCGTATGATATAAGCTTTTTTAGAGTTGCGAAAAGAGGTGATGCGAGTGTATTGTTGAAACGTTTTATGCTGCCATGATTTGTCTTCAAGGGTTTTGAAATCTTCTGAAAGAACTTGCATTGCAAGTGTATTGTAAGTTGTAATAGTTTTGATCAATACATTGTGTAGGTTTTGGAGTGTTGAGGTTTTTACCAAAAGGTTTCCCTAGGGTATATCATTGTGTCATTCTCTATTTTTCTGTAATTATGGTATGTGGTTGCAATATCTTTGTTAAAGTAGTTAACGAATCTGAAATTGTAAAGATTTAAAAGAATTTGCACAATACTCTCCTATAGAGATTAGCGTAGGAAGCTATTTTCGCACCTGAGTTTCCTTACAAGTGGTATCAGAGCTTGATCAACTTTTGATCCTAGTTGTTGGGTAGGTTTTTTTGAGCTGATCTCAAGTTTGAGTGGGAGTTTTTTGTAGAGCATTCTGAATCTTATTTGCAGATTGAGATGGCAAGTTCATCATATGGAAGAATGGAGGTGGAGAAATTTAATGGCACTAATTTCGAGTTGTGGAAACTCAAGATGGAAGACATGTTGGAAGATCGTGACCTATGGGAAGTGACTTCAAATGCTACAAGACCAACAACTATAGCTCAAGCAGATTGGGATATCAAAGACCGTAAAGCTAAGGGTGTCATAAGACTCTGTTTAACCGATGCAGTTCTTCTGAATGTTCTAGATGAGAAAATCACAAATAGTTTGTGGGAAAGACTTGCGGCCGTGTATCAGGCCAAATCTCTGGTGAACAAGTTGTTCCTGAGGAAGAAGTTGTACTCTCTGTGAATGGAGGAAGGTGGATCCTTAACGGATCATTTAAATGCATTTAATCTGCTGGCTAAACAATTGACATCAGCTGGTGTCAAGTTAGAGGAGGAGGATCGTTGCTACACACTTTTGTGTTCTTTACCAGATTCATGGGACCATCTTGTGATGGCTCTCGAAAGCAGGTTAGTCACCTTCAAAATGGATGATGTGGTGTCTTCGCTGCTATCAGAGGAGATGCGGAGAAAGGCTTCTATTTCAGAAAAAGAAGCCCTTGCTGTTCGTGGGAGATCCACTGAAAGAGGGAAGAAAAATGACAATAAGTCTAACAATAAGGGTAGATCCAAATCCCGTGGGAAGTCAAAGACTTCCAATAAGTCCAAGGCAAAATGTTGGAACTGTGATAAATTTGGGCACTTCCGTAAAGACTACAAAGAGCTGAAGAAGAAGAAGAAAGGTTCAGATTCAGCTTCAGAAAGATCTCAAGAAGATGGCGATGCATTCATCGCAGCTTTAGCAGCCCATGCATCTGATGATGTGTGGTTGGTTGACTCAGGTGCATCTTTTCACATGACCTCTCATCGAAACTGGTTCTCAAAATATGAAGAGTTCGATGGTGGAAAGGTGTACTTGGGATGATTCTCACCTAAAGATAGTTGGATGTGGAAGGGTCACTATCAAATTTTCTGATGGACGAGTAAAGGGAATCAACGGAGTTATGCACATTCCAGGTTTGGCACGAAACCTATTATCTGTAAGTATGCTGAATGATGTAGGTGTGCAAGTTGTTTTTTTGAAAGAA
Organism: Chamaecyparis obtusa; assembly: GCA_027943335.1. Classification (NCBI taxonomy): domain Eukaryota; kingdom Viridiplantae; phylum Streptophyta; class Pinopsida; order Cupressales; family Cupressaceae; genus Chamaecyparis; species Chamaecyparis obtusa. The sequence continues at coordinate 328,269 of BSBK01002599.1, read as the reverse complement.
GGATGCAAGATGATGAGAGGATCGATAGTGCTTGCAAGGGGTACTAGGAGAGGTACCTTATTTCAGTTAGATGCATGTATTCCTCTATGTAATAGTTCTTCATTCTCACCATCTAAACAAGCAGTGAAGAAGTCTGTGGCTATTGGTTCTGATGGTAGTGCAAACACTTTGGAAGGTAAACTTCCTGCAGAAAAGACAATGTTGTGGCATATGAGATTTGGCCACATTGGTGAAAAGGGTCTCAGAACCCTGAAAAATAAAAATCTCGTTGAGGGGTTAAATGATTGCAATCTCAAGTTCGACTTCTGCGAACACTGTGTCTATGGTAAACAAAATCATGTTCAGTTTTACTCTAGTTCTCACAAATCTTCTGATGTTTTGGATCTTATTCATTCTAATGTATTTGGTCCTGTAAAAGTTCCTTCAATCTCCAAGTCTGTATTTTTTGTATCTTTCATAGATGATTACAGTAGAAGGATGTGGATTTATTTCCTTAAAAGCAAGACACAAGTCTTTAGTCGATTCAAGGAATTTAAAGCTCTTATAGAGAATCAGACTAGTAAGAAGATTAAGTGTGTGAGAACTGACAATGGTGGTGAGTTTTGCTCAGCAGAGTTTGAACAGTTCTGTAAAGAACAAGGTATTGAGAGGCATAAGACAACTCCTTATACCCCACAACAAAATGAAGTTGTAGAGAGAATGAACAGGACACTGATGGAGAAGGCTAGGAGTATGCTTAGTGGAGCTGGTTTAGAACAAAGGTTTTGGGCCGAAGCTGTGGCCACTGCTTGCTATCTGGTTAACAGATCTCCTACATCAGCCCTTGTTGGTAAGACACCCATGGAGGTGTGGTCTGGTAAGAAGCCTTCAATTAGACATCTTCGTGTTTTTGGTTGTGAAGCTTATGCACATGTTCCAAAGGAGAAAAGATCTAAGTTGGAAAATAAAGCTGTTAAATGTATTTTCATCGGATACAGTGCTGGTGTGAAAGGATACAAGCTTTGGGATCCTATGACTAGTAAAGTGTTGTATAGTAGAAATGTTATTTTCAAAGAGCTAACATCTTCTCCTATTGTACTACAACCAGATGAAAAAGAAAAGGAAAAAGATGTTGTTCAGTTGCCTCCTACCCCTGAGAAGACTGAACAGAGAGACCATGTTAGGCCTAATGATGAGGAGAGCTCTAGTAGCTCTGATAGTTCAGAAGAAGAGGAAGAACAACCTCAACCGCAGCCCTTGAGGAGATCCACGGGAGAAAGAAAGCAACCAGAAAGGTTTGGTTATTCTATGTTAGATTCTAGTTGTGCCTTTGCTTTGATTACTAACACTGATGAGACTAGATTTGTGAAAGAGGCTTTGGACATGGAAGATGCAGGTTCCTGGATTGAGGCTATGGATGATGAGATGACTTCATTGGAGAAAAACAAAACTTGGGACCTTATACCTTTGCCTAAAGGGAGAAAATCTGTTGGCTGTAAATGGGTGTTCAAGAAGAAATTATGTGCAGATGGTAGTGTTGAAAGGTACAAAGCTAGATTGGTTGCAAAGGGGTATTCACAGGTAGAGGGAATAGATTATGGTGAAATATTCTCTCCTGTTGCAAAGTTGACATCCATTAGATTTATTTTATCTCTTGTTGCATCATATGATTTAGAGATAGAACAGATGGATGTGAAGACAACTTTCCTTCATGGTGATTTGGAGGAAGAGATTTATATGTCACAGCCTGAGCACTACATTGTTAAAGGTAAAGAATCCTTAGTTTGCAGATTAAAGAAATCTCTATATGGTTTGAAGCAATCTCCTAGGATGTGGTACCTTAAGTTTGATGCCTTTGTGTTGTCAATTGGATTTGTAAGATCAAAATCAGATCATTGTGTTTATTTCAGAGTTGAAAATGATCGCCTTCTTATTGTTGCATTATATGTTGCTGTTTGGGAAGGGTAAGGGTATGATTTCTGATTTTAAATCTCAGTTGTCAGCACAGTTTGAGATGAAAGATCTTGGGGCAGCTAGGTACATCTTGGGTATGGAAATCAATAAAGACAAGTCTAACAGAAAACTTTGGTTGAGTCAGAGTAAGTATGTGAAGTCTGTGTTGGACAGGTTCAGCATGGCAGATTGTAGACCACTATGTGTTCCTATTTCTGTGGGAACAAAGTTATCTGTAGATGATTGTCCAAAATCTCCTAGTGAGGAGGAGGACATGAGTAGAGTACCTTATGCTAGTGCAGTTGGCAGTCTTATGTATGCTATGGTCTGTACTAGACCAGACATTGCCCAAGCAGTGGGAGTCCTGAGTCGGTTTATGGCTAACTCTGGATGGGTACATTGGGATGTAGTTAAGCGAGTATTCAGATATTTGAGGGGTACATCAGATTACTCCATATGTTATCATGGTAACTCTTCTGGATCTCCACATTCAGTTTGTATTCGTGGGTTTGTGGATTCAGATTGGGTAGGTGATATTGACAGCAGGAGATCCACCAGTGCTTATGTGTTCACTATGTTTGGTGGTGCCATTAGTTGGATGAGTAAGTGACAACCTGTGGTTGCTTTGTCCACTATAGAAGCTGAGTACATGGCTGCTACTCATGCTTGTAAAGAAGCCATTTGGCTTAGAAGATTATTTTCTGATGTTAGTGTTGATGCAGAGCAGATTACTATTTGGTGTGATAGTTAGAGCGCTATTTGCCTTGCAAAGAATCCAACTTTCCATGCTAGAACAAAGCACATTGATGTGCAGTTTCACTTTGTGAGAGATATGGTGGAAGATGGAAAGGTAAATTTGGAGAAGGTAGATACTGTGAAGAATGTTGTAAATGCATTAACGAAACCAGTGGGCACAGAGAAGTTCAGATGGTGTTCGGAGTCTATGGGCCTTTTGGCCTATAGCGGTTAGTTCCTATTATGTTCCTGTTGCTCTTACAAGGTGTTCGACAAGTGGGAGAATGTTAGGAATAAGGTGTCTCAACCTTGGATAATTCCTATTCTTATTATTTGTTTTGTAAAATGTATTTCTTGCAAATAATGTTGATGTGTTGACATCTTGAATTGTGTGTAAGGAGATCATGGCTAAAACGGTTATGACGGATTTCTATGACACGTAAGAGCTATGTCAGGAAGATTCAATGATAGGTGAAGACATGTGGCAATTGATAAATTTGAGTACTATACACTCTTCCCCAATCGTGGGGTAAAAATTTTTTGGGGTTCCTATTTTCTCGAAAAATGGTAAAACCCTAATATGTTTATCTTTGGGAGTAGCCCTAAAAAGTGAAGCGTATGATATAAGCTTTTTTAGGGTTGCGAAAAGAGGTGATGCGAGTGTATTGTTGAAACATTTTATGTTGCCGTGATTTGTCTTCAAGGGTTTTGAAATCTTTTGAAAGAACTTGCATTGCAAGTGTATTGTAAGCTGTAATAGTTTTGATCAATACATTGTGCAGGTTTTGGAGTGATGGGGTTTTTACCGAAAGGTTTCCCCAGGGTATATCATTGTGTCATTCTTTATTTTTCTGTATGTATGGTATGTGGTTGCAATATCTTTGTTAAAGTAGTTAACGAATCTGAAATTGTAAGGATTTAAAAGAATTTGCACAATACTCTCCTATAGAGATTAGCGTAGGAAGCTGTTTCCGCACCTGAGTTTCCTTACAGCTGGCATGGGTGAATAGTCTCCTCATGAGTCAAAGAGGGTTGTGGAGACAACAACTTATGCTACTTGGACTGCACTAGGGGGCCTCCACGTAGCTGTGGTTGCAGGGAATGAACCGTAGACTCAGGCTCACCTCCTTACGCAAATGCCCTGTTTTGGATTGCCGTGGGGTGCAAGGAGGATGCGGGGAATTGCATGGAGAGGGAGGGAGATGGCTCACGCTCTACCTGTGGCAGAGAAACAGCCCGCGGCAGAGCCTCCTGATTTATGTTTGTTTCCTGAGTCAAGTGCGGTGGCTGAGAAAACAACGGTGGAAGTGACTCATATGGCAGTGGAGGAAACTGATTTGTTTCCATGCGAGAGGTAGCCAGGGGAGGCATGGGAAGAAGTGTATTTGACGACAGCTCTTGGAGAGACGTTTGAGGCAGAGTTGTTAACGCATGGTTGTTATTGAACAGGGGTTGTGTGTGAACCACTAAGGGTGTGGGAGACATAAGTGGTGGCTGCGTTATTTGACAGGGCAGAGTATTTGTTGAAGAAGTGTGTTGGATAGTGCTAGGGGGGATAAATGTAGAGGGGTGGAATGTGGCCCGAGGCACATTCTACCTATGAATCCCATTATCAGACAGATCCAATTGAATAAAATTATCAGAAGAAGAGTGCTGAGATTGCAAACCGGAGAATGACTTTTCATTGAATACAACATCCCGGCTCCGTATCACTTTCTTAGTGATTGAATCCCATAGACGATAACCAAACTCATCCTCACCATACCCCAAAAAAATGCATCTCTTGGATTTGAAATCCAACTTCGTTCTCTGCTCTTTAGGAATGTGCACATAAGCATCACAACCAAAGATACACAAATGAGAAAATGAAATTCTCGTACCAGCCCACCGCTCTTCCGGAATATCAAAATCTAGACATGATGAAGGAGCTAGGTTGATTAAATAAACCGCTGTATTACAAGCCTCTGCCCAGAATTCCTTCCCCAAACCGGCAGTAGACAACATACACCGAGCTCTCTCCAAAATAGTTCTATTCAACCTCTCTACTGCACCATTTTCTTGAGGTGTATACGGGACTGTTTTAATCCTCCGAATACCATGATCTGCACAAAATTGGTCAAACTCCGAAGAGAAAAACTCACCACCATTGTCCATCAGTAAACATTTTATCTTTCTTCCAATCTGATTTTCCACCTTAGCCTTAAAGCTTTTGAATTTTGAAAAAACTTCTGATTTCTTATTCAGCATATAAACCCAAACTTTGCGAGTGCAATCATTAAGAAATGTGACAAAATAATTAGCACCACCGATAGAAGTTACCTCCGTAGGACCGAAAACATCGGAATGAATGAGCTCTAATGGAGATGATTTCTTCTCATGACCCATCCTTACGAAGCTGGTGTGATTTTGTTTTCCATAAAGGCAATGCTCACACAATGTCAAATCAACCGATTTTAGACCCGGAAGTTGGTCTCTTCGAAGCATGACTTCAAGACCTGTTTTGCTCATATGATCGAGCCTCTTATGCCAAAGTTTGACATTGCTATCCACAGCTGTCATGGCTGCTCCCACTTCACCATTACACTCTAATGTGTATAAACTTCCAATTTTTTTCCCTTTTGCTAAAATTAATTGACCTTTGGACACTTTCTAAGAAGCTAAATCAAAACTAACATTGCAACCTTGTGTATATAACTGATTAACAGAAATCAGATTACGCTTAAGTGTAGGAACATGCCTAACATTTTTTAAAATCCATTTGCTTCTTTTTTTCAGCAACAATAAAATATCCCCTTTGCCGATTATATCACATTTTTTATGATCCCCAAGAAAAACTTTGCCAAACATACCTTCTTGGTAATTTGTGAAAGCACTCCTACATGGAGTTGCATGAAATGAGGCACCGGAATCGAGAACCCACGAATCTGAATCCATGTTGCCAGCTGCAAGTACCAAAGCTCCATCAGTTGCGGCATTAACACCGACATTAATAACAATATTTTGAGCCCTTTTGTAGTTCCAACATTGCTTCTTTGTGTGCCTAGATTTTCCACAAAACCAACATGTGCCATTTCTTCCTCTCGATTTCGAGTGATGACTCGATCTACCTCTTCCATTGTTATTGCTATTATTTTTTCCTCTCTCACGACTTCTACCTCTATTGCTTGTGCTCACAGCTGTTAGAGCATCACCGGAAGAGGGTTCTTGATGTTTTCTTTGTATGTCTTCACTAAGTAATGTGGTTGCGACTTCATCAAATTTTAGCTTGCTCTTGGCTAGAACTGAAGTGCTCACAACCATTACAACTCCTTCCCAGCTGTTCGGAAGTGAGCATAATATAAGATCACCTTTATCTCATCATCTAATGTGATGCCAACCAAATCAGCTGAGTAACTAAAATATTGAACTCGTTGAAATGATTCGATATCACTCCTCCTTTCATTTTTAGATTATATAATTTCTTGATGATGAATACTTTGTTCGATGCTGAAGCTATCTCATATTATGAGGATAACTTATCCCATAGTTGTTTTGTTGTCGGCTCTATCGAAACGTTAAAGAGCACATTGCTTGATAAAGATAAGAAAATCACTGCCTTTGCTTTCTGATCGATCTTCTCCCAATCTTCATCTGACATTGAACCCTTTCCTTTTGTTTTTCCAAGTAACACTAGTTGCAAATCCTACTTGACAAGCAGAGATTCAATCTGTACTTTCCATAATTCAAAGCTCTGCCCTGAAAACTTTTCAATCTTCCATTTATCTGCTTCATCCATGGTGCCTACAAAACTTCACTGATTTCCAAAAAATCAAACAAGCTTAACCAACTCTGATATCAATTGTTGAAAGTAAATTGCAGACTAAAATTCAAAACAGAATAAAAAATCAAAGATTAAAATACACTGACAAAACACAGAGATTATAGTGGTTCGTTCAGAATGAACTACATCCACTCTTCAAGACAGGGCATATCAGTTTTATTGTCACAATACTTTCTCAATTACAGCAGCTCTAAATAATGTCTTTTACATTCTCTGAATAAACTATATTCAGCATCACAGTCAAAAAAAAAGGGAAATGAAACGGTAAGAGTATCTCCAGAATGCAGGCAGAAGGAAGGATTGGGCCTTCACCAAACTCTTACATTTCGCAGGATGACAGAGCCGTTACAATTGTAAAGCCTCCAAAGACTTGAATAAAGATCAAGACCTTAATATTTATCATCACATGCCCAATTCATTGATCAAAGCCCTACGAAAGTTAAAATTTTACAAAACAATCATCTCCTTCTACAAATGGTTAAAAAATGAAAAACCATACAATCATTTAGTGAAAGGAAATCTGGTCTGCAAGCCATGAGAAGCAGAGAGATTTCAACCCACAAATTAATTTCAGGCTTTGGCCTTTCAATTATGAGTAATATTTGCATTGTTCGTTTCATCACCATACATTTGCCAACCGCAGTGCCTGCCGGAATAAAACCGTTTCATCTGCCCAAGCGAAGGAAAATTCTTTACGTCAATCTCTGGAGACTCGCCAAACTCCATTTCCGTCACTTTCTTGCCGGTGAAAAAAGATTTCAGCTCGGAGAATTTGGCGGCGGGAGGCGTTAGAAGGGGCGTTGTTTGTGACGACATCCGGGGTCGATCTTGAGACCTCCTCGGATTTCGCACCTCTTTTTTCTTCTTCACTTGCCCGATACACGCCACTTTGGGAGACGTGGGCTCTTGAGGTTCGAACCCGCGACCATTCTTCTTTTCCTTGGCTTCTTTGGGAATTTAAAGGAATTCGGCGTGTAATTCCACTTGCTCTGTTATTTCTACAGCCATAGTCAATTTCTGAGTTACTGAGTGGAGCCATGCGATACCCAGTTAGGATCGATGAAATCTTCGGGAAACAGGCGAGCACGAGATTCGAACATGTGCGATGTGCCACCTTCGAGGACCTTGATCGCAAGAGTAATTCGTCCGAGTCTTCGAATTTAAATTTTTTTTGATACAAAAATAATAAAAAACGCCAGCAAAATTGTGAAGAGCCAATAGAAAAAAAGAAATATTCTTAGAATAATTCAAAATAAAAATAAAAACCAACCAAACATTAGAAATCAGGAAAAATATTCTATATTGCATGATTTCTAATGCAAACTAATGTGAAAGAATTCAAGTGAAAACATTAGTCTCTCCTAGATAGGCGGGACTAATAATTTTATCACAATAATTAATTTTACAGAGCCTATTGTAATTGTCTGACATACACTGACTAAGACAGTTGTGGAATAGACCCATGAGATGACTAATTTAAGGTTAATTCCTGCCTTTACAGATAAATCCACCTATTTTTACGTACTAATTTCTTCCGTCCGATCTCTACACTGTTGATAAATCATTTCACATACTTCAATGCGGTCGAACTCAATTGTCTACCACTAATTATTTCAAAACGAATTAGCTGGGGCACACTTTTTTTTCAAACTTTCCTTATATATTTTACGTTTTAGTTTGCTGTTTAGCCTGTTCCTTAAAATAGAACTCTCGCCGTTTTGATAGTACTTGAATGTCAGATCATGCATTTATTATACTTCTTGATTCACTCACAATATCAATATGACAGCCTGCATGATTTCGATAAAACACATGATCAATTACAACTTTGCGCTCTTCATTCCACCCGAGTTCAGTTTCTGCACTGTGTTTTATAACAGGTATTTGCCACTCTGTATATAGGTTTTCTGGTTTACTATTTGCATTGAATTTTTGTTGAAAGCATGCTACCTGGCATTGGGTTTTTTTATGTTGGTTTACTATTTTGCAATGAATTGTTTTTGAAAGTATGAAGTTTCCACAATCCATCATAATTAGTCAAGAAAGCTTCTGTGTAGTCCAGAAAAACTACAGAAAAGTTTCTTATGAAAAAAATACTACCCAGTTTAATCCAGAAGCTTTCTTGACTAATTATGAATTCTTGTTTAAAAAAATGCCACCCAGTTAAATTACTACTCAGTTTAATCCAGAAGCTTTCTGAACTAATTATGAATTCTTGTTTTAAAAAATACCACCCAGTTAAATTACTACCCAGTTTAATCCAGAAGCTTTCTTGACTAATTATGAATTCTTGTTTGAAAAAATAGTACCCACTTAAATTACTAACCAGTTCAATCCAGAAGCTTTCTTGACTAATTATGAATTCTTGTTTTAAAAAATCTAGCTATCATGTGGTGCTCTTTCTGCCTTCTCTTCTTGTACGCTTTGCTTCCTCTGTTCAGCTTTCTTGTATATTTTGTCAAGAGTGCCTAGGTACTTGGCTAACAGGAAAAAACGCATGCGAAATGTTCAACAGAAGAAACCTTCATCTTATGCAAAAGCCAAACTTCTGTAGTTTAAAACTGATTAGATATAGGAAAGAAATCAAGTAAAAGCAACTATGCGTTCTGGTTATTATTATTCCAGGAGCTTTTGTCCTAAAGAGGAGCTTTTGTCTTATAAGGCGGTAGTCTAACTAAAGTTCTACAATTAAAAAAAAGATAAACAAAAGAAAAACCTTCCGTAAAAGGGTTAGAATTAGTGTTAGTCTAACTAAAGTTGTTGCTCCTGTTTTATACTTCTAGTTTGCCTTGATTTTTACAGGCTTTTGCACCTGCGTTCGCCATGGAGGATGAAAAAACGGGGGAGCTTTTTCTATCATGCACGGCATGCACTAAGAAATGCTATATTTTTCATGGCAAGCACCATGAGAAAGAGGGCTTCGATGGGTTTGCTGCTTTCTTCAAAATTATGGTTGGAGAATTTGCAGAGAAATTGGTAAGACTCATTTGTCCCAAAACAATTTGTTTTTATTGTTTAAAAATTTCATACCCACTGTTCACAAATTATGTATTTGTTTTATGCAGAGAATTCCTCCAGCTTTTGTTTCACAATTTTTAAATGAGACAGATGATCATATAGTGTTGCAAGGCCAGAGTGGGAAGGAGTGGAAGGTAGAGTTAAACTTTTCAAACGAGAGAATGGAATTTCGAGGTGGACGGTGGAAAGAATTTGTCAATTATCACAACCTGCAATCGGGAGATTTTGTTTTGTTTAGGTACATCAGGAAGTCATGCTTGGAGGTTCATATGTTTGGAAGATCAGGATGTTTGAAAAATATCAGCACTCTTCCTGCTGAAAAACCAAACATTGATTCAAATCAACCAGCTGAAAATGAAATGCTGATTGATTTGGCTTCTGATGAGGAAGATGCGTCCCTTGAGGAAGAAGCAGTGGCAGAAAATGAAAGAAAAAGGAAATCCGCATTCTTTGAAATGATTTATGATGAGGAAGATACGTCCCTTGAGGAGGGTGGTGAAGCAGTGGCTGAATATGAAAGAACAAATAAAACATCATTCCTTGGTATGGTTTCTAATGAAGAAGATGCTGTTGAGGGTGAATCAGTGCCTGGGAAATCCTCATTGCTTGGTAAGAAAAAGTTTTGTACAAATATAGAGCTGTCACATTTGTATTTTGCATTTAAATCGGATATAACAACAAAGTGTAATTTGTTGCAGGCAAACCTGCACATTGTTTCCCGTCTGAGAAGCACATGACAATGGAGTCTGCTGCTCCTTTCGAATCAGATAAACCATTTTGCAGAATGGTTATGAAATCATGGAATGTGAATGGATCATATCTGCTGGTGAGATTGAATTATCTGCTCTATCTGGTTATGTATATTTTCAAATTTAAATTAGGATTAGAGGATTTACATCTATTAAATATCTCTCATGACTGGTAAACATGTAGAGTTCAAGAAAAATCTATTAAACTAATCAAATCTAAAGAGGTAAATAAACTTAGTTGTGGGGTTAAGAATCTTAACTTTCGTTATGGTTTGGAAATGTAGGGTTCACGGAAATCATGGGGAGATCTAATTCAACTACCAAAGCAGAGGAGTGAAGTGGTTCTTTTGGTTGGTAATTCAGAAGAATGGAAAGTACAATGCGTTATTGGTAGAAATAACACCCCTTTCTTAAGTGCGGGTTGGAGATATTTTGTACGTGATAATAGTTTAAAGGAAGGAGACACCTGTATTTTTGAACAGTTGAGCGACATTCCAAACAAATTCATATTCAGAGTCCATATCTTTCCTTATCCATAGAAAACTCGTTCAACAAGAGCAAATGTTGGTCAGAGATGAGGAATAGAATTATACAGGAGAGTTATAAATTTGATGGAAAATTCTGTTCTGGTAAGATAGTTCGATTCTGATGAATATTAAAGGATACTATGAACTGAGTGATAAATATACAGACTTTTTAAATTTTTATACAATCATTAGTATCTATCAATCCTTTTATTTGAAAAGGATACAAGAATTAGTATTATGGTTCAATCAGTAGTAAAATATCCAAAATCAGTAGTAGAATTAGTTGTTTAGGTTTTTAATATGAAAAACAGCCATAATTTCTTGCTTAGGGATGTGAATGGTTCTTTGAAACAATAATTTGTACAATTGATAATTTTCTTGCTTTTAAGTTATTGAATAGGCAATCCTAATCTACATAGCATATGAAGGAGCTTCAATGGTTCGATGACTCCATTTGTCAAAAAGCTATCTAGGACGTGGTAAAAAAATTTAAAATGTCATAGTGTAAGTTTACAGTATCTCCAGGGTAGACATTTTTGAGAAGTATAATTGATAATCATAAACTCTGTTACAAGTATTTGGTAGGATTTATAATTAAATATGGCATAGGCATTAGAAAATAAAATTTCATTCCTTTCTCGTTATCTCCATAAATTGCCCAAAAGAGGCTGAAACCTTTCTGAAGTTGCCATTTGTAGAGCTGCTTTGTGGTTATGTGGATGCACTCTACAAGCATAGCTTGAAGTTTAGGTAAGACGGAAGTCGAATCTTTTCTATAAAATTAAGGTTTCGATGGTTAGTGAAGGGTGCCATTATCATCATTTACATTAATATAGATGTGTAACCTCATTAATGAGTCCTACTTTAATATTCATTATTTTATCTATAATAGTAGACTTCTTTGTTGTTCTCGGTAGCCAGGGAGGGAGGGTAGTTAGTGAAACGGTACTAAAAGTTTTCACTTCCTATTAGATCACTAAATCTATATGATAATTTGACACTCAAATTTTCTATAAGGTTTTTCTTGTCACTGAAGGTTCTTTTATTATTATCAGTATCCTTGTAGAAACATAACCTCTCTATTTACTGCTTCTGTGACTTCTCTATTTACTGCTACAAGTAGATTACCATGTACTCTCATGCATCTTATCCTAACACCATGAGTGCAATAAGAGCTTAATCAACACATTAGGATACATGTGGTAGGAGTCATAAGGATTTTCTTTTCGTTTCTTCTTAATTGGAGTATATTGTGATTCTCTATAGACCTAAATGCATGCAAAAGAAATACCATCTTTGGAGATAAATGGCAATGTATGCAATTTACAAGTAAAGTGCACTGGGCCATTCTGAAAATATCTTGGGAATCATAGATCATTATGTATACAGCACCGAGCACTTTCTATTATTATTTTTCATTTAATGTGGCCTATTGCTTTATAGGTAAACGCCAGCTTTCTATGGGACATGCTTCCAAGGGTTTGAGAGATGCATCTTATGTTCTGTATATATTAGAAAAAGAAATGAAAGGTTCTTTTATAGTCTATGAGACTATCTCACATTTCTTGTGGGAGACACCTAATTGTACTACAAATGAAACATATATACCTTAATCCAGTGAGATTTGAAATTATGACTTCTTTTTCAAGAATACAAATTCTTCACCACTAAACAAAACCTGTAAACTTGAAAAAAATGTCTTTCTTTTGAAGACTGAACAACCTACTCTGTACATTAAAAAAAGTAAAAATGGTAAGTTTTAAGATCCCTATCGATCAAAGGAGGAGGATTGTCTCTCTATTCTGCTCTTCTCTAAACAACTCAACATAGTGTGTGCCTCCCGTTATGCCTCTTAGACCATTTGTTTGTCTTAATGCATCTGTTTCCCCCTGTTGCATGCAAATTTTGGTCTTTTGGCATTCAGGATTTAAATTTTTAGGTTTAATTTTGCTTCTTCTACTCCTTCCAGGAGCAGTGCCCCTGTTAGTTCACAGTAATGGTTTTTGACATGTTTTGTGTACTTTTTATAGTAATAATTATGGGTGGATATCCACCTTTTATCTTAAAAATGGCGGACGAATGCCACTGCAAATTGAACACTATATTTTTTAAAATTTCAGCTGCTTATTATTTGTCTCAGTTAATTTAATATCCATCCTCGTACTGTCTCTCTGCCACCCCCATACACTGGAAGAAATTGTTGTCCACAAAACCATTAATTCATTTTCAGAAGTTGAAAGCAACTCCATTAATTCATCAATGATGGCAACTTTTGAGAGGCTTGCTTCTACTACAGGGTTACTCTTTGATTCTAGCCAAATATGAGCAATTGTTAGGGCTGCCTCTTCACATTCTATTAAATTGTTTGAAGTGCATAGGATGGCTGTAGCCTGCTTTAAATTACTTAAAAGATTACCTAAAATTGGAGCGATAGAATCAAATGATTCTTTATCATTCTCAGAAAAACGTCTGGTCAGAAAACCTTTTTGGCTTGAACTCTCCATATTGCTGTTTGCATTCCGTTTGTGTGAAAATTGCTCAGGTGACTGCTCTCTAAGGCTGCTTAGATCAGCATGGTTTTCTGGAATATATTGGAGTGGAACTGTATGTTTCAATTGTGTGCTGGCATCGACAGCTTGCTTGAGTGAGGAATTTGTATATGGCAGTGTCAAACTTTCCAGCTTCTGCCGAGTTATTGGACATATATTATTGCCATTATCTAACCTCTCCTGGATTGCTGCACGCTCATAGGTTTGCCCAGTCTGTATTGTTACTGGATCCTCAAACAACTGATCTGTAAGAAGACAGACAAAATCTTTTGGGATTCTTATATTACCCGATTGTTTAAAATATAGCGTTCTGAGGTTTGAGTCCTGCACTGCAATGAAAGACAACTGAAAGATATGAGTATTATTACCAGAGATTAAATCACATCTCACAGTTTTCAGACCATATAATCAAAGTATCCCTTAAAACTTACCTGTCTGATTCAGAATTGTTATGTACAGATACAGTGTTGTTTTCTTTGGTATATTCTTCTCCAAGGTTGGAACTCTGAGAAATCTCTGTTTCTATCTGTTCCATGCATAGACAACGTTATAAATTAGAGCATGAGGGCAATGCTCGAGGTACATTGATATAAATTGCCCAATTCTTAAATAACAGCATCACTGTGTGATGTGTACATTACTAATACCTCTGAATCAGATGGTGATTGATTCATTTCTGAAGAAGATAGTGGGCTCAAAGGGGAGTGGGAATTTGCATTAGATCGTTGCAGACTGTGTATAATTTCAGCAAACTGTTTCAAAGTCACTGCATTTCCTTGGCTGTCCGAAAGCTTGCAAATAATGAAATTCTTCTCATCAAATGTAGTGTTCTTTGTCATATGCCCCCATAACTTTAGCATCTCTTCCTCTTTAAGCTCTTTTCCTTCCACAAGTATACTTGTTTTTTATATACTTGCATATGCTTCTTTTACCTGGTTTCTTGTCTGTCAAAAGCAAGTACAACAAGCCAAAAGTATTTGTGATTGTCCCAACTGAAAAAGAGAGAGGTTCATAAATATTAATATCATCTAGTAGAATAGTATCTTACTTGGAGTGAATGATGTCAATGACCATCCACATTGGAATGCAAATTTTCTATATCCATGATATCAAAGACATAATTATTAATTATATCTGTTGTAAAACATTGCAAAAGAGTTAATGGATGCCAAAATCAGATCATTATATGGCCTTATTTGATGTTACAGCGTGTATAGAATCATAGATGCTTAAACTTGGGGATGGATTGCTTGTTCTGTTTTCTATAATCAAGATAGATACATTAAAAAATAGGTGTACTTGCAAAATTATAAATGTTTATTAGATGTTTATTGAATTGGTGTAGGCAAGAGATGAATAGCTTCACACCTTATCAAGTTGAATAGAAATTTCGTGGTCTTTGAACATCAAATATTAAACTCAAATGAAATGGAAAAGTACCAATAGAAAGTGTTATTTTTTATTTATTTCATAATAATGAAAAAATATCTCTACCCTCAGTTCTTGTTCTAATAATTTGTATAGAATAATCTTGAATTTTCTTTTTAGTATTGAAATTATACCAATTTTTTAAGTATCTTTTCAAATCAATTTTATTCTTTACAGTTTGAGATTACACATTATTTGATTGTCACATTTAATGTTTTCTTTGATTAATTAATACAATTGCAATGCCCAAAAGTGGAGATTATGGTAATACTCTTGAAAATTATAATATATATTAGGTATTAATATTATATTATAATTAATTATTAAAGTTATAATATATAATCATATATAATGATTATATTATTCAATTCTATAGTATAAATAATAAGTTATTATTAGCTTAGATCAATTGTTAATTATTATCATAATTAAATATTATTTCGTGACATTATATTATATATTTATAATAATTATGTTATAAAATATTATAATAAATATTATATAATAATATTATTTAGAATATTAAAAACTATTATAAAAATATACATTACTATAATTTGATTATTGGTAAAAACAGGTTTTTTGGGGGACCCAAAACCCCATGCAAAATTACCACCAAAGTTAGACATTAAGCCCACTAAAAAGGAATTGGGTTGTAAAACAACCCGCTAGCAGACCTGAAACCCAACAACACAACTAGCCAAAAATCAGTAACTAGAAACAGACACCCAACAATAGAAACACAGACAAAAGCAAACACATAACAACAAGAAACTAGGCAAACTCCAATAGAGTTGCCTCCATGTCTTTTTTAACATCAGACATCTTCCTAATGACAACATTGAGATTAGAGAGCTCCAGAATCCTATATGGAATCTTCTTCTTCTTAGAAGATTTGATACGCTTGCCCGACTCAGTCTAGTCATCATCATCATCATTTTTGGTATCTTTAATCTTCACAGGGGACCCCGCGATCAATTCTTGTTTGATGTTGTTGATGCACTTGACCGCATTCCCCATAAACAAATTGTTGTCCAAGAGAAGCTTCTTGAGGGTAGCCTCCATTTTATCCAATTTCTCCAGCAACAGACTCATCTTCTTGTCATCCCTGTTCTCCACAACTTTGTCCTTCCAATCAGACCCAGAGTCCAACCTCTCCTGGATATTATCAACTTTGGTAGAAAGGGTTCTAAAGTTAAGACTTAGAGTCTTGATTTCATGAAAAACCCATTTAACCAAACGAAAGGAGTACATAGACATAGCTTTTGCTATTTGCAGGACTCAGAAGCTGGACATTTCTCTCCTACATGTCAACAACCTTCAGGAAAGGAATATTTCTAGAAGAGGAGGGAATCTCCTTTTCTAGAATAGTCTCTTCAAGTCTCACTGCTTTGCCCTTTTTGTTCAACATCACATCCATGGTGGCCTCATTGTACGAGGAGAGAGGAACATCGTGGTCTACAAAACTGTCATAATTGACCAAGATAGGCACTTTAACACCACCAGGGTCATTCTGCTCTTCCATATCCATGGTGGTCTTAATATTTTTATCACCCTCCGCTTCCGACTCATTACTAGTAACAGACAGAGTATCCTTACTGTCATCATCAGTTCTTTTTTGAGAATGACGAAGTTCATATCCGAAAACCCCTCGACACTTTCCCCCTTTGATTCAGTCTCCATACCACTTTTCTTCACAAATTTCAACTTTTTAAAGACCGACCCCTCCTTGCACACATCATACCTACCTCTTTTTCCCAAACTCTTAGAAGACCCAACACCCAGAATATGAGGAGGAATCGAGCTAAGAGTAACAATCTTCTTGACATGATCAACAATAAGCAGAATAAGCCCTTCATGAAGAACAAGCTTACTCTCTTTCCTTTTATGACCAAAAATGCTTTGGTAGAGAGAACTAAGCAAATAGAATGGAAAGGAAACCCTAACCTTATGCCTAAAATGACATAGAAGAACAAAATGGTAAGAATGGGCCCGTTTGTACCTCCCATCGAGGGTAATATACTCCATAATGGCCACCATAATATTAGACCAAATTTCCTTGAAACTCTCAACATCATAGCACCCCCCAGAATCCTTGATCAGATTGCTCACTTCCTCTTCATCCTTGGGAAAATGATGAATGACATTGTAGGAGATCTTCTTATCCCTATAAAATTTCATCCCTTTCATGCTTAAACCCGAGACTTTAGCAATGAGGCCCTCAGTTATCTTGACCTTCATTCCCCCAATATTCATAGTACCATCCTTCCAATTGTTAACAAATCTTTTGGTGACCTCTTCATCAAACCCATGCAATCTTTCCATAAAAGGAGTAAGCCCACCTTTACGCAGCTTTTCCCAGACCTCTTTTTCATCCTTCCAGTTCTTATAGTTCTTGGGTTCCCGACGATTCAACTCCCCACCCATACTAACTGTGACACCTTCAAACCGGAAAGGATTCACAATAGGAAGCATGCACAAAACAAAAGCAATTACGAAGGTAAAACCCGTCACCACTCTAATCAACTCATGTGTTCTCCTCTCAGTCTTGGGAAAGCCGAAACTTTCCACAATGAAATTACAACCCTTAATTAAAAGATGTCTTGTCATAAGTACTACGAAGATACACCAAATCAAACCTCCAACTATGAATCTTATCATACTCTGCCTTAACTTTCAAATCAACATTAAGATTACTGTCGCCATGCCAAATCATGATAGCCTCTGATTTGACAGCCAAGTTAGCCATAGTATCAGCTGTCCCATTGGCCTTATGATACACATGTGAGATCAATACATCATGAAAATTATTAATGATTTCAAGAGCATCTTAAATAAAGGCTTTAATAGTCCACGATGGTTTAGATTTTCCCTTGATGCATTGTAAAATATTCATAGAATCACCCTCGATCCATGCTTTATTACACTTGGATAAATCAATAATTTTTAAGGTCTAGAGAAGGCTTGTTACTTTTGCCACGTGGTTAGACTGAATTCTTATAGGGAGGGCCACAACAACGAGAGAGTTTGCCTCGTCATCCCTAATAATCCCACCACACTCAGCAGGACCCGGGTTGCCCTTAGAGGCCCCATCGAAATTGACTTTAATCCAACCTTTGGGGGGAGAGAGCCAAATAGCATTCTCTCGCAATGACTTAGAGTCTTTGGTAACTTTGTTAAGGTTTTTGCCAACATAGAAATCCAGCTTCTCACCCATCATAGCAACACAATTCTCCTTGATACTTCTTTTGATTTTTTTCGCAACCACGGAAGGAGGCAAAAAATTGTTTTTGAAAACCTTATCGTTATGCTCTCTCCAAATGTTCCAAATAACACGAGGAGCAATAATATTCCAAAAGTTTATATCAATTCCCACATCTGTATTTCTCCATTGAATAAAAGTATCCTGCATGCAGCCAGTGAAAACCCAACATTGGTTCCAAATACTCAGAACAATGTTCCATACTTCCCACGAGAAAGGACAGGAAACAGCTAAATGGAAGACAATTTCCTCCTCCTTCATACAATGGAAACAACTATTAACCAATATCATCCCTATCTTTTGAAGATTATCTAGAGTCAAAATCTTATTTTGTAAAACCAACCAATAAAACAAGTTAATTTTAGGAATCAACTTCTTATTCCAAACCTTAGCCTAGAACAGGGGAGGATCTGAATGATCCATAAGAAGAGTCGAAGCCGAGGCAATAGTATAGGACCCAGAGGGATGAGCAGCCCAGAGCCAAGCATCCTCCATCGATGACTCAAGTCTCCACACATTGAGATCCAACATCAAAGGTTTGAGGCAATCGTCCACAAGCGCCCGATCAACCCACGACTGATTTCTCCAATAATTACTAACCCAGGGACCAAATCTTCGGATACACTCCTCAATAAGAGGTTGAATATTACGTTTAGAAGAGAGCGAAGAGCTCTTAAGCCAACAATCTTCCCAAAACTTAATTATACAACCATTACCCAACAACCACTTCACCCCAATGAGAGCCGTACTTTTAGCTTGTTGGATACTAATCCAAATAGCCGAGCCATCAATCCTAACTTTTGACTTTAGAAAATCAAAAATATGGGTGAAAGGGAAAAGATACTTCTTATAAACGATTTGGCTCCATTCCTTCTGCTCACCATAGATCCTCCAGATTTGTTTGGCCAATAAGGCATTGTTAACCACCCGGATCAGGCGAATCCCCAAGCCACCCCATTTTTTGGGTTTACACAATTTATCCCAAGCAACCAAACCCAGTCTTTTTCTATCCTCGACTCCAGACCAAAGGAAATTCTTCTAGATTTTTTCAATAATATCAACAAATTTAAAGGGAATTTTAAAGAGACTCAAAGCATAGATAGGAAGACTTTGCAAAGAGGCTTGCAGGAGTTGAAGTTTGTCAGCTTGACTCAAAAGAACAGTTTTCCAACTAGCAAGTTTTCTGTTGAATCTCTCAACAATATTTGACCAAAAAGAATCGGTCAACTTAACACCCAGAGGGAGACCAAGGTAAGTAGCAGAAAATTCACCAATGGAGCAAGCAATGATCTTGGCTATTCTATGTTGTCTATCCAAGGGTGTGTTAATAAAAAAACAAAGAACTCTTCTCCCAATTGATAGATTGACCCGTGGCATTGGAGAAAAGAGAGAGGGCTTTCTTAACATTTCTGGCCTCAGAAATAGAGGAAGAGCCCATAATCACAGTGTTGTCAACAAACTGCTCATGGGAACAAGAATTTGCAGTTGAAGAAGGCTTTGTGCCTTTAACCAAACCCTTCTCCACCAAACTTTGAAAGAAACACCCAAGATACTCTGCCATAATAGCAAAAATGATAGGAGATAAAGGAACAATATCCTTTAAAAAAATTATATATATAATAATAGATAATCATAATAATATTTTTATAATATAGTATATTTATAATTAAATTAATAAATAGATATACATAATTAATATTTGGTATTAAATTATTTCTTTATCTTGCACTAAATATTAATAACATTAAAAAAATGTACTTCATATTCTTCATAGACTAAAACTAATCTAGTACTTGACATATGTAATATTTGTAACTATATATCACAATCAAATGTAATGAATAATAGGAATAGTGCAACTCATACGCACATTAAAGGTTTGTTAACATGGAACATGGTTAAATATAACCCACCAATTACCACACAGTCTTTAAATTTCCAAAAATTGATTGCAATCAAATGTAAACTATAATTAACACATGGGAATTTACTTCACAAGCTTAAAATGTAGATCTCTATAATTTTGTTGACTATTAGTGTCTTACACTTAGTCATATATCTAGGTAAGGATGGTCGGTCATCACTGCGATCGAGTCATTCTGTAAAGGCCGAGTTTTGTATTGTATACTTACTGAGCAGTAGTACTGCCGAGTAAAGTCACGGTCACAATATGTTTGTAACATGCCGAGTATAGTTATTGCCGAGCTACATATATCAATGATTACCGAGTGACAGAGAAGTTCAACAGATGCCGAGTACAGTAGATGCCGAGGACAGTTGATGCCGAGTACCAGGGATAACTTTTGCCGAGTTAGCCAGAATTGACATACAAGTCTGGAATGGCACAATGATCGAGGTAAACCATTTTTTAGGATAATTATATTTTGTATGTTGTCTATTGAGGTAATCACGGAGGTGGTTATGCATCCATATTGCTATCATTGATCCCTATGTATAACCTTTAGCCAATCAGAAAATTGTATAGTATAGGCGGCAATAGGAATATATCTGGACCGTAGATCTTGTAACGGTAAAACATTTTTGTCACTATATAAAGGAAAGATCTAGGACATAGATATGTGTGTGAATCAGAGAGAGAAATAGAGACATTGAGATCAGATGAATATTGTGAGTATGTGAGTATGAGGAAATGATAAGGAGAAGTATTCAGATCGAGTTCAGTGATTGAGTAGAGCAGTGAAAGGACAAAATAAAAAAAAATTAGATAGAAGAGATCAGAATCATACAGTAAAGAGAAGATTTGTAATCAACATATCAGTGCAAACTGAAGGATCATATACTGAGACATTTTAACTAGTGTATCAGGGTAAATCTCTTAACCAAGTAGTCTTAGCAAACTTTTGTAAATCTCTTTACCAAGTGCTTACTTTATTGTAAGTTTACAAATCCTCTAACAAGGTAGACTGAATAAGTCTTTTAGCTTTTAACAGAGCAGACCTTTCACAGGGTAGATCATGATATGATCAAATTTTGTAAGCCCTAATAGGCAAACTTTATTATCTGCAGTAGTGAAGATTTGTGGGTGTCATCCCCACCCCAGTTTTACCTTTCAAGGGTTTCTGGGTTACCAAATCTATTGTGTTATGTGTGATTTCATGTATGCTGCTTGACATGATATATTACTTAGAATGTTCAAGTTTTGTTTACATGATTCATAAAGTTTTAACAGTTTAAAAAGATAAAAGTTAGTAAGTTCTGATTCACCACCCCGCCCCCCTCTTAGTACTACTTTCCCATTTGTATTTCCAACAATTTCACATTTACTCCATAATAGGCATATTGCAACTCACTTGACATATTTGAAGATTTTAACATGGAAGATGGTCAAATATAACCCATCAACAATACAACTTTTGAGAGAGAGAGAGAGAGAGAGGATGGAAGATATTATTAAATACAACTTTTGTCAAACTATTAAGAGAGAGAGAGAGAGAGAGGATGGAAGATATTAATATATAAAGAAGAGTTAATGAAAGAGGGAGAGATAGATAGGAAGAGATAGAAAAATATATAGATGATGAGATAGTTTGATGGAGAGAAAAGGAGATTTAGAGATGATGAGAGAGAGAAGGACAAGAGGAAAAATAATTAGTTGACCTTCCATGTCTATTTGGCGTACCCATTGTACACTAAGGTACGATTGTTAATTATAATTATGCAATAAGGATTTCATATGTGAAATGCAAGAGTTGAGTGCTGTCATCAACGATCCAAACACACAGATGATCAATGCAAAATGATTCCATCAAATGTAGCCGTTCATTCTTCAACAATTTCATTGGGTCCCACAAAGTATCTGCCCGATTTCCAAGACGATTGAAAGTCTAACAACTATGGATGGTTTTCGTCATTTGGTTTTCCCTACGATTGTCACCGTCCAAGCCTGCAAAGTGCATTAAAACAACACATGTGAGAAGAGTTTTATGCCACATCAGCTGGACGACCATTGAGTTCAATCTGTCCGTTCATTTTCACAGAACACGAAAGAGTCTTCCAAACAGTTGGAGCCGATGTAAAAATTCCAATGAGAAACATAAGCTCATTTACCAAAGATGAGTATCGATTTCTTTACAGGAGCAAATTAGAAACAGGAAAAGTTGCCACATTTGCTGCATACTTGCCCTAAACCTAAGAGCTTTTTGAGCGACTCTAAATATTTAAATGATTTTAACCAATTTATGACAAACCATATCTCTCTCCTATGTTGAGAATGGATGTAGCCAATTTATGACAAACTATATGATATTCATAAAATTGATGTATTGCAAAGGCTTTCCACCCTTTCAACAATATACCTCCTAGTAAATAATATCTTTAAGTCTAATATATAATTTATTCTTAAAAATAACTAAATATATATACAAAAATACATTCAAACATCTACAACTACATTTCAAATTAAAGGTTGCAACCTCCCTTGCAACATATCTTGAGCATACACCATTGCACACCAAAGTGCAATTGTTAGTATATAATATAAAGAAATGTTTTATATTAATTTATATTTTATAATTAATATTAATTTATTAGAACTAATTTTATCACATTAATCAATTTTACGGAGCCTATTGACAAACACAGTTGTGGAGATGACTAATTTAAGGTACATTGCCGCCTTTACAGATAAATCGACCTATTCTTACGTACTAATTTCTTCCGTCCGATCTCTACGCCGTCGAACTCAATTGTCTACCATTAATAATTTCGAAAGGAATTGGGTGTACAATTAAAAATAAAACTCTCGTCCGTTTTGATAGTTCTTGAATGTCAAATCACGCATTTATTATACTTCTTGATTCACTGACATTATCAGTATGACAGCCTGCATGATTTCGATAAAAACACATGATTGCTAGCCGTCCGACATTGGACTGTTTACAACTTTGCGCTATTCATTCCACCCAAGTTCAGTTGCTGCACTTTGTTTTACAACAGGTATTTCCCACTCTATATATGTTTTTTTGGGGTTTGCTATTTGCAACCAAGTTCAGTTTCTGCACTTTTTTTTACAAAAGGTATTTCCCACTCTGTATATGTGTTTTTTTTGGGTTTGCTATTTGCAATGATTTCTTGTTGAAAGCATGCTACCTGGTATTGGGTTTATTTTGTTGGTTTACTCTTTGCAATGAATTGTTTTTGAAAGCATGAAGTTTCCACAATCCATCAGAATTAGTCAAGAAAGCTTCTGTGTAGTACAGAAAAAATACTACCCAGTTTAATCCATACACAGGAAAAATACTACCCAGTTTAATCCAGAAGCTTTCTTGACTGATTATTAATTATGAATTCTTGTTTTAAAAAATGTAGCTATTATGTGGTGCTCTTTCTGCCTTCTCTTCTTGTACGCTTTGCTTCCTCTGTTCAATTTGCTTTCCTGTATATTTTGTCGAGAGTGCCTACTTGGCTAACAGGAAAAAAGGCATGTGAAATGTTCAACAGAAGAAACCTTCATCTTATATTGTACAAGCCAAACTTCCGTAGTTTAAAACTGATTAGATATAGGAAAGAAATCAAGTAAAAGCAAGTATGCGTAGCTGCTTGCCCATTCCGTTCTGGTTATTATTATTCCAGGAGCTTTTGTCTAACTAAAGTTCTTGCTCCTGTTTTATACCTCTAGTTTGCCTTGATTTTTACAGGATTTTGCACCTGCGTTGGCCATGGAGGATGAAAAAACGGGGGAGTTTTTTCTATCATGCACGGCATGCACTAAGAAATGCTATAAAATTCATGGCAAGCACCATGAGAAAGAGGGCTTTGATGGGTTTGCTGCTTTCCTCAAAATTATGGTTGGAGAATTTGCAGATAAATTGGTAGGTCTCATTTGTCCCATAACAATTTCTTTTTATTGTTTTAAAATTTCATACCCTGTTCACCAATAATGTTTTTGTTCTATGCAGAGAATTCCTCCAGCTTTTGTTTCACAATTTCTAAATGAGACAGATGAACATATAGTGTTGCAACACCAGTGTGGGAAGGACTGGAAGGTAGAGTTAAACTACTCAAATGAGAGAATGGAATTTCGAGGTCGACGGTGGAAAGAATTTGTCAATTATCACAACCTGCAATCGGGAGATTTTGTTTTGTTTAGGTACATCAGGAAGTCATGCTTGGAGGTTCATATGTTTGGAAGATCAGGATGTTTGAAAAATATCAGCACTCTTCCTGCCGAAAAACCAAACATTGATTCAAATACAAAAAGCTCATCTAAAAAAGTTCCTGGTTCAACTCAACCTGCTGGAAATGAAATGCTGATTGATTTGGTTTCTGATGAGGAAGATACGTCCCTTGAGGAAGAAGCAGTGGCAGAAAAAGAAAGAAAAAGGAAATCCGCATTCTTTGAAATGATTTATGACGAGGAAGATACGTCCCTTGAGGAGGGTGAAGCAGTGGCAGAAAATGAAAGAAACAGGAAACCTGCATTCTTTGGAATGATTTATGATGAGGAAGATACGTCCCTTGAGGAGGGTGAAACAGTGGTTGGATATGAAAGAACAAAGAAAACATCATATTCCTTGGTATAGTTTCTAATGAGGAAGATACGTCCCTTGAGGGTGAAGCAGTGCCTGGGAAATCCTCATTGCTTGGTAAGAAAAAGTTTTGTACAAATATAGAGCTCTTACATTTGTAAGTTCGCATTTAAATCGATATAACAACAAAGTGTAATTTGTTGCAGGCAACCCTGCACATTGTTTCCCCGCTGAGAAGCACATGAAAATGGAGTCTGCTGCTCCTTTCGAATCAGATAAGCCATTTTGCAAAATAATAATGAAATCATGGCATGTGAATGGACTATATCAGCTGGCGAGATTGAATTCTCTGCTCTATTTGGTTATGTATATTTTCAAATTTAAATTAGGATTAGAGGATTTAAATCTATTAAATATCTCTCATGACTTGTAAACTTGTAAAGTTCAAGAAAAATCTATTAAAGTAATGAAATCTAATGATTTGTTCGGTAAATAAACTTAGTTGTGGGGTTAAGAATCTTAACTTTCGTTATGGTTTGGAAATATAGAGGACACGGAAATCATGGGGAAATCTAATTCAACTACCAAAGCAGAGGAGTGAAGTGGTTCTTTTGGTTGGTAATTCAGAAGAATGGAAAGTACAATGCGTTATTGCTAGAAATAACACCCCTATCTTAAGTCGGGGTTGGAGATATTTTGTACGTGATAATAATTTAAAGGAAGGAGACACCTGCATTTTTGAGCAGTTGAGCGACAATCCAAACAAATTCATATTCAGAGTCCATATCTTTCCTTATCCATAGAAAACTCCTTCAACAAGAGCAAACGTTGGTCAGAGATGAGGAATAGAATTATACAGGAGAGGTATAAATTTGATGGAAAATTCTGTTCTGGTAAGATAGTTCAATTCTGATGAATATTAAAGGATGCTATGAACTGAGTGATAAATATACATACTTTTTTAATTTTTATACAATCATTAGTATCTATCAATCCTTTTATTTAAAAAGGATAGAAGAGTTAGTATTATGGTTCAATCAGTAGTAGAATTAGTTGTTTTGATTTTTAATATGAAAAATAGCCAGAATTTTTTGCTTAGGGATGTGAATGCTTCTTTGAATCAATAATTTGTACAATTGATATTTTTCTTGCTTTAAGTTATTGAATAGGCAATCCTAATCCACATAGCATATGAAGGAGCTTCAAAAAAGCTATCTAGGACGTGGTAAAAAAATTTAAAATGTCGTAGTTTAAATGTACAGCATCTCCAGGGACTGCTAGCCTAATGCATGTTTTGACAATGTAGACATTTTTCAGAATTAAAATCATAAACTCTGTTACAACTATTTGTTAGGAGTTATAATTAAATATGGCATAGGCATTAGAAAATAAAATATCATTCCTTTCTTGTTATCTCCATAAATTACCCAAAAGAGGCTGAAACCTTTCTGAGGTTGCTATTTGTAGAGCTGCTTTGTGGTTATGTGGATGCACTCTGCAGGCATAGCTTGAAGTCTTAGTTTAGGTAAGACGGAAGTTGAATCTTTTCTATAAAATTAAGGTTTCAATGGTTAGTGAAAGGTGCCATTATTATCATTTACTGATTTACACTCATATAGATGTGTAACCTCATTAATGATGAGTCCTACTTTGATATTCATTATTTTATCTATATGAGTAGACTTCTTTGTTGTTCTAGGTAGCCAGGGAGGGAGGGTAGTTAGTGAAACGGTACTTTAAAAGTTTTTACTTCCTATTAGATCACTAAATCTATATAATAATTTGACACTCAAAATTTCTATAAGGTTTTTCTTGTCACTGAAGGTTCTTTTATTATCATCATTATCCTTGTAGAAACATAACCTCTCTATTTACTGCTACTGTGACTTCTCTTGATATTTTTATACAAGTAGATTACCGTGTACTCTCATGCATCTTATCCTAACACCATGAGTGCATTATGTTGACTCTCTTCTCTTAATAAGAGCTTAATCAACACATTAGGATACATGTGGTAGGAGTCATAAGGATTTTGTTTTCTTTTCTTCTTAATTGGAGTATATTGTGATTCTATATAGACCTAAATGCATGCAAAAGAAATACCATCTATGGAGATTAATGGCATATATGCAATTTACAAGTAAAGTGCACTGGGCCACTCTGAAATATCTTGTGAATCAGAGGCCATTATGTATACATTACCAAGTACTTCCTGTTATTATTTTTCATTTAATGTGGCCTATTGTTTCATAGGTGAACATCAGCTTTCTATGGGGACATGCTTCCAAGGATTTGGGAGATGTATCTGATGTCCTGTACATATTAGAAAAGGAAAGGAAAGGTTCTTTTATAGTCTATGAGACTACCTCACTTTTTTGTGGGAGACACCTAATTGTGCTACAAATGAGGCATGCATACTGTAACCAAGTGAGATTTGAACTTGTAACTTTTCTTTCAAGAATACAAATCCTCCACCACTAAACAAAACCTATGAACTTGGAGGGAGTGCCTTTGTTTTGAAGATTGAACAACCTACTCTGTATTGTACATTAAAAAAATAAAAATGGGAAGTTTTAAGATAAAAGGTACTAAAGTCCCTATAGATCAAAGGAGGAGGATTGTCTCTCTGTCCTGATCTTCTCTCGACGACTCAACATAGTGTGTGCCTCCCGTTATGCCTCTTAGACCGTTTGTTTGTCTTAATGCATCAGTTTCCCCCTGTTGCATGCAAATTTTGGTCTTTTGGCATTCAGGATTTAATTTTCTAGGTTTTCTTTCCCTAATGGGGTTTTATTTTGCTTTTTCTACTCCTTCCAGGAGCAGTGCCCCTGTTAGTTCACAGTAATGGTTTTTTAGATGTTTTGTATACTTTTTATAGTAATAATTATGGGTGGATATCCACCTTTTATCTAACAAAGGCGGAGGAATGCCATTGCAAAATTGTAAATCGAACACACTATATTTTTAAAATTTCAGCTGCTTTTTATTTGTCTCAGTTAATTTAATAGTCTCTCTGGCACCCCCATACACTGTGGAAGAAATGGTTGTCCACAACACCAATAATTCATTTTCAGAAGTTGAAAGCAACTCCATTAATTCATCAATGATGGCAACTACAGGGTTACTCTTTGATTCTAGCCAAATATGAGCAATTGTTAGGGCTGCCTCTTCACATTCTATTAAGTTGTTTGAAGTGCATAGGATGGCTGTAGCCTGCTTTAAATTACTCAAAAGATCAGGTGAAATGGGAGCGATAGAATCAAATGATTCTTTGTTATTCTCAGAAAAAACGTCTGGTCAGAAAACCTTTTTGGCTTGAACTCTCCATATTGCTGTTTGCATTCCGTTTGTGTGAAAATTACTTAGGTGACTGCTCTCTAAGGCTGCTTAGATCAGCATGGTTTTCTGGAATATATTGGAGTAGAACTGTATGTTTCAATTGTGTGCTGTCATGACCATGCCCTGTCGAAATTCCTGATGTGATATTTTCCAAGCATCGACAGCTTGTTTGAGTGAGGAATTTGTATCTGGCAGTGTCAAGCTTTCCAGCTTCTGCTGAATTAATGGACATTTCATTTTGCCATTATCTAACCTCTCCTGGATTGCTGCACGCTCATAGGTTTGCCCAGTCTCTATTGTTACTCGATCCTCGAACACCTGATATGTAAGAGGACAGACAAAATCTTTTGGGATTCTTATATTACCCGATTGTTTAAAATATACAGTGTTCCGAGGTTTGAGTTCTGCACTGCAATGAAAGACAACTGAAGGATATGCGTATTATTAGCAGAGATTAAATCACATCTCACAGTTCTCAGACCATATAATCAAAGCATCCCTTAAAACTTACCTTTCTGATACAGAATTGTTATGTACAGATACAGTGTTGTTTTCTTTGGTATATTCTTCTCCAAGGTTGGAACTCTGAGAAATCTCTGTTTCTATCTGTTCCATGCATAGACAACGTTATAAATTAGAGCATGAGGGCAATGCTCGAGGTACATTGATATAAATTACCCAATTCTTTAATGACAGCATCACTGTGTGATGTGTACATTACTAATACCTCTTAATCAGATGGTGGTTGATTCATTTCTGAAGAAGATAGTGGGCTCAAAGGGGAGTAGGAATTTGCATTAGATCGTTGCAGACTGTGTATAATTTCAGCAAACTGTTTCAAAGTCACTACATTTCCTTTGCTGTCCGAAAGCTTGCAAATAATGAAACTCTTCTCATCAAATGTAGTGTTCTTTGTCATATGCTCCCATAACTTTAGCATCTCTTCCTCTTTAAGCTCTTTTCCTTCCATAAGTATACCTGTTTTTTATATACTTGCATATGCTTCTTTTACCCGGTTTCTTGTCGGTCAAAAGCTAGTACAGCAGGCCAAAAGTATTTGTGATATTCCCAACTGAAAAAGAGAGAGGTTCATAAATATTAATATCATCTAGTAGAATAGTATCTTACTTGGAGTGAATGATGTCAATGACCATCCACATTGGAATGGAAATTTTCTATATCCATGATATCAAACACATAATTATATCTGTTGTAAACATTGCAAAAGATTTAATGGATGCCAAATCAGATCATTATATGGCCTCATTTGATGTTACAGCGTGTATAGAATCATAGATGTGTAAACTTGGGGATGGATTCCTTGTTCTGTTTTCTACAGAATAAATGTGCACTGTTCTTCAAAGACACTCAAGCATTAAAATGATACATAATAGTTCTGTTGCTGATTAAAATCATTTTCCACAGCTTAGAAATTACAATGGCCATAGCAGTTTGACAGAAAGCAGCTAAGGCTGCGTGTAAGTTATCAGGCTTACAACTTACTTCATTTGATGGTGTATCTTTTTGTATCTGTGATTTTCTGAAGAGTAATTATTGCACAAGTGCTTAAAATATATACTAAGCACAATCAGTACCTATATGGATTGAGTAGCTTTTTTCCGCTTTAGAATTACTAAACCACTTGCATATGTTAATATATTTCATGAAGTTACCAAAAATCAACACATTTCTTCCAAATCATGTGAAGCAACAGGAACAAATCACGGAAACAGTTGGTCATGGATTACAGTCAATGATAAATATAACTCACCCTTACGAGAATCTACATACGTGCATTGAATAATATTGGTTTGAATTTTCTGTTGCATTCTAAAAGAGGGAATTCAACTTTGTGCTAACCTTTCCAAGAGAGCCTTCTTTGATATAACATCCACCATTTTCCACCTGGTGACCATTAGGCCTTATTTTCAGCTCCTCAGTTTCCAAAACCACATTTGTCTCTTGTATTTGAGGCATTGAATTGATAGTTTTATTTGTTTCTGCATTATCCATTCCCATAGTTGTTTTCTGCATTATCCATTCACATCTGTAATTTATGCATTATGAGCCTCAGAGAAACACTGGGACACATCCTATTGCAATTAATATCACTTAGATCTATATTCTAAAACACACCCTATTGATTTTTTTAAGTTTGGTAGTCATTTTTATATCATTTATATTATTGAATATGTAGAACCTTAAATTTCTGTATGTAAAATTATTTAGTAGAGCACAGGTGGTAAAATAAAATTCAAGAAGTAAATAATTTTAAATATTAAATAGAGAAGTTAATTTGTTCAACAAAGAGATCTACTAGATTGAATTGTTCAAATCATTAAACCAAGAATTTTAAAATGGCAAAAGTTTTGGGAAAAGATAATCTAAAGCAAAAATTTTGTGAAAAAATAATCCATGTCAATAGTGGAATGATTTTTAGTAATTATTCAAAAATTTTAGATGAATTTTCCTCAATATTTTTAAATTTAATTTACTTTTTATTAGTCTAATTACGTTGAGAGGCACAACCCTACAATGACATGGTGTAATGGAAGAGAACCTTTTCAAATTTCTCTGCGCCAACATAACAATGTAAACCCTTTCAATTTCCATAGTGCCACATGAATGGTTTGATGGAAGCACAAATATATACATTGACAAAATAGGAATAGCATTAGTTACACTCCATTGCATGTAGACAACTCACCACATTAGTTACAAACAAATAACAATTCCAATTCCACTTCCACTTCCACTTCCTTTCGTGGCCAATTATATATCATATATTTTGGGCATTGACTTATAAGATCTGAGTGATTAATTCTCTGTGATCGAGATTGTTGGCATTCGACATGAATTGGTAAGAAAAGTGGCCTCCTTAAACTTCAACCATCTCTAAATTCAATTAGATTTTGCCTTGTCCAGTATAAAATTGCGCTATTTTATTGAACTGTGTTGACATGGATAATAGTATTGATTGTTGTATTGAGCTTCGTTTCTATACACTTAGGTCGATTGCATTTGATGTGCAGGTTTTTGGACCCAATTTCTTACGGGAATTACTTGAGATGCACAAAATGTTAGGGTGACACCTACCTACTTTCCCCACAGAGGTGTAGATAATGTAAAGGGTTCCTATGATTTTATCGGCATCAATCATTAGTCTAAGAATATATGCCAAGGACTACATCTTCTCGCTTTGCTGAAGATACGGTATTTTTTAGATACATTAGTCTATATCATTGGTAAGGCAACTCTGTAAATCATAGAACTTGATGTTACAACACAAACCTAATCCTAAATTTAAACATAATTTTAATCATAATTCTAGGTAAACTCTAATCTTAACCTTAATTTGGATCATGATAATAATTCTAACCTTCACCATAATCCAAAACCTATCCCTAACCCTAATCATGGTAAAACCTCTAACAAAAATGTAAACCACAATCTTAAATCATAACCCTAACCCTAATCCAGGAAAATAGAAATAGAGATGAGTTTAGAATGAGAGGGTGTGAGACAAATAGATAGAGAAATAGAGATATATCAATAGACAAATGAGGAGATATACAGATGATGAGGAGGAGAGACGGACAAAGAAATAGATACTTAGTTGAACTTGTGTACCTCTATGACGTACCCATTGCATACTAAGGTGCGATTGCTAGTAATTGTTCATCTTATTAAAATTAATAAATTTAATTTATAATTCGGTGTACCTGTTGCACACTCAGATACAATTACTAGTTTTAATTACGCCGTAGGCATTTCCCTATGAAAGAGTTTGAGCTGATTTTTACATCCCATAGTTGTAAATCCGATAGATAGAATGACTACCATTAAATTAATCGCCACCGTTCATTGTTTGAAAGCTATGTGATTAGCTCTTTTTTGTAATCGTTTTGAATCGTGGGAATAAAACTCTGCACCGACGGAAATCTGGTCTTTAATGACGCCCAAAACAGAAGCGTCTGGCAGAGCATCGATCATCCCATAGACACTCTTTTAGTGGGCCATTCGATGAAAGCATAATAGTGAAGAAGCTCATCAGCCAGGCCTCTGAAAATGACGGGTCACAGGGTCCATACACCTTTGCTATGAAAGGGGGTGGCTTTGCTTTGTACACCACTTTCCAACTCTTCCCTACAAACACATTAAGCTAGCCACACAAACATTAATTAGATGCATTGGAAAAGAAACAAATTTTATGTATTTAAATTCAGACCTGCGCGCAATAGCTTCAACAAATCGAAATATGAGCTTGTGCCTTCTTGATTTGGAACACTTGAGTTCCTCCATTGAGCAGTTGTTCTACAGACGATGTCATGGCTTCTTCACTATTCCTCTAATTTGCTGGTGAATGTTTGGCATTGGATCTTAGGATTTTGAATGTGAATTGAGGGCTTTTCTGACCGTTTGTCAATTTTGTGACAGCAGGGAGAAGTGGTAGCAATGGAAGGTATATTCCTAGTACCATGTGGAGAAGCAGGGAGAATGCGCTGGCTAGCAAAGAAGGCCACGAGCAATTCCAATTATGATATCAAATCGCTTTTGCCAATCCAGTATTCTGCGCTTTAATGGGTCTGTGTTTCTATTTCAAAATGAATATTAAGTGTTTGTCTCCAATAATTTTAACAGAATTTGTTCTGGTAGGAAGAAATCATTCATGGTTGACTCACCAAAGAGAAATGTGTCGAGGCTTTTGTTTGGAAAATACTCGTAGACGAGAAACCTTTCGGTTGTTTGGACACAACATCCAAGCAAATTCACTAGATTTCTGTGTTGAATATTGGCCACAAGTTCCACTTCATTCATAAATTCTCTTTTCCCCTGTGCAGACCATGCATACAACTTTTTCACTACTATCTGCTTGTCGTCTCTGGTGGTTCCCTGAGAATTTAAACAAGTACACATTGGTTTAATGAAATATCTTTGTTGCCACATCCAAAATAACATAAGCAAGATCAAGGTATACATTTGCCTGATATCTGATGCGATGACACCTAAGGCAGGTATTAGCATTTGCCCAAGACAATTATTGATTTTTATTAAGTCCATGTTGTTGGTAGAGCCATGGGAATTGTCTGTTTTATGATTTCCTGTTCAATATTTAAACGTATATATATTATTAATTGATTTAGCCCAGCTGAGAAGTCTAGCCCATCACCGAAAGTGGAGAATAATAATGAAATAGTGTACAACAGTGCGCCAATGTTGACAATACTCAGGGAATTTGTCTTTGTCGTTTTTTCTCCAAAATATTTAAAAATAATAGTAGTTTAATGTTTGTATATAATTTTAATAAATAAACTTGTTTTTGATGGTCAAAGTCACAATTTATTAAAATGAAGTTTGTTAAAATACTTATGTGTCAATATGATTGTAAAAACAATTAACTAATTGTTAGAGACATAATGAGTCTATTAATGACCATAGAATTGGCTTCCAATAATTATATGAAAAAAATTGTATGTGCATATAAAAAATCTTGAACTTCAAATGTTTAAATTATGGGGCCTCGCCACTTCATCTAACACTTAAAATTACAAGAAAGAATCTAAATTTAGTTCAATCAAATGTCTACTACATTGAATTTGGTATCATTTAAACAATAACAGCTAGGAAATTTATAAATCTTAGCAAACTATTGGATAACGCTCTTCAAACCTTCCTAATAATTTCGTTAGCCATAGTTCCATCAATCTATTGGATTCCTCTAGAGGATTATCTAAGATTCATAATGAATGTATTCTTATATGATTTTTATAGAGTTCATGGACATCATACATATACTTGTACAAAATTAAGGAATAAAATCCTAGATCTCATTCATAATAACGTGATTCATGTTGATGGTGTGAATGAGAGGAAATGTTTTAAATGCTCCACTAAATAAAAATGGGAAATTTATGCCAATATTACACACTCTAACAATATTGAACATCAATAGGTAGTCAGGTGACTACTAATTCTATGATGTATTTACATATGAATAAATATATTATAGATAGAAATGATGTTTATCCCTCTTCACAGTTCACACACTTTGAAAAATACAATTAGAGATATTACTCATAAATTTCACCTCTTTATGTACCTTCAATAATTTCATTTTATGGCCCACTTTATTGTCATAGTTTTCTTCATGGTCAATAATGTGAAAGTATTCACATTGATCTAGGCAACTAGCACAACATATTCATCAAAGAAATTGATATAACTAAAAATTTAGCATTAGACAGTTATACATATTTGTGTTTCTATAAACATAACAAATGAAATTCTTATAGACACTGTGGGGATTATTATCTTTCCTCTCGAAATGGGAATTGAGGTGGATAAATCTTCCAATATTATTTCTTCATTGGCTAGATTTTATATTTTACTTTGGTGACGTTAGTTGTAATGAATAAATGTGATACCCTCTAGAATACATTAATGTTTAAAAAACATTTTTGAAGAGAAAATTGTGAAAGTGATAAGAGATACATGTGTAACTATTTTCAAGTCAACTATGTCAAATTAAAAATTAGGTTGCCACTCTCAAATACATTTTTTAATGACGCAAAGATACAAAACATCAAATGTAAGCTCCTTATGAAACCTTGAAAGACTTCATTAATATATCTTAAAAAGTAAGCATGTGTGCTTTTGCTCCTCATACCTACACTAGCGATCAAATGAAACCATTTTTTCTCTTGAGACTTGTGATTAAGAAAATATAAAATAAAGAGGGGGACTTGTGATTAAGCGAGAATAAGATAAAGAGGGGCAAGAAGAGAGAGACTATAATAAGGAGGGAGGGTAACATAAAGAAAGAGCTATATTATTCTATCTCTCCTCTTCTTCCTTCCTCCCCTCTTTAGATCTCTCCCTCCCTAATTTATTCCCCCTTCCCTCTATATTCCGCTCCCTCCTTAATCCTCTCCCTTGATTGAATACACTACAAGGGATATCATGTATGAGTGGTCCATTTTTCTTCCATGTGATTGGCTCTTTTTTTTTTTCTCATTTTGTCTAACTATTTGTGCTATCATTGTTCGATTGAGATCTTTGTTGAAAAAACAACATCATCGGCTATTTAATAGCCTACCATTTGATCTCACGTACTTCATTAATGTATGCAAAAAATGCACCACAATTGTTTTCAAATTGGCCTTCCACACCTCTTCGACGTACCCATTGCACACATAGGTGCGATTGCTAGTTAATTATAATTATGTAGAAGACGTTTGAGTGTTGCCATCGATAGTCCAAACACACAGATAATCAATGCAAGCCGATTCCATCAAATGTAGCCGTTCATTCTTCGACAATTTCATTGGGTTCCAAAAAAATGATCCTTTGCCTAGTTTCCAAGACGATTGAAAGTCTGACAAATGTGGATAGTTTTCATGATTTGATTTTCCCTACGGTTGTCACTGTCCAAGCCTACAAAGGCATTAAAATATTAGATGTGAGAAGAGTTTTATGCCACATCAGCTGGACGACCATTAAGTTCAATCTATCCCTTCATTTTCACACAACACGAAAGATTCTTCCAAACAGTTTGAACTGATGTAATAAAAATTCCAATGAGAAACATAAGCTCATTTATCAAAGATGAGTATCGATTTCTTTATAGGAGCAAGACATGATGAATAATAAGCTCATTTTTTTGTCCAATTGTATTGGGGAATTTAGTTTGGAGGATTTGTTAAGGGCATTTGCTGAGCTTTTGTGCAGAGGAAGCGTGGGGAGCACTTATTAGTAAACCGAATGAGGGACACTCCCAGCCTCAATAGAGCTTTTCCCATGGATTGTTGTCACTGTTAGTATAGTTGACAATTGTTTGAAAATCATATTGTGGTTATATTTATTAATTTAATATACTTCATATAATACAAATTTAATGAGATTATTTAATATACTTCATATCCGGGCATTCATATATTTAATGAGATTATTTAACGATGTTTAAATACCTTGCCTTCTTATTTTAGCAACCCATATTTAAGATCATTGTAAGCTTTATTGAAACTTCTTCTTATGATTCTATGAACTAGATAAGCACACACTGATAATATCTATATATTAGATATATACTTGTTTTCCTTTACATAAAAGTACATAAATATGTGTATCTAAATAGAAACATGAGAGAGGTGAAAATATATTTGCATATGTCATTCTTATAATCATTTATTAATGAGATTATTTAATTTTATTTAAATACCTTTCCTTCTTGTTTTAGCAACCCATATTTAAGATCATTGTAAGCTTTATTGAAACTTCCTCTTATGATTCTATGAACTAGACAAGAAAGCTCTGAGAATATATACATGTTTGCCTTTACATAAAATTACATAAATATGTGTATCTAAATAACAACATGGTGAAAATACATATCCGTTTTAGGTAAACATATGTATGAATAGTTATGGAAGGGAAATACATGTACATAGATGTATAGCAATAATCCTCTGCTCCGAATTTAGCTAAGAATGAGTCATATATCAAAGAGAAAAAATACTATGAGAAGCTAAAAGATGGCGATCAAGAAACCAAAGAAAGAAAGCTTTTGAGAGAAAAGGAAAAAGTTTATTAAATTTGAGGATGAGATTAACATGAGGAACATCGCTAATAAGTGGATCTGGGGGTTAAGAGAAATGGGGATTATCAGGTGGTGTTATAACTTCTATCACTTCTATTTCAGGTTGGATTCTATGCCTCTTGAAGCCCCCTTCTTCCATCCATTCTTCTAAAGGGTTCTCCGAATTTGACTCACTAAAGCATTCCCCATCCTCCAATCCTACTTCATCCTTGTGCCAGTATGTGTAAAACCAGTTAACTGCTCCAGGATTTCTCTCATCCAAGAAATGCTTTAGGAAGTCAAGGATTCTATTTAATGATAGGGTGTATGTCCTATAAAAGACTACTATATAGAATCTATTAATAGTTGGGTTACTTAATATGAAATCTAGTATTGAAACTTAGCCTGATTTTCCTCTATAACATTGTTGATATTCTTATAGATTTCTGTGACAAAGGCCCCATCAGCTCCAAGATTGGCAAGAATGTTTGTGTCCTTATTACCTTCTCTATAAATATGTTTGACTTCATAATCTGAAATTTCTCTTAAGATTTCTAGGGCTTCTTCTAATTTTGAATTTAATTTCCAATTAGGGGTGCTTTTAATATGAATAGCATTAATAATGATTTGCGAGTCACCTTCAATTTCAAGATTTTGAATTCCCAATTTTTTACTAAGATCAATACCTTCTAAGACTACATTAATTTCAACCATATTGTTTGTCATTAATGGAATAGGTTTAGCAATTTTGGCTATAATCTCACCATTCCAATCACGTATTATACACCCTATACCCGCGATCCCACGATTTCCTCTAGATGCTCCATCGAAATTCAATTTATACCATCCTTCCTTTGGTGCTTTCCATTTACAATTATCTCTGTCTTTCTTGCTAGAGTTCCCTCCTTTTTCATATAAGGGTGGGATAATAAGATTCTGCCATTTTTTCCTTATCTGGTTATCCCAATATGAGAATGACCTTTCATGATTGTTGTAATTCCTAATTCTGTTATTGATTAGTTCCACAATAGAGGCTTCAATTTTATTAATTAGTGAGCCTACTTCCATTTTCTGATTGTCGAAGATTCTTCTATTATGTTCTTTCCAAAGTTCCTAGAATACTATTCAGGGGACCGCATACCAAATATCCTTATATAAGCTTGATTGGTTTAAGATTGGCCATGCTTTCAGGAAGTCAACAATGTCCATAGGCAAAGCAGTGCCCCAAACCAGACAATTCTTAATCCAATCCCAACATTTAAGCATAAATGGACAGTTTAAAAGTAAGTGATCTACAGTCTCCCCATGATTTTCTCAAAGCGGGCATCTGGATGGACCTTCAAAGCCTAGCTTTCTAAACCTATCAGTAGTTAGAATTCTTTTTTGTAGAGCAGCCCAAAGGAAGATACCAACCTTCGGGAGACAAGCCTTATTCCAACATAATTTCAAAGGTATATCGAAAGAGTCTAGATTTTGATCTTTAATAATAGACCGGGATATCCATTTTTCACTTTATAGGCCCCGTCATTAGCCTCTGTCCAAATAAGTCTATCTCTCCGATTTTTGAGAGAGGTGGGTCTATCCTTTAAAATATCTTTTAGTTTTTGTTTTTCTTGGTGATCTAATAGAGTATTATCGAGATCTTTCCACAATGTATTATTTGTTGCCCCACTTTTGTTCTTCACTTTATCTCAAAAGTGAATACCTCGTCTTAGATCGAGTCATGAGTTTTGAGATAATAAATTGGAGTCTAAGCCTAGAATTCCCCTAGGATAGGTGGTCTTTATCGAATAATCCCTTCATGCCTTCTTTCTGCTTTTAAGTCGGGTTGGTTTTTATTTTCATCTTAGGAATGGGTAAGTTATAGTTCCTAATTCGATAAAGACTCTTTTTCTTTCAGTTCTGATCAATGGTATTTATATGAATGTGAAGCTCTAAAATGACATTTTTCCCCTTTTGTCAGAAAATTGAAAATCGCCTTCTCCTCGGCGGGTTTCGACCCATGAAGGTAATTTTCCACGGTAAGAGAACACTCAAATCATCAAGTACATAGACAAGGCCTAGAGATTGAGATTTTCAGGTTAAGAACGAGTTGGGTCTAGAAAAGTAGCTTGGCGGAGAAGCTGTAATGAACTTCCCCGCTTGCGGAGTTTTTCCTACATAAGTTGTTTTCCGAAAGATAGTGGAAAGTGTATCAGAGATTCCCGAAAGCTAAGCGTCTAGATTTTGATGAAATGAGATTGAGCCCTTGTAGTGGATAAAATAGTCTCAGAATATGAAAAAGTGAGTAAGAGACCTTTTTTGGAGAATTAGTTTTTAGCTTCTCCCTTATCGGAAAATCACCTGAGAAGGTCAATCTCCGAAAAGAGACAACTTGTGAGGAAATAAGCACAAGAAATCATGGGGATTGAATGATTTGTTATGATGAAGATAGCCCACTTTGATATCTGAAAGAAATTGCTCAAGAAATGGGTTAGTTGCAAATTTTTGGAAAATCACTCCCCAGCTTCTCCACAGTCGGGTTTCTACCTTCGAAGTGAGTTTTCCGACAAAGGCGTTGAATTGAGAGAAGCGGAAAAGTAAAAATCCGCTGCATCAATTAAGTTACCGTTACAACTACTCCAAATAGGTAAAAGTGATTTCTTAAGGCCATTAATAAGATGCATTTAATTCAAATCTTAATGTTAGAACTTTAACAGATATTTTTGAAAATCTCTCACTCGTGTGGCATGAGATATGGAAACTAACGGTAAGGAAGCAGACTGTTTATAAAAGACTCAAGCTATCAAGTGAAAATTACCATTTGTTCACATCTTTTTCATACGCCTTTGATTTCCAACAATTTCACAAATCATCTTACGACATTCTCCAAAGCTTCTTAACAGTAAATCAAAAGCATAATAAGAAGCTATGGCCAATAGATTCATGGGTTTCGATGGGTTGAACGGGATTACATCTGAATGACAAAATTTGACAAATACATCCCTCAGATTCTACGATCTGGGCAATCTATACAGAAGATTGAATGAAGAAAATATCCACCCCATGACATAGAAGCTCAAAGGTAGCGGTTTGGTCGAAGCTATTGGATTTCCTGTTGTAGTGCAAGCTCCCGAACTAATCCGGGAATGTATAACCAGATTCAACTCGGCTACAAAATAGATTTTGCTACCCGATGACACAGTACTCATCTCCATTGACAAAGAGTCTATGCATAACAGTCTTTGTATCCTAGAGCAAGTGGAATTTTTGAATATGAACTTCTCGATCGCAATTTCAAAATATAATGAGAAGAAGATGAGGTGGAGGAAAGAGATCATGAACTCGTGGTTTCGGAAAGCCAGAAGAATAAAGGGAAAAGTGCCAAAGACACTTTTCAGGACATATCTGAAGGCCGAGATTGTCGACATCCTGGTGCTCCTTCACAAGATAAAAGGTGAAAGTGACACATTGAATTTCATAGAACACTACTTCTTCTTGGTCCAGGTAATATGTGTTGAGCATCATTATATAGACTGGGCTCAAGTGGTGAGTGAAAATCTGTCCAATGCCTTGAGTCTTGCCAAGTAACAAAACAAATTTTATGTCTTCCTGTTTAATCTATGTTTTAGCTACATTGCAAGTATGGCCAGGACTTCCTAGGCTAGAAGAATATGAAGATGATGTGAAAATTTATGATTTCTTCCCTCATTTGAAGTTACAAAATAGCTATGCCGAGTTCATTAAAGTTAATGACTCATTTACAATGAGGTTGTGCAGAGAATTACAAGGATGCCCAGAGCGGAGGTTCACACCAGAGGCCATGGAATTCATCACCCAATTTGGGAGCTTCTTCATTCAATTTGCTAGTTTCTCATACCTTCGTCTTCCAAGTTTTGATGATTTTCCCATGAAGCTACCAAGGTACCCCGAAGACATTATCGTGCTTGTGGAGGTGATCTGGAAGATGTTGCAAGTGAACCTGATTAGTGCGGGATTAAGAAAAAAGGCTACGAATTCCCTGTCACCATTGGAGCATATAGTTGCGCGTTGAGGTCAAATGCTAAGAAGATGATGAAGGCGTTCAAGAGAAGATATAAGCTGGAGGTGTATGAAGTTTTGAGGCCTCAATTTGATCTAGTAAATTATGCCAAGAATCACCTATAGATTGACACTATGGTCGAGCACATCCCCGAGCTTGAAGATTATTGGGCGAATTGCAAGGATGAGTTAGAAAGCCAAGAGAAGTTTTACTCTAGATTGACTATTGAACAAATCAAGTTGTTCAATGTCAACATTAATGTGGAAGGCATTGTTGATGATGGAGAACATATGTATATTGACACATATCGAGATCAGATCAAGCCCTATCCTGTGAGCTCTAAACAAGTTCAAGGTCAAGCTATAGAAGATTTGGAGACTTTAACGACTAAAGTCATCAAGAGAATTGATAAGTGGGTTTAGTGGATGATGGGAAGGAGAAAGAGATCTGGAAAGCCTACTCCTCAACAAGATCTTGCAGTCAAGCCGACGATTGCTCCTGCATCCTCCTCTTTGCCAATGTCATATGTGGCCAAAGGCCTAGCCCAACTAGCAGGTGGAGATGATGAACCACTGAAAAAGAGATCCCACTTGAGAAGACTTGTGGAGCAGGCTCATCTCCAATCATCAGTTCAAATGAAGAAGCCAAAGTTGAGAAATTCGACAAGCCAGCAGAAGAACCTGTTGGGGCTGCGAAACTAGAGAAGCAAGCACAAGGGGGAACTATTGAGACACAAGGTGACACTCCTACTCAAGAGGCTCCTACCATTGTTAAGGTTGGTGACGATAGTAGCAGTTTGGAAACTGACGAGACAGATGAGCATTTGGGGTCTCCTCAAAAGGAAAAAAACATTTCTTCTTTGTAGGTTAATCCTTTCGCTTCCAAGCCTAAATCTTCCCCTCATGTTATCAGGAAATTATTTGTTGAAGATTTGATCTTTGCAACAAAAGTTACAAGTGTAGAATCATGGCTCAAGAATACTCTGGAGCGGAAAAGGAAAAGGGTTGAGAAAGGCGCTCCCAGTGGTGAGATGTTCTCCCTAGCAATGCAGTCAGGTTCATCCATAAGTAAGGCTAAGAAGACTAGGACTCTTACCACTCTTGGTCGAGATCTAGACACAGGGCACCTGGCGATGGAAATAGCCAAGCCACTGAAGGACGATAGAATTGAAGACCTTACTGCCTCAGACTTTGCACTCCAGTCCTTAGACATGGGGCTCGCCCGACATGATACCAAAGTAGACTTGTGGAAGTCTAGCAATGTCTTGATCGAGGAAGAGCTTGAGGAACTCAAAGTCGCTAAGACTTGACTCAAGGTGAAGATTAAAGAAATGACTAACTTCATTACGTAGTTGGTCGCTCCTGTGGCAAGCCTACCTAGTTCCCTAACAACATTTGATCCTGCAATAGCTGAGAACCCAGCAATACTTGCCAAATTGCAAGAAGATATACATTTCGGGCACATTGGCAGGAGGTGGATTGAATGACTTAAGTCTGAAGGTCTAGTAGCCATTAAGCAGCTCGGGAGTGTCTTTTATAGTTAGAGGCAGAGAAGGATTCTCTCAAGGGACTCATGCATACACTCATATCAGAGAGGTTGATATGTGAAGAGTGCATGGTGCTATTACATTGGCTGGTCGCAATGAAGACTAAAAATGCAATCAAGGCGAACATATTGTAGAAAGAAGATGAACCTCTGATCGAATGGCTCCAAGGAGTTGAGTTCAAAATGGAGATGATAATCAAGGCAGAGGCGGGAATGAAAGCAACCAAAGAGAAAGTCACCAAAGAGCAAAGTAAAATCTTTATATATTTGATAGGTCTTCACTCCGAGTCTCAAGCTAGTGGATATGGAAAGAGCCCAATTGGTATAACCAACATGCAGAAGTCATTCTCCGATTACTTGGACTAGCTTGCAGAGTTATCTGGGTCTCACCTCGATAGAATACCTGATCTTTAGCAACTCGGTGGATGTATACACAAAGCCATGGAGAAGACACAACCCCGAAAGGATGTTGCAAAATGCATAGAGAAAGATCATGCCCGCTGGCTCATAAGATTGAAAAATGTGTACATCCTAGATTCTGAAAGGATGATTTTGATTCTTGTGGCCGCCAAAGCTCATAAGGCTAAGTTGGAGAAGACAAAGAAGCCAGTAAAGAGCAAATAGCTTTCCCCTTTTCTTTTTGACATACATTGTAAAATCGGTAAATGGCCACTTGTCATTTACCGACTTTGTAGAATATGAATCGATTCAGTTGATTTTGTAACGGCTTAACTCTTGAAGCCTATATGCAACACTTTGAAAATCAATGAAAAGGTCGGCTAATTTTTGGTGTTAAATACATGTTGTTGCGGAGTCAATCTGGAATGTGTTTTGTACCATTTATTTACTGTTCCATGCATTTGTAAGTTTGAATGTTTGTTTTCCTTAAGCTGGATGGAAATTAGCAAATAGACAGAGTTCTGTTTCTCTTCTTTAGTGCAGCTAATTGACAGTAATCGGAGCATTACTTGTAGGTTGGCAGAATACAAATATGCCATGTTTAGATTAGATTCATCCATATTGTTTTACTGCATTTCATTAATTCAAGTAGAATTCATTGTTGCATTCCCACTGGTGCAAATTTCATAAGTATTGTGAAATCCCGAAGTTGGTTAGAATTTAGAATCAAATTCACTGCCTGGATTAGTTTCTCATCGAGGGCTAATTTGGTTACCTTTGTTGTTCTCTGGTCAAGAACATACTCCAATAGGATTTAGAACAAACAAAATTCATTTCATATCTTCACATAAGGGAGCTGTACCTATTAAAATTCAAAGGGAAGTTAGCTGAATAGTAAACAACTTTCCAACTGTTCATATTCACATTGTTTCTTAAGGATATTTTGGGCAAATAGAGAGTTAAATTCAAAAAGAACAATCTATTTACCAACAAATTTTTGGTGACTATACTGGGGAGAGAAACAGTCACTAGATCAGAATATTTGTCATGAGGAAAAATGGTGTTACCTCATGAGAACGTGTTTCCTATGGTTCAACCCAATCTTTGCTTTCAAGATGACCAAGAAGATATAGTCTCATCTTTGAATACTTTTGCTTGGAGATACAAAATAAATGCAGAGCATTACAGGAACGCGAGTTGAGTGCTTGAACAAGAAGCGAGAGCAGAAGCATTTGAAAGAGCAATTCAGAGAAGAAATCAACGCAGAGTTGAGAACGAAGCTAGGCAGCAAAACTAATTCAGAGCTTTGGATCAAAGAAGATTTCTCAGAAGTGCTAAGGGGCAAGGTGGAAAAGACCCTACATTCGAAAGGTTCACTGAGCTCGGTTTTCCCATAATAGACTTACCTCGTCAGAGAGGTGATAAAAAGAGCAGGAGTAGACCACCTTCACCTCCCAAGACACAAACTGCATTGCCTACAGCTTGCCAAATGTTAACTTTACATGGAGTAGTTGCTCCTCCTGTTATTGATTTTCTGCAACATCCTGCACATACAGTCATGGCAGCTCCATGGGCCGCTACAACTGGTCTGTTATAGTTCGCAGCATATCACCCACTCCCTTCAAGATCTAGAAAGAACTTTCCTAAGTTCTCAGGAGATGGGAAAGTTACTACAGATGAACACATTAAAGCCTTCTTCGCAGCAACTGACGTCCTAGGAATTGG
This sequence comes from Chamaecyparis obtusa, assembly GCA_027943335.1. Lineage (NCBI taxonomy): Eukaryota > Viridiplantae > Streptophyta > Pinopsida > Cupressales > Cupressaceae > Chamaecyparis > Chamaecyparis obtusa. The sequence goes on along the minus strand of BSBK01002599.1, from coordinate 284,157 downwards.
ACATGAAGATGTTGCAGTAAGGCTATTTGTTGAAACTCTTATTGAGATAGCGACTGACTAGTTTTATCACTTGGACAACACTTCAATTACGAGTTGGGCTACTATGAGGTCAGCTTTTGAAGCCAGATTTAAAATGGCTAAAGATGAACATGCCCTATTGGCGCAACTGACCTCCATCAAGAAACAAGCTTTTGTAAGTATGAGAGAATTCATTGCTAAGTTCAATAAAATCGCCAATAGAATTCCCACTACTAATAGACCTACTCTTGCAAAACTGAAGGTTTTCTTTATGGGTGCCATGCCATTAGACATAAACTATGATTTAAGAAGACCACGCCCTGCAGATTTGGATAATACTCAAAGAACAGCCATTGAGTTGGAAGATGACATGATTTCTGCTGGCAGGTGGAAAAGAGAGATACAAACAGGCGCTAGTTCAAGTGGTACTACATCGACTAATGAGATGATGCAGAAAATGTCCAATGAAATCATCGCTTTAAAAAGGCAACTCCCTAAGTTTAACAATCCGTACCAGAAATCATTTCAAGATCAAAATAGTAGAAATATTGATAGCAAAACACTACAATTAACTGCTCCACAATAGAGACTTGCAATTGAGGCTCCCCCTAAGAAAGGAAATATGTGCGTATTTCATCTAACGACAGACCATAATGGTGAGAGTTGTCCTGAAATAGCTCACATGATGCAATTATTATCTACTTATGAGTTAGACATTATGACACCAGACAATGAACCAGATTCATGCTCGCATGGCGACTCTGTAAATTTATTTTTTGAGTATGAATCCGATTCTCAGAAGCAAGGAGAGTGTTACGCTACCATAGATGGTACCACCTATGCAGTCCTAACTCGGAGCCAAAAAGACAAAACTCCCATTGTCATTCCTTCAACAAGAACCAATGATGCATCTACTTCAGCTACAAAAGAAAGCATTCAGGGAATGAAAATCTCACAGCCGGGTAAGGAAAATGATTCCTTTGATTTCATTTAGTTCTGTAAAAATTCCAAGATCCAAATTTCTCCCATAGACTATTTAAGGTTGAATCCCGTTGAACTGAAAAGATTCATAGATTACTTAAAGGGAGATAGTATTAAATTGAATCATAATGTCACCTCTTCCAATGAGGATGATTCCTCATTGGAAAAACTATTTGAACAAGGGGAAACCATTGTTCTAGCTACCTTCCCGGGTCAAAAACCCAAACCATTGTCTCATTGTATATCAATGGTTGTAAACTTAGCAACTGTATCATAGATTCAGGTGCCTCTGATAATGTGATACCTTCCCCTATGGCCAAAGCCTTAGGCCTCACCATGACAAAAGTCCATGGTAGATGCTATTCTATGGATGCTAAGCAAGTCCCTCTTCTTGGCCAAATCAAAGATGCCCAAGTAGCTCTGGTTGCCCATCCTGAAAAGAAGATGCTACTGACAATCCTTATTGCAGATATACCGGAAAGCTATGGACTACTACTAAGCAGAAGTTTTTGCAGAGACTTGGATGGGGAAATTGAATTGGATTGGTCCCAGGGGGTAATTCTCGTGGGAAATAAGAAAGTCAGACTAGAACCTGAGGAGAAGTCAAAATTCACAGTTCTAAAATCTGATGATCCGAAAGCTCAAATCCTATATCAAGAATTGGAGTTCGGTAATTACATGATGTTTACCCAGGGTGTTGTTGATGAACCCAAAAGTGAGCAAGAAGAAGTTGAGGCCTCTAAGAAGGATACGATTCCAGAAGTATGGACACTGGAATTCGATGGTAGTTGTTCTTCCTCTGGGTCTGGTGCCGGAGTTGTATTAATTCCACCTGCGAGTGAACTTGAGCCAATCGATTTCAAATTGGAGTTTGCAAATACCAATAATACAGTTGAGTATGAGGCATTGTTACTCGGAATAATTGATGTGAAGGAAAAGGGTGTAAAAGTTCTAAAAGCTCGAGGTGATGCTAATCTGATTGTGTGCCAGATCAAAGGTCAATACTCTGTAAAAAATTGGAAGTTGAAGAGTTATAGAAATAGAGTATGGGACGTGATTGAAGGATTGGATGCCTTTGCAATTGAATATGTCCCTAGAGAATTAAATTCCAAGGTAGATTCACTAGCAGTCTCCTCTTCCTTACCACTACCTCATCTAGAATTTAAAGAGAAGAAGTACCAGGTAGAGGTGATGTACAGGCCGTCAATACCTGATAACGTAGATGATTGGCAAGTATTCGACGATGACAAATGCTTGCAGATCTTCCTTGAAGGTAATGATAGTCCCCCTGAAGAAAATCCAAAAGATCCCTCACAAGATGATCCCAAGTAACTGAAGAAAGATGAATCAAGCATGACTCAATTACAAGGTAATGTCATTCCCCCATATTTTATATCATTAGAGAAATTGTTCAATTGTCATGATACTTATGTTAAGAGGAAAAGGATAGAGAAAGGTCTTACAATCAGGGAATATGAAGGGATGAACATTGGGAATGAGTCAAATCCCAGAATGATAAACATAGGGAAGTGTTGCACGCCTGAAGAGAAAGAGAAAGCTAGAAGGCTTTTCCTGGAATACCAAGATGTATTTGCTTGTAGTTATGAAGATTTAAAAAGCTTCATGGGAGGAAATTTCAAGCTTTAAATTCCCCTAAAACCTAATGCTACCCAATTCAGACAGAAACAAAGAAATTACAATCCCAAAGTGGCAGATGCTATCTTTAGAGAGGTTGACAAAATGCTCAAAGCCAGGATTATCTACCCTATCCATCACTCTACATGGATAGAAAACATCATCCCTGTTAGGAAAAAGAATAGAGAAATAAGGATATGCATAGACTTCAGAAACTTAAATCAAGCTTCTTTAAAAGACAACTACGCACTCCCCAACATGGATCACTTGTTGCAGACAGTTGTGGGGGCCGAAATGATGTCTATGCTCAATGGCTTTTCAGGCTACAACCAAGTAGAGGTAGAAGAGAAAGACCGGCACAAGACTGCATTTACCACTCCCTGGGGCACATTTGCATACCACAAAATGTTGTTTGGCCTTATTAACACTGGTGCTACATTTCGGCGAGGTATGGATTTGTCTTTTGCTGATATGAAAGATAAGATCATTGTCATATATTTAGATGACTTAACTATGTTCTCTAAGAAAAGAAGCGATCATATTAAGGATTTAGAAAAAGTATTGCGAAGGTGTACTGAACATGGGATTTATTTAAATCCTAAAAAGTTATTTTTTTGTGTAACTAAAGGAAAACTACTGGGTCATATTGTATCACAGGAAGGTATCAGGATCGACCCAGAGTGAGTCAAAGCCATTCAAAGGCTAAGTTTACCTATAAGTAAAATAGGAGTGAAGTCATTCTTTGGTCAAGTAAATTTCCTCAGAAGATTAGTCCCTAACTTTTCAGAAATCACCAAGTATATTGTGGACATGATGAAAGGTAACCAAAACTTCAAATGGAATTACCCTGGTAAAAGAGCCTTCCAAAATATAAAGGATGCTATATCCAATGCCCCCATCTTATGCCACCCAGATTATAAGAAGGATTTCATGATTTATTGTTATGCATCTAAGCATACATTGTCAGCTATTCTTATGCAAGAAAATAGGGAGTTCAGGCTCCTATCGCCTTCATGAGTGTGCTACTGAAAAATCATGAGCTAAAATATTCTCAGGCCAAGAAGCATGCCTTCTTGGTGGTGAAAGCCTTGAAGAACTTCAGATTTTATATCTTACATTCTCACTCCATCATATTTGTTCCTGACATTGTAGTAAAGAGTATATTAACCCAGCAAGATGTAGGATGTAATAACAGAGGAGCTTGGGTAGCCAAAACACAAGAATATGATATAGAGATTAAGCCAACAAAACTGGTACGAGGCAATGCATTGTGCAAAGCTATGGCAGAAATTGAAGAAGATAATCAGCCTAAAACAAAACAACTAGTTTTAGCAGTGAGTTTACGAGAGCCATGGTTTGAAGACATTGTATATTTCCTGACTTATGGTGAATGCCCTGAAAGATTGACAGCTAAACAAAGGAGAGACTTGAGGTTGAAAGCTGCTAAATATGTCATCTGGGAAGGGACGTTATACAAAAGATCCATAGATGGAACTTTTCTTAGATGTGTGGACAAGCAACAACATGAGAGATTGCTAAAAACATTCCATGATGAAGCCTGTGGTGGGTATTTCTCATCTTTTGTAACTGCATTTAAAATTTTGAGGCAATGCTATTATTGGCTAGGGATGTTCAAGGACACATATCATTGGGTGGCCAAGTGTGAAAAATGTAAGATGTTCACGGGCCAACCTCAACTAGCAGCCCTTCCTCTCAGACCAGTAATAATAGAGGGCCCCTTCCAGCAATGGGGCCTCAATTTTATCGGGCCTATCAATCCTGCATCAAGCGTTGGTCACACTTATATAATCATTGCAATAGATTATTTTATGAAATGGGTGGAGGCAAAGGCCACGAAGAGAACTACTTTCGAAGTAGTGTGCAAATTCATCAAGGAGAACATCATGGTAAGATTTGGTGTGCCTGTTAAACTAGTTATGGTTTTCTTCAGCTACAATTACTAAATTCTGTTTCGAGTATGACATAATTGCTAGTCATTCATCTGACTATTTCCCACAAGGGAATGGTCAACTTGAGTCAAGTAATAAGAACCTGGTAAATATAGTGAGAAAACTTGTATTAGATAACCAAAGGACTTGGCATAAGAAAATTCACGAAGCACTCTGGGCTGACAGAGTAACTCCAAAGAGGGCGATTGGTATTTCACCTTTTGAGCTGGTATACAGAGTTGAGGCAAGCCTTCCCCCGCCTCTGGAATTGGCTACTAAGAAGTTGAGAATGGTGGTAGAAGATGACATCTATAAAGATGGGTTGGAAAACTGAATTCTGTATTTGAATAAACTTGAGGAAGAACGAGAGTAGATTGTTGATCATATCACAAAACATCAGATGTGGGTAAAGAATCTCTTTGACAAGAAAACCAGACCAAGGAAGTTCATGGTTGGAGATTCAGTTCTATTATGGGATAAACGAAGGGTGCCTAAAGGAATGCATGGCAAATTCAAGACACTCTGGGAAGGACCATTCATCATCCATAAGGCCTTTGATAGAAATTCTTTCAAATTGGCGTATCCAAATGGTGAGGTACTACCCTTGACCTATAATGGTCAAGATTTGAAATTGTATCAAGTTGTAAAATGAAAGCAGGTAACCCTTGTGTTGTATGATAGTTATGTTTAGTTCCCGTTTCTTTTTTCCTTAGTTTAGTTTTTCCTCGCTTTGTCTTTCCTTTCCTGTTCCCTTCCTTTGCTTTAGTTTTATTGTGAGCCGCCTTTTTATTTAACTTTGCGAAACCAGAGATTTGGATTCCTTGCTTAGATATGATCATATCCAAGTCCCTAGACATAGCCAGTTGTTGCCCTACTTTTGTTCTTCACTTTATCTCAAAAGTGAATACCTCGTGTTAGATTGAGTCATGAGTTTTGAGATAATAAATTGGAGTCTAAGCCTAGAATTCCCCTAGGATAGGTGGTCTTTATCAAATAATCCCTTCATGCCTTCTTTCTGCTTTTAAGTCAGGTTGGTTTTTATTTTCATCTTAGGAATGGGTAAGTTATAGTTCCTAATTTGTTAAAGACTCTTTTTCTTTCAGTTTTGATCGATGGTATTTATATGAATGTGAAGCTCTAAAATGACATTTTTCTCCTTTTGTCAGAAAATTGAAAATCGCCTTCTCCTATGCGGGTTTCAACCCATGAAGGTAATTTTCTATGGGAAGAGAACACTGGAATCATCAAGTACATAGACAAGGCCTAGAGATCGAGATTCTCGGGTTAAGAGCGAGTTGGGTCCAGAAAAGTAGCTTGGCATAGAAGCTGTAATGAACTTCCCTGCTTGCGGAGTTTTTCCTACATAAGTTGTTTTTCGAAGGATAGCGGAAAGTGTATCAGAGATTCCCAAAAGCCAAGCATCTAGATTTTGAGGAAATGAGATTGAGCCCTTGCAGTGGATAAAACGGTCTCAGAATATGAAAAAGTGAGTAAGAGACCTTTTTTGGAGAATTGGTTTTTAGCTTATCCCTTATCAGAAAATCACCTGAGAAGGTCGGTCTCCGAAAAGTGACAACTTGTGAGGAAATAAGCACAAGAAATCATGAGGATTGAATGATCTGTTATGATGAAGATAGCCTTCTTTGATATCTGAAAGAAATTGCTAAAGAAACGGGTCAGTTGTGGATTTTCAGAAAATCACTCCCCAGCTTCTCCACAATTGGGTTTCTACCTTCGAAGTGAGTTTTCGGACAAAGGCGTTGAATTGAGAGAAGCGAAAAAGTAAAAATCTGTTGCATCAATTAAGTTACCGTTATAGCTACTCCAAACGGGTAAAAGTGATTTCTTAAGGCCGTTAATAAGATGCATTTAATTTAAATCTTAACTTTAGAACTTTAATGGATATTTTGGAAAATCTCTCACTTGTGTGGCGCGAGATATGGAAAGTAACGGTAAGGAAGCAGACTTCTTATAAAAGACTCAAGCTATCAAGCAAAAATTACCATTTGTTCACATCTTTTTCATACGCCTTTGATTTCCCACAATTTCACAAATCATCTTATGGCATTCTCCAAAGCTTCTTAACAGTAAATCAAAAGCATAATCAAAATCTATGGCCACTAGATTCATGGGTTTCGATGGGTTGAATAGGATTACATCTAAATGAAAAAATTGACAGATACATCCCTTAGATTCTACGATCTGGGTAATCTACACAGAAGATTGAACGAAGAAAATATCCACCCCATGACACAGAAGCTCAAAGGTAGCGGTTTGGTCGAAGTTGTTGGATTTCCTGTTGCAGTGCAAGCTCCCGAACTAATCCGGGAATGTATAACCAGATTCAACCTGGATACAAAATAGATTTTGCTACCGGATGACACAGTACTCATCTCCATTAACAGAGAGTCTGTGCATAACAATCTTTGTATCCCAGAGCGAGCAGAATTTTTGAATATGAACTTCTCGATCACAATTTTAGAATATAATGAGAAGAAGATGAGGTGGAGGAAAGAGATCATGAACTCATGGTTTCGGAAAGCCAGAAGCATAAAGGGAAAAGTGCCAAAGACACTTTTTGGGATAGAACTGAAGGCTGAGATCGTCGACATCCTAGTGCTCCTTCACAGGATAAAAGGTGAAAGTGACGCATTGAATTTCATAGAACACTACTTCTTCTTGGTCCAAGTAATATGTGCTGAGCATCATTATATAGATTGGGCTCAAGTGGTAAGTGAACATCTATCCAACGCCATGAGTCTCGCCAAGTAACAGAATAAATTTTATATGTCTTCCTGTTTAATCTATGTTTTAGTATGGCCAAGACTTCCTAGGCTAGAAGAATATGAAGATGATGTGAAAATTTATGATTTCTTCCCTCATTTGAAGTTACAAAATAGCTATGTCGAGTTCATTAAATTTAATAAATTTTTTACAATGAGTTTGTGTAGAGAATTACAAGGATTCCCAGAGTGGAGGTTCTCACTAGAGGCTATGGAATTCATCACCCAATTTGGGAGCTTCTTCATTCAATTTGCTAGTTTCTCATACCTTTGTCTTGCAGGTTTTGATGATTTTCCCATGAAGCTGCCAAGGTACCTTGATGACATGATTGTGCTCGTGGAGGTGATCCGACAGATGTTGCAAGTGAACCTAATCACCTAATCAGTGTGGGAATTAAGAAGAAAGGCTATGAATTCCCTGTCACCATTGGAGCATATAGCTACGCGTCAAGGTCAAATGCTAAGAACGTGATGAAGGCGTTCGAGAGAAGATATAAGCCAGAGGTGTATGGAGTTTTGAGGCCTCAATTTGATCCAATAAGTTATGCTAAGAATCACCTATAGATTGGCACTATGGTCAAGCACATCCCCGAGCTTAAAGATTATTGGGTGAATTGCAAGGATGAGTTAGAAAGCTGAGAGAGGTTTTACTTCAGATTGACTATTGAACAAATCAAGCTGTTCAATGTCAACATTAATGTGGAAGGCATTGTTGATGATGGAGAACATATGTATACTAACACATATCGAGATCAGATCAAGCCCTATCCTGTGAGCTCTAAACAAGTTCAAGGTCAAGATATAGAAGATTTAGAGACTTTAATGGCTAAAGTCATTAAGAGAACTAATAAGTGGGTTTAGTGGATGATGGGAAGGAGAAAGAGATCTGGAAAGCCTACTCCTCAACAAGCTTCTGTAGTCGAGCTGGTGAGTGCTCCTGCATCCTCCTCTTTACCAATGTCATATGTGGCCAAAGGCCCGACCCAACCAGCAGGTGGAGATGATGAACCACTTGAAAAAGAGATCCCACTTGAGAAGACTTGTGGAGTAGGCTCATCTCCAGTCATCGGTTCAAATGAAGAAGCTGAAGTTGAGAAATCTGACAAGCCAACGGAAGAGCCTATTGGGGCTATGAAACCAAAGCAACAAGCACAAGGGAGAACTTTTGAGATACAAGGTGACACTCCTACTCAAGAGGCTCCTACCATTGTTGAGGTTGGTGATGATAGTAGCAGTTTGGAAAATCACGAGACATATGAGAATTTAGGGTCTCCTCAAAAGGAAAAAAAACATTTCTTCTCCGCAGGTTAATCCTTTTGCTTCCAAGCCTAAATCTTCCCCTCCTGTTATCAGGAAATTATTTGTTGAAGATTTGATCTCTGCAAAAAAAGTTACAAGTGTAGAATCATGGCTCAAGAATACTCTTGAGCGGAAAAGAAAAAGGGTTGAACAAGGTGCTCCCAGTGGTGAGATATTCTCCCAAGCAATGCAGTTAGGTTCATCCATAAGCAAGGCTAAGAAGACGAGGACTCTGACCACTCTTGGTTGAGATCCAAACACAGGGCACTGACGATGGAAATAGCCAAGCCACTGAGGGATGACAGAATTGAAGACCTTATTGCCTCAGATTTTGCACTCCAGTCCTTAGACATGGGGCTCGCCCGACATGATACCAAAGTAGACTTGTGGAAGTCTAGCAATGTCTTGATCGAGGAAGAGCTCGAGGAACTCAAAGTCACCAAGACTCGACTCAAGGCAGAGATTAAAGAAATGACTAACTTCATTACGTAGTTGGTCGCTCATGTGGCAAGCCTACCCAGTTCCCTAACAACATTTGATCATGTTGTAGCTGAGAACCAAGAAATACTTGCCAAATTGCAAGAAGATAGACATTTCAGGCACATTGGCAGGAGGTGGATTGAATGAATTAAGTCTGAAGGTTTGGTAGCCATCGAGCAGCTCGGGAGTGTCTTTTTATAGTTAGAGGCAGAGAAAGATTCTCTCAAGGGACTCATACAGACACTCACATCAGAGAGGTTGAGATGTGAAGAGTGCATGGTGCTATTACATTGGCTGGTTGCGATGAAGACTAAAGATGCAATCAAGGCCAACATATTGTAGAAAGGAGATGAACCTCTGATCGAATGGCTCCAAGGAGTTGAGTTCAAAATAGAGATGATAATCAAGGCAGAGGCGGGAATGAAAGCGACCGAAGAGGAAGTCACCAAAGAGCAAAGTAAAATATTTGTATATTTGACAGGTCTTCACTCCAAGTCTCAAGTTAGTAGAGATGGAAAGAGCCCAATTGGTATAACCAACATGCAGAAGTCATTCTTTGACTACTTGGACCAGCTTGCAAAGTTATCTGGGTCTCACCTCGAAAGAATACCTAATCTTCAGCAACTCAGTGGATGTATACACAAAGCCATGAAGAAGACACAACCTTGAAAGGATGTTGCAAAATGCATAGAGAAAGATCATGCCCACTGGCTCATAAGATTAAAAAACGTGTACATTCCAGATTCTGAAAGGATGATTCTGATTCTTGTAGCCGCCAAAGCTCATAAGGATAAGTTGGAGAAGGCGAAGAAGCCAGCAAAGAGCAAATAACTTTCCCCTTTTCTTTTTGATACACATTATAAAATCGATAAATGGCCACTTGTCATTTACCGACTTTTTAGAATATGAATTGATTTGGTTTATTTTGTAATGGCTTAAATCTTGAAGCCTATATGTAACACTTTGAAAATCAATGAAAAGGTCGGCTAATTTTTGGTGTGAAATACATCTTGTTGCCGAGTCAATCTGGAATGTGTTTTGTGTCATTTACTTACAGTTCCATGCATTTGTAAGTTTGAATGTTTGTTTTCCTTATGCTGGATTGAAATTAGAAAATAGACGGAGTTCTGTTTCTCTTCTTTAGTGTAGCTAATTGACAGTAATCATAGCATTACTTGGAGGTTGGGAGAATACACATATGCCCTATTTAGATTAGATTCATCCATATTGTTTTACTACATTTCATTAATTCAAGTAGAATTCATCGTTGCATTCCCATTGGTGTGAATTTCATAAGTATTGTGAAATCCCGAAGTTGGTTAGAATTTAGAATCAAATTCACTGCCTGGATTAGTTTCTCACCGAGGGCTAATTTGGTTACCTCTGTTGTTCTCTGGTGAAGAACATACTCCATTAGGATTTAGAACAAACAAAATTCATTGCATATCTTCACATAAGGGAGCTGTACTTGTTTAAAGTCAGAGGGAAGTTAGTTGAATAGTTAACAACTTTCCAACTATTCGTATTCACATTGTTTCTTAAGGATATTTTGGGCAAATAAAGAGATAAATTCAAAAAGAACAATCTATTTACCAACATTATTGTCATTCGATATGTAATCCTTAACCTAGTTGCCCCAATGTCTACTCAAAGTATGTATAGTTGCTGGAGAAAATCCCATTTTATCCAAGGAGGGGAAACCTCCCCAAGAGTCATACCAAAAGAGAGCATCCTCACCATTTCCTACGTCCCAAGTCAAACTACGATTAATAATATCCTTGTTATCAACAATAAAGTTCCATATTTGGGAACCTTTGACGTGTTAACGTGATCTGAGAATATTGATAGGATTAGCATTAGGTACATATTTGTTGAGGAGGATAGATGCCCATTTTCCATTTTGTTCTTGCAATAATCTCCATAGTAATTTAGCTCCTAGTGCCTTATTTTGCCATTGTAAGTTTTTTATACCTAGGCCTCCCAATTATGTAGGTTTGCAAATGTTATCCCACTTGATAAGTGTCAATTTCTTTTCCTCCGAGGTACCTTGCCAATAGAAATTTCTAAAATTTTTATCTAAGCTCGACTTGACATTTTTCGGAAGAGGGAGAACAAACATCTGGTAAATTGGAATTGCAGATATGACAGATTTAATTATAGTAGTCCTACCTGCCCTTGTGAGCCATTTGCCTTTCCAATTATCTTTTTTTGTTTTGAATTTTAGTTGTTATTTTTTCCCATAACTTAGAGCTGTGGGTTCCTTTATCAATAGGAATTCCTAAGTATTTGCACGGTAAATTACCAATATTAAAACCTAAAATATTACAAATGTGTCTAGCTAATGTCAAGGGGGTATTGATAAAAAAAACTTCTGATTTGCTGGAGTTAACCCTTTGACCAGAAGCCTTCATATATGTTGTTAATATATCTTTAAAGGCTTTAGCTTCTTGCTTAGAAGTACTTGGGAGAATGGTATCGTCTGCAAATTATTGATGTGTAACATTGGGAACATTGTTGGTAACCTTAAATCCAGTAATCTTACCTTCTTGGTGTACCCTATTGATAGATCTTCCTAAAGCATCAGCCATAATAACGAATAAAAGGGGGATATTGGGTCTCCTTGTCTTATACCTCTTGAAATATCAAAGTACCCTTCTAGTGTTCCATTTACGAGGACAAAAATCTTTGGTGTAGATATACAGTTATATATAAGATTAATCCATTGTTTAGAGAAGCCAAATGCCTCCATACATTTACAAAGAAATCTCTAGTCTACTTTATCATAGGCTTTTTGGATATCTAATTTTATCAACATGCAAGGTTCTTTATTATGTTGAGCTGTATGTATGATTTCTTGGGCCATTATAATTCCATCAAGGATAGATCTATTTGGAATGAATCTCGTTTGTTCTTCCGATATTATTTTAGGGAGGAGTGATTTTAACCTATTTGCTAAGGATGTAGATAGAATTTTGTATATAGTATTACATAGGGCAATAGGGCGAAAGTCTCCCCAATTCTCATAATCAATTTTTTTTGTTATCAAAACAAAAAAGGTATTATTAATTTCAAAAAGTAGGGTTCCAAAATTTATGGTGGCTTCCACACCCTCCCAAATATCCTTCCCAATGAAATGCCAACATTTTTGAAAGAAGCCAGCCTGAAAGCCATCTGGACCAGGGGATTTGTTGGGGTGAAGTTGAAAGAGAGCTATTTTGACTTCTTCCATCGATAGTTTACTATTTAACCATTTATTTTTAGTTTCCGAAACAAGCGTAGGGATTGAAGAAAGAAGTTTATTTTGAGAAATTAAATCAGAATGTTCGTAATTGTTAAGTATTTCTTTGAAATAATTCACAAATTCAGAGGATATTAGAGTAGGATTATCTATTAAATTACCATTATTGTCTTTGATTTTTATAATCCGATTAATAATTCTTCTATTTTTAGTACTATTGTGAAAAAATAATTTATTTATTTTTTAAGCAAAAGTGGTTGAACCACTATATATATTGATATATTTATAAAAAACTGATTCAAAAAAAGCTCAATCGGGAAAGAACCAAGAAGAAAACCCAAAATCGTCACTATATATACAAAGGGTTATAAGGTGAAACCTTATCAAAATTTCAAGTATTGTCATATTAATTACATCATGAGGCCATGGTCAACTTTAAAAAAGCAGAAGGTCGAAGACCAATACATTTTCAATTTTGAACTAAGGTGACTAAGACCAAAATAACGATAGACATCAACTTGACTATATGTTAACATGTGTGTAATATTTTCCAAAAAATGCTTGCAACTCCAAATCATAGACTACTCCATAGCATCATAGGCCTGCAGGACAAAATCTGGCTGGGAATGTGGTGACCATCCCAAGGGCTCAACAAGCCAATCTGAAATAGGCTCCATCTTTGAGTTTGGATTCCACACAACATCATGTTCATCATCTCTAGGGCACCTGAAAGAGGGGTCAATTTCATTCCATTCGAGAGCCGCAGGTTGTGCTTGAACTAGTTGAGTGACCAAAGAGCCATTGGCTTCACCTGCAGGTAGTGTACTGCCACTTGGGCTTGACGTAGCTGGTAACAGGAGACCAAGAAAAGGAGTTGTGCGAGCCGCCAAATATGAGGGAGGAGGAACATATGGCACTTTGAGTAGTTGGAGGAGGGCCTCAACCACCACTTTAGTCTTCGTCTCCACTTCAAACCCCAACAATCGACCATATGACTGTAGGGCACTTTTAACAAATCGAAAGCTCTATTTCTCCAATGATTTATTGATACTGTCATAGGTAACCATGCATGAATGATTTTTAAGCAGCCTATGACGAGAAAAGAGGCCACCCACTAGTGCGTGGACAGACCATAGATCATAACTTTGCACTGCCCTCTGTAATTTCTTTCCTTCCCATAAGTGAGGTTTAACGAATTTGAAAGCAAGAATTTCCAAAAGTTGCACAGACTGCAGCAAATCCATGGTGTTTGAGAGGAAGATTGACACTACCTGTGATGGGTAGAGAAAGTGCTTTGATCGTCGGAGAAGATTTTCTTTACCAATTAATATTTTGATGGATGGCCGAGTTGAAGTGGAGAGAATGAACATCTCGTCCAGCATGGGGTTAGGAATGTTTCGTGGTAACGCTTCTTCATCCTCACCAAGGGAAATCCACACCCAATAATTTTTCAGAAGCATTTCACTGTGGTAGCAAGCACAATCAACACATTGGACACATACATCCAGTAGATTTGCCATTAGCAGCATTCAACAGAGGTAGGGTATGAAAAACCTAATGAAAATGCCATCTAAATAGCCCTTGTGAGTGGTAATTATCGAATCCAAGTTGATCTGGCAGCATTAATTGATGCTGGGTGCACCCCAAATGAAATAATTAGAGACGTGTGAAGTTGCCAGTCATAACTATGAGTAGCTGCTCGAGTGTGTGAAATATCCACCCATCTCTGCGGCAGCAGAGTATTGGGAGAGTGGTGGCTATTCGTAATAATGCAGCTATGTACTCCTTGTACTAAGCATCTAATGCAATTATTGGATATCCCCTTCATATGATGTAAGGAGTAAACACATGATGTAGAACTAAATTTGATGATGGTAGCCGACATGTGTTCTGATGCTAAGTCCATCACTCAGGATAACTTAAATCATAGTGGGGATGAGGAAATCTAGTTAGGATGTGTGATATCATTATCCGACACCTGAAGATTTTTTTCAATTCACCAATCTTTGGAGGTCACCACAAGTTTATAGAAATGTGTTTGGTACTAAGCACGATATTTATGTTCCATCACACCCCAAATTAGATAGATAGTCAACAACCTTATTACCTTCCCTTAACGCATGCGACATAAATATGAGAGGAAATGTATCCATGATACACCATATTTGATTAAGAATGTATGTGAGTTGCCAATTATGAGATTTCCTCTTGATACAAGAATTGATGATTACCGTTGAATCTCCTTCAACATGTATGTTTTCAAATCCACCTTGTTTTGCCAAAATGAGGCCTGCAAATAATGCTTGAGCTTCTGCCATGTGATTAGATCCTATAGGTAATGGGGAGGTAGTGAATGCCATTAGATTTCCCTGATAATCCCCTATACAAGCACCTAGGCCCGAGCTTCCTGGATTTCCATGTGAGGCTCCATCAAAGTTTAGTTTCATTAGATTTTGAGAAGGTGGATACCACTTCACTGTCGATCGATCCACTTGTGATAGTCCCTTTTTTGGAGGACCCCATCCTAATGGAATGAGAAGCATCTTCCATTCCATGAGAACAATACTATCCCACTGTGAAACTACTGGATTGAGTTTACATCGGTAAATACTCGCATTGATCACTTCAGATATCAGCCTCTCAATGCCCCCTAAAACATCCTTAATTTGTGAGGAAATATTTCTTAAAATACATTTATTTCTTTCCCACCAAATTGACCACATAAGTAAAGCAGGTATGCATCTCCAAAGATTGCAAAATAAGGAGTCTGAGTATAGAGTTGGCCATGATTGGAAGAGGTCCCAAATTTTATTAGGAAAGGGGGTAGAATAATGAAGCTTATTAAGGACAAAGGACCAACAATCTTGTGCAAAAGTACATCTCAACAATAGATGATCAACATTCTCAAACTGATCTTCACAAAGCTTACACTTAAAAGATTGCGTGATGCAAAACTTCTCAAGTCTGTCACTAGTAAGTATTCTATTTTTTAGTGCCAACCACGCAAAGCATCCTGCCTTAGGGAGGACCACCCGATTCCAACAGAAGGAATAAGCATGAGAAGAAATCATATCAGACTCTGAGTGCTGTAAGCTTTTGTATCCCTCTTTTATCAAGTATTTTCCATCCTTCGCAGCAGCCCAAAGTAGGCAATCTTCTTTATTTGACAAATGAACTACTCTGGATGAAAATATTTTATGTAATAATTCTTTCTGTGGCACTGAGAGAGTTAATTCATCCAGATCTTTCCAAATGACTTTACCTAAAAATATACACATAACAAAGAAAAAGTTTATAAGTTGAGTGCCCCATACATTTTCTGATGTTGAGATTATATCTTGAGGAATCAATGGGGTTGATAAGATAGGTAACCCACTCCACGAATCTCTCCAGAATTTGATATTTGTTCCTTTGTTAACCTCTCACGAGGCATGTCTGAGCACAACTTCTCTTGACGACATCATGAAGTTCCAAATTGTTGATCCTTTAGGGGCATCAGAGATTGACACAACCTGTATTGGATTAGGATTATCAAGATATTTCTATTGCATAATTTGGCACCATTTATTTTGATGTTTGGTGATTATTTGCCAAACTAATTTACCCCCAAAGGCTTTGTTCCGTTTGCTCAATTCATGGACACCAGCTCCCCCTAGGCCTAGAACATGAGCCATATCTTTTAAGGAAATGAGTGGGATCTTCTTCTCATTATTCATGTTTCCCGACCATAAGAAATCTCTTATTAATTTCTAAATTTGTTGAATAATTGATGAGGGTGCTTTGAGGACTACTAGATAATAATTGGGGATAGCTGAAAGGACTGATTTGATGAGTAAAATTCTACCAGCCAGTAATAGCCACCTAGCTTTCCATGCCACAATTATGCTCTTGATTCTATCAATAATTGAGGACCAATACCTTGACTTGTTTGCTCCAACGAAAAAGGGGATGCCCAAGTATGTAGAAGGAAGAAAGTCAACCAAAAACTCCAAAATTTGGACAATTTTATTGGATATGATATGGTTTGTGTTAAACAAGAAAATCTTGGATTTTTGTGAGTTTATTTTCTGGCCTGAGGTTGCTGAGTATAATTCCATAGTGTGTATAATTTGTCTGGCCTCCTTGGCTCCAAACATACCAAACAACAAGGTATCATATGCAAACAGAGAATGTGTGATTGATATGTCTGTCCCACCGATATGAACCCCTTTCCAAAGTCCCAAAGAGTGTTGTTTCTGAATAGTCCTGCTAAGGGTGTCAACCATTATAATGAATAGGAATGGTGATAATGGATCTCCCTGCCTAACCCCCTGAGAAGAAGAGAAGAAACCAGCTGCAGATCCATTAATGATAACATAGAACCATGCCCCTGAGATAAAAGCTCTGATCTATTTGCACCATTTTTTGGAGAAACCAAATTTGTGAAGAACTTGAAAAAGAAAGTCCCAACATACTCTATCACATGCCTTCATCATATCCAGCTTGATGACAAAGCTAGAGGACTGATCATTATTAATAGAATGAAGGACTTCATGAGCTACCAGATCCCCATCCATGGTTTCTCGCCCTGGAACAAAGCCACCCTGCTCTTGTGAGATAATAGATGGGATGAGATGCCGGAGTCTCAAGTAGATTGCTTTAGTGATAATCTTATATGTTGTATTGCAAAGGGAAATTAGACGAAAATCAGCAAATGTTTGTGGATCTTTCACTTTTGGGATAATATCAATGTTGGTGGTGTTGAAATACTTTGAGATAAATTTATTTTTCCTGGATTCCTTGATGACACCTAGAAACTCTCCACCAATAGAATCCTAACATATTTGAAAGAAGAGGGCCATAAATCCATCTGGGCCTGGAGGTTTGTCTAGTGGAAGAGAAAACACCATGCTACAAATTTCTTCCAGGGTGAATGGGGCCATGAGAAGCTTGTTATCTTGTTGAGAAATCAGTGAAGGAATGGCATCAAGGATATTATTGATTTGTGCTTGAGTTGGCAAGGGGCCATAAGCAGGAGAGAGGAGGTTCTTGAAAAACCCGACTCCTTCCGATTGAATTTCTTATGCATTATTTAGAATTTTTCCATTCTCTATGCTTTTGATTTAAAAGATTGAAGAGGCTACTCGTTTCTGTTTGGCTGAAGCATGAAAATATCTTGTGTTCTTGTCTCCCTCGCGTAGCCACAATTCTCTTGATTTTTGCCTCCAGTATTCTTCCTCCCGACCACAGAGCTCCTCCCATTCAAATTGAAGCTCTTTATGCTTATGATATGTGTCATTGTCCATACCATGTTGGATAGTATGTTCGTGAATATCAGCTAACTGTTGTTTAAATATGTCCTTCTACTTAAAGATGTTTTTGAATACCTGCTCATTCCACTCCTTTATCAAAGTTTTGACATGTTTCAACTTCATATCAAATTGGATCATTTTGGATATGTTGACTCATGGAGAACTGATCCACCACTACCTAATTAGAGGGATAAAATGAGGATGACGAAGCCACATTCTCTCAAATTTGAAGGATGGTTGATAGCCCACTGGAGCTGAAGAGTTCGTTATGGAGAGTACTATCGGGAAATGATCAGACCCTGGGATGGCCAAAAATTTTGATTGGAAGGTGTAGTTACTGATTTTTCATTCCTGAGAGACTAGGAATCTGTCCAATTGGCAAGCAATTTGTGCGAAGTTAGCTCTCCTATTTGTCCAAGTAAATGAACCATTTTCTAACACAATGTCCTCAAGATTATTATCCAAGATGAATGAGGAGAAGTCCTGAATAGTCTTAAGAGGAGGACTGATTCCACCAATTTTTCTGTTAGTTTGAGAATAGCATTGAAGTCTCCACCCAGAACTACATTCTGATCACTATACTGTTGAATGATACAAGTCAATGCATTCCACACACTCAATTTGTCTTGTGTTGATGTGGGCCCATAAACATTTATCAACATGGTGGATAAGTCAAATTTAGTCATCTTGAGGAGTTGCCAATTGTTGTCATGAACAACCATATTCCCTTGAACTATTTTGGGATTCCATAGTACTGCTAGGCCTCCAGAGGCACCAATTCCTTGTTTATGAGCAGAGGCCCAAGAAGCCCATTTGCCAATTGTTTTGTCAAATGTTGGTTGAGACATTTTTGTTTCTTGGAGTAATACTATATCTGCCTGGAAAGAGTCAATCATCTATTTGACTCTGCCTCTTTTGTCAGAGGCATTAATGCCTCTAACATTCCAAGAAGCTATCTTCATTGCGGACAAGGAGAACCTCTTGTTCTCCTTGTCGATCTTTTGGCAGAACCAAATTTATCATCTAGAGTGGATTGAATTCCTGTTGTAATTTCTTCCTTTGTTATTGTGCCCTTTGGTTTTATGCCTCTAGTTTTTGGAGTTTTCTTGGGTTGCGGACTATGAAAAGGTGTTTTCTCAATGGAAAGACTATGGTAAAGAGAGGGGGAATCCAATTCTTCCTTATTCCCCATACAATATAGAGGAGCTTCCTTTTGAAGCTCAATCTTACTTTGATCTTCAAGCATCTTATCTTGGTCCAGATTATCCCCAAGTATAAACATATCTTGGCAGATACTTTCTTCCAAGGTAAAATCATCTTCAGGTTAGAATTGGAGCGGATGTTTTTTATCTGCACACAACGAAATTTCTTTTTGTTGCCTTAATATCACTGAAGGAGCCGTTTCTGAATGAGATCTTGGAGAATTTATGCAATTTCCTATATTACGGGTTGATGTCATGAAGATTGAGAATTGTCAAGATCAGTCCTATTTAGAATGTTAGAATGAAGTAGGCTGAACATTTCAAGTCCACTTTCCGAGCCAGACTGGAGAAGCATATCCTCTCTGACACCTTTTGTTGACACATATTCCAGAGAGTGGAATCATTCTTCTGCTGCAATCTCATCTATCATTTGTATGGCAAGGTCTGTGAGCACCTTATTTGTTGTTTCCTTGGCTCTACAATCTAACTCTGAGAGGCTGTGTATATTCCCTTGATTGTTAGGTAAGGTAATGGGGGAATCATGAAACATTAATTGGTTGACAGTTAGAGTGACACACAATATATGTAGATCCGGTGGCGAACAATGTGCAAGACCAATTCTTCGGACTGGAAGTGAATATTCCCACCAAAAGGAGGAAAAGGCTAAGAAGGAGAAAACATAATATAGAAGATTGGATATTTTAACATACAAGCTCTGATTATGGATCCATGACTCCTTACCCATATGATTCTGATTGTCTAAAGGGGCAATAGTTACAAGCTCCGAAACAGAGGCATCAAGATTTTGAGCAGGCCTAGCATGAGCAAGGCCGAAGGATCAGTATTATGATCAGAACAGACTGTGGTTGCATCGTGAAACATTTCCTGACATTCAGTATTAAAATGACCCAAAATATGTTGATTTTTTGATAATAGTAGGTGGCTCTTCTATGACAACTTTTTGAACCCAATCCCCCCATTTGGATTTGATTTTTATCTGCTGACTGAAGGGTTTATGACTATCAATAAGGATGCACACTTTGACTTCGTGAGAGGGGAGCTCAAAGGGGATAAGATCATGCTTGATAAAAATACCCATTTTATTAGCAATACATTCAATGATATCTGGATCCTTGTATTCTAATGGAAGTAGGGGAAAGGAGATCTAGTGTGGAAAGAACCGGATAGGGCATAGATTCAGATTAAAATTCGGAGTCCAGGTCATGGTATATAAACCTACTCCCTTGCAAAACCAACCTTTATGCTTGTGAATTGTGTCTCTGGCTTGTTTAGAATGAAAGATAGCAACAAAGAATTTAGAATCTGGGTATACATGAAATATATCTTTTAAATCCACCCAGCTTTGCATCACCCAATCCTTAATATCTGAAAACAACATTGTATTGGAAGATAACTTACTGATAAGAGTCATTTGACGAAGGAAGCCAATATTTGGTTGAAGCATATTCTCCAGAAGAGTGATTTTAGCCATGTTGGAATCTAGTGGAGCCATATCTTGATGTCATTTCTTTTGCCAAATAAACTTAGATTTGGGTGGGGTGAGAGGGGCATTGTTTGAGAGATCTTCCGCAGGAACGAAGCCTGTCATGTCCTTACTGATCTTCAAAGTGGGTACCTTAGGCATGTCTTCTCCCATATTTAGGTTACCCCCTTTTGGGTTGTAATCATTTCGAAAGACATGGTTGATGTTTGTCGGGGACCCAGGTGGGGTTCCTTCACAGATGTCAAAGATTGGTTGTTTTCCCTTAATGAGCCTAGGCTTGTTCCTAAACCTAGTTCTGTTAGCTTTATTTTTGAAAAATGTTTTTTCCCGCTCATTTTGAAATTTAAATTTTTGGGGTCCCTTTTTTTCCGAAGTCATGTGATCAACACGCAGGGCTGCTTTGGATGAAGATTCCCCAATTTCAAAAGTACTAAATCCCGCAACATGTTGGGTTTTGGGGAAATGAAATCTAGGGTTGACGAAAAAGGGCTTATCAAGTTGGACAGTGACTTTGCCAGAAAATATTGACCTTGGGAATGGCCCTGTCGCCAGATATGAAGGAGTTTTAGGGCCTGGAGCATTTTTTTCCACAAAAGAACAACTTTGAAAAACATTTAGATCCCTGCGCCATGCATTGGCTGGTTGCACTATCGGGGGACCTCGAAAGATATGTGCAAAGTCATCAAAGTCCTTTGCACGAAGTCCTGCATGCCTGTTGTCTTTAGCTTGACCACGGGAGTTGACATTGTCCCAAACTTGCACATTTTGTTGTTGTCGTAACCCGTGACCCGCAACAGCTGAACTATAGATTTGCTTGTCAGGTTGAAGCCACAGACCACTGGATATGCTGCCTTGACCCCAGGTGTCTGCTCTTTGAAACCGCGGTGCTACCTGTTGATCCCTTGCCTGCACTAAAAAAAATTATATTGAAACACCTTATTGTCGTGAAAAAATAAAATTACAGTTATATTTATAATAATATAATATATTCTTTAATAGAAATTCTCTCTCTCTCTCTCATTGACAATGGATGTAACCAATTTATGACAAACCATATGATATTCACCAAATTGTTATATTGCAAAGGCTTTCCACCCTCTCAACAATATACCTGCTAGCAAATAATATCATTAAACCTAATATATAATTCATTCTTTAAACATAACTAAATATATATACAAAAATACATTCAAACATCTACAACTACCTTCATTTCAAATTAAAGGTTTCAACCTCTATCGCAAGGTATCTTAAGCATAACCATTGCACACCAAGGTACAATTGCTAGTATATAATATAATAGATGTATAATATAAAAAAATATTTTATATTAATTAATAATATTTAATTAATATAAATTTATTACAAATAATTTTATGGCATTAATTAATTTTCAGAGCCTATTGTACTTGTCTGACATACACTGAGTTGTGGAGTAGACCCATGAAATGACAAATTTAAGGTATATTGCCGCCTTTACAGATAAATCCACCTATTCTTACGTACTAATTCCTTCCGTCCGATCTCTACGCCGTCGAGCTCAATTGTCGGCAATGGCTAAAAGTGCAAAAATTTGCACCTCGTTCGCCGTGTCCTTGCTGTTGCCGTTACCTTCCCCCATCAGCCCAGTCTCCCGCCCGTACTTTTAGCCATTGCCGAAAACCGTGCAAGCTGACAGAGTGAATGCAGAGTTTGTTAAATAGTTTGTAAAAAAGACTAAGTGTCCCCTATGGTAAGATTTGCGTTTTGCAATAAGAATTTTGTTTTATTACAATTATTTCATATAATTTAAGTTGTTTTATTTTTAATTTAAAAAAATATTTACTATTTTTATTAATTTTAAAAGGTATTATACAAAATAATTTATTATTATATTTTAATATATATTATAATGATAATTATAATATAATAATATTTAAAAAAATTATTATAACGATAATTATTGTATAATAACATTCTTTAAATAGTTCATTAATAGTTATTCTAAAATATTATTATTAGTATTAAATATATCATACATGATTATATAAATATAGTAACAATTAATATTAGCTAGATTAAATTTAATATTATATAAAAAATATAATTATTTGATATTGATAAGTAATGATGTACTATCATTAAGATCAATAAATAAAACCTAATAAAAATAATTATCAATCAATATTATATAATATTTATTTAAACAAAGTTGAATTATAAATTTACATATTTTATATATTAAGTTGTGATGATAATTACAAATAAATATTATTATGGCTATATTTAATTAGTAATAATTAAATATATATCATCTTTAATATTTTAATATTATGATCATTATTATATAATAAATTTTTTTAAAATTATATTAAATAGTTAATTAATATTTAATTTAAAATTTTAATATTAATTTTTATATAAATATAATAATAATTAATATTTATCAAATTAAATTAATATTATATAATAAATTTATCAATTATTTAATATTTTATACTATTACTAAGATTAAATAAATTAAATTAAAATAATATTAATTATCAATTAATATTATACAATACAAATTAAATAAAAGATTAATTATAAATTAGTGATCACAGTTACGAATTAACCCATTTTTTTTTTCTGGCTATTAATAGAGGCTCTTTAGGAAGCAACGTCAACAAAGGGGTCATTAAACTCCTTACTAAGGAGGGTGAAACAATACTTATTGAAAATTGGAAATTGGTTCCATTGCTTAATGTGTTAGACAAGATTATTGCAAGGTACTAGTCTTGAGATTAGTGGATATACTCTTCTTTTATAGCCTCTATTCAAAATATCTTCATAAAAGGAAGATATATCCTCAAAAATCTCCTAACTAATTGGGAGGAAATGGAATGGGCAAGAACATCATAGATATTGGTCTTTTTTTCTTGGCTTTGAAAAAAAAATCATAGAGTTGAATGGTGATTCATTATGATGCCCCTAGAAGCCTTTGGATTCCCTACTAAATTATATCAAATGTTAAAAACCCTAATGAAAGATACTAAAACATAAGTGGACATTAATGGTTCAATCTCTACAAGGGTCCATTAGACAAGGGTGCCCCCTTTCCCTTACTCTATTTGTAATTGTGTCTACTATTATTTTCTTTTTGCTAAGGGACTCCTCCTTAAGCCCCAAAATAAGAGGATTGTCACTTCCCAAAAATGATGATCTTTTACATATTCAATTTGTAGATGACCTCGCATTATTTGTCAATATGGAATAGGATAACCTCTAAAATATTATGTGGAGGTTGGATCTATTTTGTAAAGCCTCTAGAGACAAATTATCTACTATAAAGTCAATTATACTTGGTTGCAATAGTTTCCTCTATGTGGTTTTCCAAATATGAGTTCCAGTTAGGTAGGCCTATTTTGCAAGTAAGATATTTGGTAAATTAATGTTTTGTTAACTTGTGTCACAAGGATATGTGTGGGACAAGCAATACCCTTTTTTGGTGGGGACAATACAAATATGCTAAAGGATTCACTCATCCTAGAACCTTTATTATTTCTCAATTTTTCTTTTCAACAATTATCAAGTAACTAAAATTTAGAATAGAATCAAGAATCTCTTATTGTCAGGTGGGAAAGGTAAAATAGTTAATTAATATTTAATTTAAAATTTTAATATTAATTTTTATATAAATATAATAATAATAATTAATATTATATAATAAATTTATCAATTATTTAATATTATTTAATATTTTATACTATCACTAAGATTAAATAAATTAAATTAAAATAATATTAATTATCAATTAATATTATATAATACAAATTAAATAAAAGCTTAATTATAAATTAGTGATCACAGTTACAAATTAATGATAGTACATCATTACTTATCAATATCAAATAATTATATTTTTTATATAATATTAAATTTAATCTAGCTAATATTAATTGTTACTATATTTATATAATCATATATGATATATTTAATACTAATAATAATATTTTAGAATAACTATTAATTAACTATTTAAAGAATGTTATTATAAAATAATTATCATTATACTAATTTTTTTAAATATTATTATATTATAATTATCATTATAATATATATTAAAATATAATAATAAATTATTTTGTATAATACCTTTTAAAATTAATAAAAATAGTAAATATTTTTTTTAAATTAAAAATAAAACAACTTAAATTATATGAAATAATTGTAATAAAAAAAAATTCTTATTGCAAAACGCATATCTTACCATAAGGGACACTTACTCTTTTTTACAAACTATTTAACAAACTCTTTTATCAAATTCGATTTGACCTGCACGGCATTCACTCTGTCAGCTTGCACGGTTTTCAGCAATGGTGAAAAGTACGGGCGGGAGACTGGGCTGACGGGGGAAGGTAACGGCAACGGCAAGGACACGGTGAACGAGGTGCAAATTTTCGCACTTTTAGCCATTGCCTCAATTGTCTACCATTAATAATTTCGAAAGGAGATGGGTGTACAATTAAAAATAGAGCTCTCGGCCGTTTTGATAGTACTTGAATGTCAAATCATGCATTTATTATACTTCTTGATTCACTGCAATATCAATATCAGTATCAATAGGACTGCTTACAAATTTGCGCTCTTCATTCCACCCAAGTTCAGTTGCTGCAGTGTTTTACAACAGGTATTTCCCACTCGGTATATAGGTGTTTTTTGGTTTACTATTTGCAAAGAATTCTTGTTGAAAGCTTGCTACCTGGTATTGGTTTTTTTTTGGTTGGTTTACTCTTTGCAATGAATTGTTTTTGAAAGCATGAAGTTTCCACAATCCATCATAATTAGTCAAGAAAGCTTCTGTGTAGTTCAGAAAAGTTTTTTGATGAAAAAAATACTACCCAGTTTCCTACCCAGTTTAATCCAGAAGCTTTCTTCACTAATTATAAATTCTTGTTTTTAAAAATGTAGCTATTATGTGGTGCTCTTTCTGCCTTCTCTTCTTGTACGCTTTGCTTCCTCAGTTCAATTTGCTTTCCTGTATATTTTGTCAAGAGTCCCTACTTGGCTAACAGGAATAAAGGCGTGTGAAATGTTGAACAGAAGAAACCTTCATCTTATGTAAAAGCCAAACTTCTGTAGTTTAAAACTGATTAGATATGGGAAAGAAATCAAGTAAAAGCAACTATGTGTAGCTGCTTGCCCATTCCGTTCTGGTTATTATTATTCCAGTAGCTTTTGTCCTAAAGAGGAGCTTTTGTCTAACTAAAGTCCTTGCTCCTGTTTTATACCTCTAGTTTGCCTTGATTTTTACAGGCTTTTGCACCTGCGTCGGCCATGGAGGATGAAAAAACGGGGGAGCTTTTTCTATCATGCACGGCATGTACTAAGAAATGCTATAAAATTCATGGCAAGCACCATGAGAAAGAGGGCTTCGATGGGTTTGCTGCTTTCCTCAAAATTATGGTTGGAGAATTTGCAGAGAAATTGGCAAGTCTCATTTGTCCCATAACAATTTTTTTTTATTGTTTTAAAATTTCATACCCACTGTTCACAAATTATGTATTTGTTCTATGCAGAGAATTCCTCCAGCTTTTGTTTCACAATTTCTAAATGAGACAGATGAACATATAGTGTTGCAAGGGCAGAGTGGGAAGGAGTGGAAGGTAGAGTTAAACTTTTCAAACGAGAGAATGGAATTTCGAGGTCGACGGTGGAAAGAATTTGTCAATTATCACAACCTGCAATCGGGAGATTTTGTTTTGTTTAGGTACATCAGGAAGTCATGTTTGGAGGGTCATATGTTTGGAAGATCAGGATGTTTGAAAAATATCAGCACTCCTTCTGAAAAACCAAACATTGATTCAAATACAAAAAGCTCATCTAAAAAAGTTCCTGGTTCAATTCAACCAACTGAAGATGAATTGCTGATTAATTTGGCTTCCGATGAGGAAGATACGTCCGATGAGGAAGAAGCAGTGGCAGAAAATGAAAGAAAAAGGAAATCCGCACTCTTTGAAATGATTTATGATGAGGAAGATACGTCCCTTGAGGAGGGTGGTGAAGCAGTGGCTGAATATGGAAGAACAAAGAAAACATCGTTCCTTGGTATGGTTTCTAATGAAGAAGATGCTGTTGAGGGAAATCCTCATTGCTTGGTAAGAAAAAGTTTTGTACAAATACAGAGCGGTTACATTTGTAAGTTTGCATTTAAATCGATATAACAACAAAGTGTAATTTGTTGCAGGCAACCCTGCACATTGTTTTCCCGCTGAGAAGCACATGACAATGGAGTCTGCTGCTCCTTTCGAATCAGATAAGCCATTTTGCAGAATGGTTATGAAATCATGGAATGTGAATATACCATATCTGCTGGTGAGATTGAATTCTCTGCTCTATTTGGTTATGTATATTTTCAAATTTAAATTAGGATTAGAGGATTTAAATCTATTAAATATCTCTCATGACTTGTAAACTTGTAAAGTTCAAGAAAAATCGACTAAACTAATGAAATCTAATGATTTGTTCGCTAAATAAACTTAGTTATGGGGTTAAGAATCTTAACTTTCGTTATGGTTTGGAAATATAGGGGACACGGAAATCATGGGGAAATCTAACTCAACTACCAAAGCAGAGGAGTGAAGTGGTTCTTTTGGTTGGTAATTCAGTAGAATGGAAAGTACAATGCATTATAGTTAGAAATAACACCCCTATGTTAAGTGGGGGTTGGAGATATTTTGTACGTGATAATAATTTAAAGGAAGGAGACACCTGTATTTTTGAGCAGTTGAGCGACAATCCAAACAAATTCATATTCAGAGTCCATATCTTTCCTTATCCATAGAAAACTCCTTCAACAAGAGCAAACGTTGGTCAGAGATGAGGAATAGAATTATACAGGAGAGGTATAAATTTGATGGAAAATTCTGTTCTGGTAAGATAGTTCGATTCTGATGAATATTAAAGGATACTATGAACTGAGTGATAAATATACACACTTTTTAAATTTTTATACAATCATTAGTATCTATCAATCCTTTTATTTAAAAAGGATACAAGAATGAGTATTATGATGGTTCAATCAGTAGTAAAATATCCAAAATCAGTAGTAGAATTAGTTGGTTTGATTTTTAATATGAAAAATAGCCAGAATTTCATGCTTAGGGATGTGAATGCTTCTTTGAATCAATAATTTGTACAATTGATATTTTTCTTGCTTTAAGTTATTGAATAGGCAATCCTAATCCACATAGCATATGAATGAGCTTCACAAGTTCGATGACTCTATTTGTCAAAAACCTATCTAGGACATGGTAAAAAAATTTAAAATGTCATAGTTTAAATGTATGTTTAAACTATGACAGCTAGCCTAATGCATGTTTTGACAATGTAGACATTTTTCAGAAGTAATAATTGATAATCATAAACTCTGTTACAACTATTTGGTAGGAGTTATAATTAAATATGGCACAGGCATTAGAAAATAAAATATCATTCCTTTCTTGTTATCTCCATAAATTGCCCAAAAGAGGCTGAAACCTTTCTGAGGTTGCTATTTGTAGAGCTGCTTTGTGGTTATGTGGATGCACTCTGCAAGCATAGCTTGAAGTTTAGGTAGGACGGAAGTTGAATCTTTTCTATAAAATTAAGGTTTCAATGGTTAGTGAAAGGTGCCATTATCATCATTTAGTGATTTACATTCATATAGATGTGTAGCTTCATTAATGATGAGTCCTACTTTGATATTCATTATTTTATCTATATTAGTAGACTTCTTTGTTGTTCTAGGTAGCCAGGGAGGGAGGGTAGTTAGTGAAATGGTACTTTAAAAGTTTTTACTTTCTATTAGATCACTAAATCTATGTAATAATTTGACACAAAATTTCTATAAGTTTTTTCTTCTCACTGAACGTTCTTTTATTATCATCAGTATCCTTGTAGAAACATAACCTCTCTATTTACTTCTACTGTGACTTCTCTTGATATTTTTATACAAGTAGACTACCTGGTACTCTCATGCATCTTATCCTAACATCATGAGTGCATTATATTGACTCTCTTCAATTAATAAGAACTTAATCAACACATTAGGAAACATGTGGTAGGAGTCATAAGTATTGTATTTTCTTTTCTTCTTAATTGGAGTATATTGTGATTCTATATAGACCTAAATGCATGCAAAAGAAATACCATCTATGGAGATTAATGGCATATATGCAATTTACACTGAAAATATCTTGTGAATCAGAGGTCATTATGTATACATTACCAAGTACTTCCTATTATTATTTTTCATTTAATGTGGCCTATTGTTTGATAGGTGAACATCAGCTTTCTATGGGACATGCTTCCAAGGGTTTGGGAGATGTATTTGATGTCCTGTATATATTAGAAAAGGAAAGGAAAGGTTCTTTTATAGTCTATGAGACTATCTCATATTTTTTGTGGGAGACACCTAATTGTGCTACAAATGAGGCATGCATACCCTAACTCAGTGAGATTTGAACTTGTGACTTTTCTTTCAAGAATACAAATCCTCCACTAAACAAAACCTATGAACTTGGAGGGAGTGCCTTTGTTTTGAAGATTGAACAACCCGTATTGTACATAAAAAATAAAACAAAAATGGGAAGTTTTAAGATAAAAGGTGCTAAAATCCCTATAGATCAAAGGAGGAGGATTGTCTCTCTGTCCTGTACTTCTCTAGACGACTCAACATAGTGTGTGCCTCCCGTTATGCCTCATAGACCGTTTGCTTGTCTTAATGCATCAGTTTCCCCCTGTTGCATTCAAATTTTGGTCTTTTGGCATTCAGGATTTAATTTTCTAGGTTTTCTTACCCTAATGGGGTTTTATTTTGCTTCTTCTACTCCTTCCAGGAGCACTGCCCTTGTTAGTTCACAGTAATGGTTTTTTAGATGTTTTGTATACTTTTTATAGTAATAATTATGGGTGGATATCCACCTTTTATCTAACAAAGGCGGAGGAATGCCACTGCAAATTGAACACACTATATTTTTTAAAATTTCAGCTGCTTTTTATTTGTCTCAGTTAATTTAATAGTCTCTCTGGCACCCCCATACACTGGAAGAAATGGTTGTCCACAAAACCATTAATTCATTTTCAGAAGTTGAAAGCAACTCCATTAATTCATCAATGATGGCAACTTTTGAGAAGCTTGCTTCTACTACAGGGTTACTCTTTGATTCTAGCCAAATATGAGCAATTTTTGGGGCTGCCTCTTCACATTCTATTAAGTTGTTTGAAGTGCATAGGATGGCTGTAGCCTGCTTTAAAACACTCAAAAGATCAGGTGAAATGGGAGCGATAGAATCAAATAATTCTTTGTCATTCTCAGAAAAAACGTCTGGTCAGAAAACCTTTTTGGTTTGAACTCCCCATATGGTCATCACAATGGTTTTCTGGAATATATTGGAGTGGAACAGTATGTTTCAATTGTGTGCTGGCATGACCATGTCCTGTCGAAATTCCTGAATGCGATATTTTCCAAGCATCGACAGCTTGCTTGAGTGAGGAATTTGTATCTGTATTTGGCACTGTCAAACTTTCCAGCTTCTGCCGAGTTATTGGACATATCATATTGCCATTATCTAACCTCTCCTGGATTGCTGCACGCTCATAGGTTTGCCCAGTCTCTATTGTTACTGGATCCTCAAACACCTGATATGTAAGAGGACAGACAAAATCTTTTGGGATTCTTATATTACCCGATTGTTTAAAATATACAGTTGTCCGAGGTTTCAGTCCTGCACTGCAATGAAAGACAACATATGAGTATTATTACCAGAGATTAAATCACATCTCACAGTTCTCAGACCATATAATTAAAGCATCCCTTAAAACATACCTATCTGATACAGAATTGTTATGTACAGATACAGTGTTGTTTTCTTTGATATTTTCTTCTCCTAGATTGGAACTCTGAGAAATCTCTGTTTCTATCTGTTCCATGCATAGACAACGTTATAAATTAGAGCATGAGGGCAATGCTTGAGGTACATTGATATAAATTGCCCAATTCTTTAATAACAGCATCACTGTGTGATGTGTACATTTCTAATACCTCTGAATCAGATGGTGGTTGGTTCATTTCTGAAGAAGATAGTGGGCTCAAAGGGGAGTAGGAATTTGCATTAGACCGTTGCAGACTCTCTATTATTTCACCAAACTGTTTCAAAGTCACAGCATTTCCTTTTCTGTACGAAAGCTTGCAAATAATGAAACTCTTCTCATCAAATGTAGTGTGTTCTTTGTCATATGCTCCCATAACTTTAGCATCTCTTCCTCTTTAAGCTCTTTTCCTTGGACATAACTATACTTGTTTTTTATATACTTACATATGCTTCTTTTACCTGGTTTCTTGTCTGTGAAAAGCAAGTACAACAGGCCAAAAGTATTTGTGATTGTCCCAACTGAAAAAGAGAGAGGTTCATAAATATTAATATCATCTAGTAGAATAGCATCTTAGTTGGAGTGAATGATGTCAATGACCATCCACATTGGAATGCAAATTTTCTATATCCATGATATCAAACACATAATTATATCTGTAGTAAACATTGCAAAAGATTTAATGGATGCCAAATCAGATCATTATATGGCCTCATTTGATGTTACAGCTTGTATAGAATCATAGATGTGTAAACTTGGGGATGGATTGCTTGTTCTGTTTTCTATAGAATAAATGTGCACTGTTCTTCAAAGACACTCAAGCATTAAAATGATACATAATAGTTCTGTTGCTGATTAAAATCATTTTCCACAGCTTAGAAATTACAATGGCCATAGCAGTTTGACAGAAAGCAGCTAAGGCTGCGTGTAAGTTATCAGGCTTACAACTTACTTCATTTGATGGTGTATCTTTTTGTATCTGTGATTTTCTGGAGATTAATTATTGCACAAGTGCTTAAAATATATACTAAGCACAATCAGTACCTATATGGATTGAGTAGCTTTTTTCCGCTTTTGAATTACTAAACCACTTGCATATGTTAATATATTTCATGTAGTTACCAAAAGTCAACACATTTCTGCCAAATTATGTGAAGCAACATGAACAAATCACGGAAACAGTTGGTCATGGATTACAATCAATGATAAATATAACTCTCACCCTTACAAGAATCTACACACTTGCATTGAATAATATTGGATTGAATTTTCTGTTGCATTCTAAAAGAGGGAATTCAACATTGTGCTAACCTTTCCAAGAGAGCCTTCTTTGATATAACCATTTTCCACCTGATGACCATTAGACCTTATTTTCAGCTACTCAGCTTCCAAAACCACATTTGTCTCTTGTACTTGAGGTATTATAGTGATACTTTTATTTGTTTCTGCATTATCCATTCACATCTGTAATTTATGCAGAGAAACACTGGGACACATCCTATTGCAATTAATATCACTTAGATCTATATTCTATAACACACCCTATTGATTTTTTAATATTTGGTAGTCATTTTTACATCATTTATATTGTTGAATATGTAGAACCTTAAATCCCTGTATGCAAAATTATTTAGTAGAGCACAGGTGGTACGGGAGCCAAATAAAATAAAATTCAAGAAGAAAATAATTTTAAATATTAAATAGAGAAGAAGTTAATTTGTTCAACAAAGAGATCTACTAGATTGAATTGTTGAAATCATTAAACCAAGAATTTTAAAATTGCAAAAGCTTTAGGAAAAGATAATCCAAAGCAAAATTTTTGTGAAAAGATAATCCATATCAATGGTAGAATTATTTTTAGTAATTATCCTAAAGTTTCAGATGAATTTCTTCCTCAATATTTTTAGATTTAATTAACTTTTTATTATTGTCTAACTACGTTGAGAGGTGCAACCCTACAATGGCATGGACTAAGGAAAAATAACCTTTTCAAATTCCTCTGTGCCAGCATAGCAATGTAAACCCTTTCAATTTCCATAGTGCCACATGAATGGTTTGAAGGAAGCACACATATATATTGACAAAATAGTAATAGCATTAGTTACACTTCATTGCAAGTAGACAACTCACCACATTAGTTACAAACAAACAACAATTCCAATTCCAATTCCACTTCCTTTCGTGGCCAAATATTTATCATATATTTTGGGCATTGACTAATAAGATTTGAGTGATTAATTCTCTCTGTGATCGAGAATGTTGGCATTCAACATGACATGGTAAGAAAAGTGGCCTCCTTAAACTTCAACCATATCTAAATTCAATTATATTTTGCCTTGTCTAGTATAAAATTGTGGTATTTTATTGAATTGTATTGACATGGATAATAGTATTGATTGTTGTATTGAGTTTCGTATCTATACACTTAGGTCGATTGCATTTGATGGGCAAGTTTTTGGACCCAATTACTTAGATTATTCTCTTGAGATGCACAAAATGTTAGGGTGACACCTACCTACTTTCCCCACAAAGATGTAGAGAATGTAAAAGCATGATCATATATTAGAAGAATGCAGGGCACACCTGAAAAAAGTTTGGAAACCGAAGAGACAAAACAATACCTATCAACTAAGAAGTGATGTAGGGGCATACTAGGGTACTCGGTGAATCTGCATGGTGGCATGTTGTTTTGGTTTTGTGGAACTCAGTTGCAGCTTTAACCGATGGTCTCGGTTATTGAAGGAAGCTCGGTCGTTGAAGGAACTCGGTGAAATTTCTTGTGCTCGGTGATGCCTATGTTGCTCGGTGTTGCTCGGCTTGGTTAGTTGTTTCACTGGTGCTCGGTTGTTTTTCTAGCGCTCAGTAGTTCTGGTTTACCGACTAGAGTTCTTGGTGGTTTGGTTGGCCGACTTGGTGCATTTATTGTTGGTATCTTTTGTTGTTTTCTCCTATGTAGATCTAGAGGCCGACATGGAGAATTAAATAATTGTAAGGCTATTTGAGAGCCGACTTGAATTGCATTTAATATTTATTTGTAGGAGTTAATTGTTTCTTCCAGCCGACTTGTGGCTGAAGATTAGTATTTAAAGAGTGTTTGGGTAGTTGTTTAGGAGATGAACTTGGGATGATCAAATTGGTAGAGTGTGAAAGATAGCACTTGGATCCTGTGAGATCTTGAAGAGCAGATTGATTTTTGATAGTTGGTAATAGCAGAGCCAGTGGTTGTTTTCTTGGAGATAAGAAGATTGCTTCACTAATACATTTGGGGTGAAATTGCGACGGCAATTTGCGACGATAGGCAAATGTCATGCGGTTTTGGCTTTTTTTTTTCAGATATAGCCCGACACCGTCGCAATTGCCACTAATACATTTGGGGTGAAATTGCGACGACAATTTGCGACGGTAGGCAAATGTCATGCGATTTTGGCTTTTTTTTTTCAAATATAGCCCGACACCGTCGCAATTTGCGACGACAATACATTTGGCGCTGTCGCAATTGTGACGTTGTCAGGATATAAGCGCAAAATTAAAAAGGAACGTTGTCATTTGTGTTTTCAACAGTGCCGTAACCCTCCGCGAAATCACATCAGGATATAAGGGCAAAAAAAACAAGAACATTGTCATTTGTGTTTTCAACAGCGCCGTAACCCTCCGCGAAATCACATCGGGATATAAGGGCAAAAAAAACAAGAACGTTGTCATTTGTGTTTTCAACAGCGCCGTAACCCTCCGCGAAATCACAGCTACAATTTTTGAGTACGTTGGGTTTATTTTTCTTTTGTCATTATTATGTAATCTGGTATTCAGCTGTTAGAGAGCTAAAATACCCAGAAATGAGGACATATCTATGTTGAATTTATTGTTAGCGGCTTTGGTTATTTAGAAGTTTAATTTTATTTGTTCATCTTTCAAGCACAAACGTTTTGTGGACTGTAACGTCTTCATTATTTCGGGTATGCAGTGAAACAGCCCTAACTTGCAATTGCGATGTTGTCGGGATATAAGGGCAAAAAAAAAAAGGAACGTTGTCATTTGTGTTTTCAATAGCACCGTAACCCTCCACGAAATCACATCGGGATATAAGGGCAAAAAAAACAAGAACGTTGTCATTTGTGTTTTCAACAGCGCCGAGAGAGATTCCCTCCGCGAAATCACAGCTACAATTTCTGAGTACGTTGGGTTTATTTTTCTTTTGTCATTATTATGTAATCTGGTATTCAGCTGTTAGAGAGCTAAAATACCCAGAAATGAGGACATATCTGTGTTGAATTTATTGTTAGCGGCTTTGGTTATTTAGAAGTTTAATTTTATTTGTTCATCTTTCAAGCACAAACATTTTGTGGACTGTAATGTCTTCATTATTTCGGGTATGCAATGAAATAGCCCTAACTTGCGACTACCTTCACGGTACTTGTGTACATTATCATGTTGTCTTTACAGTGACTGTCCTCATTCAAGTGGCAATTACACAAGGGATAGTCACTGTGAGATGTCCTCATTTGTGACAAGGACAGTCACACTTAGGACATCTCATAGTGATATTCCCTTGTGTAATTTCCACTTGAATGTATTGCTATTGAACCACATTAATGCTTTTCTTCTTCAACAAATGAGGACAGTCACTGTAAAGACAACATGATAATGTACACAATTACCAAAAAATGATCTTGTTAATTGATGTAACACTTTGTCTTGCTCACTCCCTATCCTTCACTAGGGTCTCTTTAGGCCAATGTTTTGACTTGATAGGGTACTTAACTATCCCTACACTCTTTAGGTATCTCTACCCAAGATCCCACTCCTTCAACTAGTGCACACCAACAAGAAATACAACGAACTCTGCTCAATACCAATCTAGCTACTAGGACACTCCTAGTCTTGTCTTCAAAAATTGAAACACATTCAACTAGAACTTTACTCCATGGAGAGGCTGGCCACTAGGACCTCTATTGGTTTCAATATTACTCCTTCACCTATACTTTTCATCAGTACTTCAATCCGGTTCATCAAACCATGCCAATTGCACCCAAAAATAGGCTGCTAGCAATTAGGCCTTTGTCAAGCCTTTTTGTTTATATTAAGCCACCTAAAGGGCTTAGGATTCAGATGCCCTTTATTGAGAACTCCAAGATATCTAAGGTCTTCTCCTCCTAGATTTTTTGTACACCAACTGCTACAGCCATGCCTGAAAACAAGTATTTTGACACAACTTGGACAGTCTGACTAAGAGTTTGTTTTCTTAGCAGCCAAAGAAACTCACCCAATCTTCTAATTTGACTTGGGGCTTCTTTAGATGTGTGTCTACCTCTCCATGAGATTTTAGTTGAAGCAACCAATGCATTCAACTTGTTGTAATCTTCTTGTAATGATTTGTCATCCCTAACTGTGCTCAACTGACTCACCTAGGACATCATTGCAAACATAGAAAATGAGCTTCCCAGGGCCCCTCCTTCCAAACATATAGTACATGGAGTCTCCTCACTCATTCCAAGAGCCCGTACAAAATTGACAATGGAATGATGAGCTAAGACTCCATTTGTTCAACCTGCCTGGTTCAAACCAATGATAGGGTACTTAACAAAAGAATTAACAAACTAGTTGGAATGCTTCAAAACTCAAAAAAAACACAACACAGAATAAAAAAACAACTTGTACTAACTTTTCCAATAGACACTGCGAGCTATCTAATCCATTAATCAACTGAAAACAAAGAAACAAAAAAACTCAAGAATTCACTAAAACCGTGTTACTCTACAAATCTTCTTAATTCCAAATTTTTTTCCCCCCAACCTTTTGCACAGATTGATGGAGGCCTCTTATAGTTGATCTGATGCCTAATTCAATGGTTTCATATAGTTACATAACCATCTTACTCGAAAATGCTCCCTTGCACAAATGTTGTCAATGTTGTGAATGACAACATTGACAACTTGTTACAACCTTTGGGATTTTGGTTCAAAACTTATTGTTCAAACACCATAAGACCCTAACCATGACTTAGTTAGGCTATTTAGACCTCACATAGGCCACTTCTACACTTCTTTGCCCAATTTGACCCCTAAATGCTTCATTCCCACTTTTGCCACAATATTGGTAACTTGGGTACAAATTGGCACTTGCCTTCACAAAGGTCACACATGAGGACATCTCACAGTGATCGATTGTCCCTTGTGTAATTGCCACTTGAATGTATTGCTATTGAACCACATTAATTCTTTTCTTCTTCAACAAATGAGGACAGTCACTCTAAAGACAACATGATAATGTACACTCACTGTAAGGACAGTCACAAATGAGGACATCTCACAGTGACTGTCCCTTGTGTAATTGCCACTTGAATGTATTGCTATTGAACCACATTAATGCTTTTCTTCTTCAACAAATGAGGACAGTCACTCTAAAGACAACATGATAATGTACACTCACTGTAAGGATAGTCACAAATGAGGACATCTCATAGTGACTGTCCCTTGTGTAATTGCTGCTTGAATTAAACAAGGGACAGTCATTGTGAGATGTCCTCATTTGTGACAAGGACAGTCACACATGAGGACATCTCATAGTGATTGTCCCTTGTGTGATTTCCACTTGAATGTATTGCTATTGAACCACATTAATGCTTTTCTTCTTCAACAAATGAGGACAGTCACTCTAAAGACAACATGATAATGTACACTCACTGTAAGGATAGTCACAAATGAGGACATCTCACAGTGACTGTCCCTTGTGTAATTTCCGCTTGAATTACATAAGGGACAGTCATTGTGAGATGTCCTCATTTGTGACAAGGATAGTCACACATGAGGACATCTCACAGTGATTGTCCCTTGTGTAATTGTCACTTGAATGTATTGCTATTGAACCACATTAATGCTTTTCTTCTTCAACAAATGAGGACAATCACTCTAAATACAACATGATAATGTACACTCACTGTAAGGACAGTCACAAATGAGGACATCTCACAGTGACTGTCCCTTGTGTAATTGCCGCTTGAATTACACAAGGGACAGTCATTGTGAGATGTCCTCATTTGTGACAAGGACAGTCACACATGAGGACATCTCACAGTGATTGTCTGTAATGTCCCCTTTTTGGCTAACTTGGAAAATAGGAACAATTACTCCACTTCTCAGACTTACTCTATCAGATACTTACAATTAAACTAAGTAATGGAGGTTACTTAAGATATCAACCGCTATTTCAGATTCAATCACAATATGTGTGCAAGATGATATTGATACCAATATGTTTAATAGCACTGTCGGATATAATGATATGAAATATGCTATGAATATGATGTTTCCTATCACTTATAGTGATAGTATAATGATGCTATGTCTGATATAAACAATATCGATATACAATCAATAAGTATTGCTTACAGCAATGTATTTGCTGTGTCTGATATGATGATGTAATTATGCAAATGTGTAATATCGCTATGAGTGATATGTTGCTATTTCAGATTCTGAATTATATGCTTGCAACTTCAAATATTGATGCTGTTTCTGACTATCCTTTCTATCTGTGCAATCATGGTGTTGTCTCTGATCTGCAATGATAAACTTGAAACCAAACTACCAAAGGCAGATGCTCTATTGAGTATATCCAAATATGGATAAGTAAATAAAGTTCTAATGATGCCTTGAGTGACTGACGAGAATG
The DNA here is from genome assembly GCA_027943335.1 of Chamaecyparis obtusa. Lineage (NCBI taxonomy): Eukaryota > Viridiplantae > Streptophyta > Pinopsida > Cupressales > Cupressaceae > Chamaecyparis > Chamaecyparis obtusa. The sequence goes on along the minus strand of BSBK01002599.1, from coordinate 246,239 downwards.
CATTCTTATATTGTCTTTAACAAATGAAGAGATGCTATGAATGAGACGTGTCTTGTTTCTTCCTCCATGTCCCTTTGTTAATCACACCTTTCCATAATCCGACAGTTCACATAATATTATTTCATTATTTTCTGATCATAGATAACTCCCAGATTGACTCAATATCAAATCTTTTTATGAAGGTAATCTTCCCTAATTGGTAGTGCAACCAGTAGTTAACATCCATTGTGTTTGTATTAGTTTGGTCTAACTATCATTAGTATTTAGTCAATCGATATTAACTCTTGCCTTATCCCATATTGTTATGATTATATCCAATCTTTCTACTCTGATATAAGTCGATATCATTTTCTGATAATTGTCCATTTATTGGTTGATTGCTGGTAATGGAGTTTGATCTTCAAATTGACTTCCATTCCTGTTAATACTTAAGGATACATTGTACTTATTATCCATGACTGATGCCTCATTCATCAATAGCTTGTGATATAATCACTGATGCTTTTGTGTTTCTACAAGATGTGGTTTATCTCAGACAATCGATAATCTTTCAATCCTTTAGTCGATATCCTCCTATGTGGTGTCTATTGATATAGATAGTAGAATTCAATCTAGTTTATGTTATTGTCATGATAACATAGGAAGTGATGGTGCATATTTGCTAGCGGGTCTTCATGTTTGATATTGCTTTATCGGATATGTCATTGTCTAAACTTGTGCAATTAATGATTATTTATAATATATGAATGGTTATCCTTCTTGCTTATCAATACATCTTCTGAAACACATAGCGACCTATCCCTTATTCATATCATGTTGATCTTGACTTCATAGTATTTGGTTCATTAATCATCCTCTCATGGTATCGATGTGTAATGACTAGTGATTGTTGTATCACTTCTTCATTCCTCATCGTGATAGATAATACAGATGTTTAATGTAGATGTATATCGATTACAGATATTCGATATTGCTTTAAACGTTATTATTATTATTATTATTATTATTAATGTTATTGTTATTATTAAATATTATAATTAATGATGTTAGTAATATTAATAATATTATAATAAATATTATTATAGTGATAACATATTGTTTTATATTGAGAGGTTTATTAATATTATTTATATATTAAAATTATTATATCAATAATTGATTTAATATTATTACTTAATATATTATTATAATATAATATATATAATTTATTAATAATTATTTATTATTAATTTATATTATAATTATAATCATAATTATATTATTTATTAATATTTTAATATTATTTAATTAACATATTACTTATTATGCTAACTATATATTATTATTATCTTTTGATAATAATTATATATTATTGTTATATACCGTTAATAATAGATTATTATATATCATCTAATCATTTTATTATTATACTAAGTTCAATATGTCACGGCTCATGACATTGTCCCTTGTGTAATTGCCACTTGAATGTATTGCTATTGAACCACATTAATGCTTTTCTTCTTCAACAAATGAGGACAGTCACTCTAAAGACAACATGATAATGTACACTCATTGTAAGGACAGTCACAAATGAGGACATCTCACAGTGACTGTCCCTTGTGTAATTGCCACTTGAATTACACAAGGGATAGTCATTGTGAGATGTCCTCATTTGTGACAAGGACAGTCACACATGAGGACATCTCACAGTGATTGTCCCTTGTGTAATTGCCACTTGAATGTATTGCTATTGAACCACATTAATGCTTTTCTTCTTCAACAAATGAGGACAGTCACTCTAAAGACAACATGATAATGTACACTCACTGTAAGTGTACATTATCATGTTGTATTACAAATGGACCTTATGTTGGTCAGGATATAAGTGCAAAAAAAAAAAGGAACGTTGTCATTTGTGTTTTCAACAGCGCCGAGAGAGATTCCCTCCGCGAAATCAAGCGGGTTATCATTTGTGTTTTGAACAAAGCGGGTTGTCATTTGTGTTTTGAACAGCACCGAGAGAGATTCCCTCCGTGAAATCAAGCGGGTTGTCATTTGTGTTTTCAACAGTGCCGAGAGAGATTCCCTCCGCAAAATCACAGCTACAATTTTTGAGTACGTTGGGTTTATTTTTCTTTTGTCATTATTATTTAATCTGGTATTCAGCTGTTAGAGAGCTAAAATACCCAGAAATGAGGACATATCTGTGTTGAATTTATTGTTAGCGGCTTTGGTTATTTAGAATGCTTCCCCACAATACTTAATTACACAAGGGACAGTCACTGTGAGATGTCCTCATTTGTGACAAGGACAGTCACACATGAGGACATCTCACAGTGACTGTCCCTTGTGTAATTGCCACTTGAATGTATTGCTATTCAACCACATTTATGGGCCCATTTGGACCACGACACATAGTAGCATCTACAGAGAAGAATATCCCAGGTGTAACAAGTTGTAAGAATATACCAACAGTTCTAAGAAGTTCCCTAGCACGTAGTAGCATCTACAGAGAAGAATATACAACATGAGGGCAGCCACTGTAAAGACAACATGATAATGTACACTCATTGTATGTGTACATTATCATGTTGTCTTTACAGTGACTGACCTCATTCAAGTGGCAATTACACAAGGGACAGTCACTGTGAGATGTCCTCATTTTTGACAAGGACAGTCACACATGAGGATATCTCACAGTGACTGTCCCTTGTGTAATTGCCACTTGAATGTATTGCTATTCAACCACATTTATGGGCCCATTTGGACCACGGCACACAGTAGCATCTACAGAGAAGAATATCCCAGGTGTAACAAGTTGTAAGAATATACCAACAGTTCTAAGAAGTTCCCTAGCACATAGTAGCATCTTCTAATTGTCTATACCACTTCACAAGGTATTGTTTGCACACATTGTTTTTGGTTCTTTTGATGACCCTTGTTTTGAAATTGCTATTAGGCCTTGTAGCTTATATGTTTTGATTGCTGGAGAGCTTCTAAAGCTAAGCAAGAAGACCATTGCACGAGTTATAGCCGCGCGCTCAGGTTTGAAAATTGTATATTTTTTAATCTAATGTATATTTTAACTAGACTTTTAGCTTATTTTTGCTGTATATTTTAATCTAAAGGGAATCATGGATGTGAACTTGAAAGAATTTTGTACTTAGTTCTTATGGAGAGAATAGTAGTAGTTTACGGTCTAATATCAAATAGAGTTTTCCAATTACAGAAAGTTAATGAATTCTAATAGCTTATATGTTTTGATTGCTGGAGAGCTTCTAGAGCTAAGCAAGAAGACCATTGCACGAGTTATAGCCGCGCGCTCAGGTTTGAAAATTGTATATATTTTAATCTAATGTATATTTTAATCCTTCTGCCATGTCATGTAATATGTCTTTCCTTGTAGCTTATATGTTTTGAAATTGCTGTTAGGCCTTGTAGCTTATATGTTTTGATTGCTAGAGAGCTTCTAGAGCTAAGCAAGAAAACCATTGCACTAGTCGTAGCCGCACGCTCAGGCATGAAAATTGTATATTTTTTAATCTAATGTATATTTTAACTAGACTTTTAAAATATTAAAGGATTTAACTAGGTCTAAGAAGATTTGTGTACTTTTGACAATTTTTCTTAGTCACTGAAAGTTGTAGACCGAAGTTTTCATAGCCCAATTTTTGCTTCCTGCAAAGAACGATCATGTCAGATAATATAAGTGAAGAACAAAATAGGGAGACAATCGCTAGATTGTGGTCTAACTTGAAAAGAAAAGGTGATGGAAAATGTTATTGTCCCTGCAAAATTTGTAAGGGCTTAAACCGTAGAAGACTGCTAATCAAAACAGTTAAGAGACATTGTAGGGAGAATGGTCACATTGAAGGGGGGCATGACTATCATCCACTGGTAAGTTGTTCATTATATCATTTTAACAATTTATATACATATGAAATCACTTGATGATGAGTTGAAGATCATGGTTTATTTATGTTAATCAATTTTATATAGGTTGATCTCCCCAGGGAAGTACATGATATGGAAGAACATGGGGGTGCGAATATCCAAGGTGAAGATAATGATCCCATGGAAGATGACGATCATGCGCCAGAAAACACAATTGAAGATGATGGTATAAATACATTGATCCATGACACATTTAGTCCAAGCGGATCTGATCATGATGATGATGATAGCCTCGATGTACCTCTACTTGAGAAGGCATACGAGCCCCTATACAAAGACTCCCAAACAACTCTTCTCTCTGTTGTATTGTTGTTGTTGAACTTGAAGGTTATGAATGGTTTATCCAACATAACAATGTCACGTATGTTAAGGTATGTCATATATGTCTTTATAGTTAACAAAGGGTGAATAATGTACCACTAATATTGTTTATATTAACAACTTATATTTTTTGCTGTAGATTGATAGGTGAGTTTTTGTTACCACCATCAAATATTCTACCTCGCTCATATCGAGAATTATCTGCTATTATGAAAGATATTGGAATGGAGTATCAAGCAATACATGCTTGTCCCAATGATCATATTATATATTATAAAGAACATGAATTTGCAACACAATGCCCTGTATGTCATATGAGTAGATATCGAATAGATCGAATAACAAAAAAGGTGCCTCACAAGGTTCTTCGTTACATCCCCATTATTCCACGGATGCGACAATTATTCAGGTGTACTAGCTTGGCACAATTTATGGATTACCATGCACACAATAGAAGTCAAGATGACATTATTCAAATCCCTGCGGATGGTTCGACATTTATGCACATAGAGGAAAAGTGGCAACACTTCAAAGAAGAACCTCGTAATCTCAGGCTTTCATTGGCAGCGGATGGTGTCAATCCATTTGGAGAGATGAGATCTGTTTGCTCGGTGTGGCCTATTTTTGTTATCAACAATAACATTCCTCCGTGGATGTCAATGAAGAGGGAGCACATTATGTTGGCAATGATTGTTCCAGGTATTTTATCATTTGATAGTTATTAATTTACATGTACTTACAAATCTTACAGTAAAATGGTCACAATAATTATGTAATGTTACTGTTCATTCAAGTAGGTAAATATCAAGTTAAAGATATGAATGTATATATTGAGCCTCTTATTGACGAGTTGGTGGAGTTATGGAACGGTGTCACTATGTATGACGTGTCTAGACCAATAGGACAAAGACAATTTCAATTACATGCAATACTTGTATGGACAATACATGATGCCCTAGGGCTAACACATTTTTGTGGTATGTTATAGTGAATTCAAGTTGCGCATGATAATTCTAATTATAAAAATTAACATATTTAATAATCCAATTATATCATTATCTTGTAGGTCTTCAAACAAAGGGAAAATTTGCATGTCCAGTTTGTGGTCCAAAGATGAAATCTTGTCATTCAAAAAGTTTAGGAAAGCATGTGTTTGATGAGTACAGACACTTCCTCCACAGGAATCATAAGTATCGAAGTATGGAAAAACATCTTTTCAATGGGAAAGAAGAGACTACATCAAAGCCACGAAGAATGACACCTCGCCTATGGAAGTTGGAATATAATAGAATTAATCGTCGAGGTAATGTCGTTCCACTTAATGGTTTATGTTTGTAATTTATATATTTCTATTGTGATTTTTGTTTACTAATTATGTAATTGATGATCGTGAAGGTCATCAAGGCACTACTGACAACCTTCCAAAGGGACTAAAAAGCTATCCCAGACAATTTAGTAGGTTGCCCTACTACGAGGACCTACAAATTGTGCATTTGTTTGATCTTATGCATGTTGGAAAGAATATAACAGAGACATTGTGGAAAATACTAGATGGAAGGCGTGACAAAGAAAAAATTGTCAAAATTTGTAATGACATTCATGAATCCAATCATGCACTGAAGAATTTCATTCACTCAAATAGCAATAGAGATCAGATTAATATAAGTGCCCTTCCTTGGTTATTAACGGAGCAGCAAAGTGATGCCATAAAAGAAGTCATACGAAAAATTTGATTTCCCACAGGAGTTGCTGGGAACATAAGCAATCTCATATCAAAGAAAAGTGAATTTGGGCCAGGGCTCAAAACAAATGATTGGCATACTTTCATCAAGGTAAGTTATGTTCTTCTGTATTTACAATATATTCATAAACTACGTGTACTATTCATTATGTTATGTTAGAAAATAATGAAATGATTAGTTTATAATTACTGCAGTACGTGCTACCTCTATCTCTCCCAGAGCACTTCAACAATAACATCAAACAAGTGATATATGATCTTGGAAAATACATGAGGTAAGCAGTAATATCTGTTCAATTTGTTGTATATATTTATTATATTCGCGATTTGTTTTTCTTGCTATGTAATCTATTGTATATTATTTTGTAAAGTCTCGTATTTATATATTTTTTGTGACTTGAATCTCTTAATGTAGGTGGTTGTCATCTAAAGAAATCCATAAAGAAGATATAAACTATTGGAAGAGAAGAATTCCTCATTTACTGTGTGAAATGCAAAAGTGTCTACCTCCAACTTTTTTCAATGCACAAGAACACTACCTCATACACCAAGTTGAGGAGATTGAATTGTGTGGACCTGCACACACTAGGTCAATGTGGATGGTTGAGAGGCATTTGAAATCTTTGAAGGCTTTGGTTCGACAAAGAGCACATCCTGAGGGTTCTATGGTAGAGGGATACATGGTATACCAGACTATGGTGTACATTACTGAATATCTTCCTAAGTTTGCTTCAAATATCCATGTAGATCGCATTTGGGATCTCGACCCTTTAAAAAAATTCAAAGGGGAGTACTTGATGGGGAAAGGTAGATTGAGGAAAGTGACAGGTAATAAATTATAAGGTGTTATTGTAATAAATTATTTCTTAATCTTCAAAATAAATTGGTTGTAAGTCGTCTATTTTTTTTTTGTACAGTTGCTCGAGAGTGGGATGCACTACATTTGTATATTGCAAATAATCTTGATTGGATGACGGTATGGATTGAACGATGTCAACATTCTGGTCACACATTAACATGGGAAGGTGTATCTTCATTGGTTAAAGAAGCTCATCGTAATGGAGATTCTAATGTTACGCAAAGGGAAATAGATTTAGCATATGGTTTAAGAGATTTCCAGGTACGTACAAAATTATTAATCACCCGTATGTTTATCAACTCACGATATAATAATTTTGACATGTTTCACATATTATTGCAGGTTAAACACCACAAGGGTATGTTCTGTAATGGTAAAAAATTTCACGTCAAAGTGTTGGATGACACGAAGAAAACTTGTGATTCTGGAATAACTGCAGTCTTTCAAGTGACTAATATTTCATCTAGAAATGACTTAGATCCTCAAGAGTCTAAAAATCAATACTATGGCATTTTGGATGATATACTTGAGTGCGACTTTAGTTCCTTCAAATTAGTACTCTTCATTGTCAAATGGTACAGGCTATGACTTAATCCAAATGATCCTAATAGAACTGTTATTGAACATGATAATGGATTTACAATGGTTAATACAAGGTCGTTTGAGCCAGTTGGGGATGAGCCCTATGTTCTTCCAAGCCAATGTGAGCAGGTATTTTACTCAGAGGTTTCACATAAACCGGGTTGGTCATTTTTTGTTAGACATGAACCGAGAGGAAGGCCGATAAAGTATAATGCGATGGAAGAAGAAGATACCGAAGAAGTAGAAGATGATGTAGATGATGATCACGATCGACAATTATTGGATGATGTTCCTGAGACAAATTTTCATGAAGAAGAAGAAGAAGATGATGACGATGATGCTGCTACTGATGGTGATGATGAAGATGATGTTGATGTTGATGATGATGATGTTGATGATGATGACAACGACGACAACGACGACGACGACGACGACGATGATGATGATGATGACGAGGATGATGATGATGATGATGATGATGATGAAATTTAAAGGTATGCCATCAATCCTTAATGTATTTAATATTCATTTCTTGATAGAAATATATTTATCTTAAATGGTTACATAGTTTATTCATTATCTATTTAAAAGCTACAAGTTTCAACTACAAATGAGGCTACTATCATGGGGGTGGTACATACTATTAAACCAACTTCTAATCAATGACTCCAACATACCATTTAGTTATTAAATTTTTGGCTAACATTTTTATACTTGATCTTTGACACAGGGGCACAATATGGAGCAACCGCCCAAAGGTGATGGTGACGATATTCCTAGCTCATCTACACATGAGCAGGTAAAACTCATTGTAATTGTGCAAACTAGATAGAAGCAAAATGTTATTTTTTTTAATGTTATTTTCTTCATTATTTTGGAGTAATTTTGATAATACTAATACTATTGTTGTCACAGAGGGCCGGTGGTCGGAGAGAGGGAAAGCAACCTGCAGTCCCTCAGGAGTCCCCCCTTGTGGACCCTTTTTTTATTGATTTAGCAGAGACCGATGACCCGATCGGTTCCATTAAAAAGCTGCTAAAGAAAATTGGGAAAGAACTTGTACGTTTGGTATCCATACATCCTCAGACTCAGGAAATAAAAGACAGGGCAGCTGAGTTGTTGCGCACTTCTGAAAACTTTAAAGTAAGTATTAATGAAATTTTTAATTATTACAAGAGTTCAATAATGGTTTTTATGTTATGCTCTTTTATGACATTAATTAAAATATGGATGCATTGTCTTTACAGAGTTATTTGCGTAATTTTGAACCCCATTCCCATGATGAGGCCGGTACTGCAAGTGGTTCAGGTAGATCACATGTTCCATTCCCCACTTGTTTTTTCCACTGAATATATATAGGAATGATCATAATCATTGACAATACATGCTCGAACAATCTTTTTTTTTAATGCTCTAACAATCTTGTCCATGCTAGTCCACGCGTTCTATATTTATGCATGCTCTAACAATTTTATTCTTCAGCTCCTTTCCATGATGATATGACAACGCCGCCTCCATCCAGGATAGCCACAAATGTCTTGCCGACTGCCATGTCAACAACACAGCCTAAATGCACCAACTGTTGCACCATCTACTGGTACACAAATCCCTCTTTTTCTCTCTTTTGTTATGTGTTTAAGTGTTATGTGTTTACGATGTAGATCCCTTGATTGTGTTTGTGCCATGGGTGCTCTGCACCAATTTATTTCCCTTGAAGTATTATTTCTTGGAGGCATTTGATAATGGTTTTCATTTTTTGCAATAGGAGATGCAACAACTCTCGATGCAACATCATTTCCTGGATGTTCCCGTGTTCCTAGTACGGGAACGGTGAAGGATTGCGTATTGATCATCAGCAACGATGAAGGCATTCCCTTAAAAGTAGCCAAAGTTCCAGGTACTTTAAAGTTATTATTATTCTATAGTGATATAATAGTAATTTAGTTTTTGATCACTCTTCATCGACTAATGATCCCATGATTATTTTTTAGGGAATGATATTTTTTGGTGAAAACTTGGTGACAAGTGTTTGCGGATATTCGGGCCCACCCTACGTACATGGTGGAACATCATATCCTAACTGAAACCCCAAACCACTATTTTGATTTCATATCATTGCTAGAATAGTTTTCCTTTTCATCAATTTCTTGAACTATATTAAAGGTAGCTTCTCTTCATTTATGAGTCTAACATGTTTTTTTTTACTTAAAAGGTGGAATAACCAAGATAAAAAGTTGAAGGATGATCTTGTACATAGTATGACCCAGCTTTTTGGACCTCGTGCATTCGAGAGAAACAAGCTCCTTGAAAAAGCTGGTTTATGTTTGAAGTATATTAGGGACCAGTACAGGAAATATTTAGAGGTTAACCCAAGGCACGAGCGTCCGTCTTGTGTTCTTGAGGCTGAGTGGCAGGCTTTGATTTTGGATGGAAAGTATAAAGCCGACATGAAAAAAGGAATTACGCCAGTAGAGAGTAGAGCAAGGTATGTGATACTTTTGAGAATGTAATTATGTACTAATTAACCTCTAAATTTTTCCTGTACTGGTCTCTAACATATTTCAAACTTTTCATAGATTGCCTGACACATCAAAGGCAACAAAGGCAAGATTAGAAAAGCACGGGACACACAAGCTCGGCTCTGGTGGTTTTTCCAAACTTCAAGCACGAGTTGTAAGTATTAGTAAATCAAAACTTGTATCAATTTTTTTATATATTGCAAGGAAATTTTTTTTGATCAAACAATGCAAGTAAAATTCACCATACCAAGCAAAAATGTAGGGGTCAGAGTTCAATAGATGCCTCACAGAAGAGGACAAGAGAATTGGCTTCCAACAAGGCTATAGAGCTGTGGCTGAACGGCTACGAGCTGAAATCAGTGTGCAAGGTTCAAATAATGATGCATCTGAGCCACAGGTAAATAAGCTAAATGAAATTTATTTCAAATTGAATACTTTACCAATTAGTCTATTTGATGCTAAGTTCTAATATAAAGTGAGTATCTATTTTAAGAAAGCAATGATAACAATGTGTAGGATATTGGAATGCAGCCTGACAATCCTTCTACACAATCTATGCATAATGAAGGTTCGCATGATGTGCATCCCAGTGGTGGAGGTATACATTTTCTATTAAAATTTTTATATGTAATTACAATTGGTGTTTGGATTAATGTAACATTTTGTATAGCAACTGTAGAGGATCGAGGGGTCGGTGCTCATGAGCATGTTGAGGTTGAGTCTAGACAAAATGATGTGGCCAGATCAGGTAATTAAAGAGCGCCACAGTTATGTTCTTTAAAATAATTAAATACTTGTAACAATTATAATTAAATATTTTAAATTTAACTCTTTTATTTGTTATTGTAGAGGACCCCCCTTTGCAGCAGCATAGGAATTTGAGATCATCAAGAACAGAGAACAAAACAACTGATGAGGGGGGTATTGATGATAACACTGATGCTCCTCTTAGAGCTTACATAGAAAAAAAAATTAGAAAGAGAAAAAAGAAATGATTGTCATCTAAATACCTTAATTGATAATGACTGAATTTTATGTCTCAATGAATTTAATTATGTGCTAATGAATGTTCATGAATTATGTGTTTATTTTCATATTGATGAATGTTGCGTGTTAACGAATCTAATGTGTTAATGAATGTTATCATGTGATATTGATTGAATGTTACATTTTATTAATAATTGAAAGAATGAATGAATGTTAGATGTTAACAGGGAATGTAGAGTGATGTTAGGGGGAGGGGGGTGGGGCCAAATGAGCTTCCACCTTCACGTGGTTGGCCCTGTTTAGTAGAGAATATTAAACTATATTCTCGAAACAAAGTGAAGCTCAATAAGATACTAAATGAGTCAAAATGGTTATCAAGGTCCTCTATCCATAAGATACTTGTAGTCAAAATGGTTATTAATAAGATACTTGTAGTCAAAATGGTTATCTAGGTCCTCTATCCATTCCATAAGTTCTTCACCATTCAAACTTCCTCCATAACAAGGAATGTGCTCTAGGTTAGTCATGAAGCCTAGCATGGACTCTTTGTCAGATAGAGCCACTATTTCAGAGCCTTTTCTGTGCATTTCCTTCAAGCACTGTATAGTGTACGGATGTGAAAGGGAGGGCAGACCAGTGTGGAAGTTAGAGTATTTATATCTTATGCTTTGAGAGTTTATTTGGTAGATTCAAGACACCTTATATCAAAGTTATTCCTTTTTCTTATCTGTTGTTCTGTCAAACCCTCATTTTTTGGGTTATTACATTCAAATGGCCTTAACTTGCAAATAAACCATAGGATATCCTCTATTCTTTGTAAAATGCAAGTTAAGGGGGTTTATTTTCATATTTTAAAAGCTTTGGAACAGGATACTAAGCCAGAGAATTTCGAGAGCAAGCCCTAGGTCAAGAATCTCAATGTTCTTGACTAGGAGTTGATGGATTATGCAAGATCAGAGGGTAGCGGCAAGTAAAGGACCTCAAACCTTGTTGAATCTAGATCTTTAGAGCATGGTGGACATCTTCAAACTCTGATCTTGGTTTCATGCACCCATTTTCAATGCCTTGTTTTGGAACCCACACCCAAAGGCATGCATTAGGTATGCGGACTCAATAAGGACATTGATATGCTGGAGTGGAGTCAGGGTCTGGGAGTTGGAGGATTGTTAGAACATCAAAAAGGGTACTCAAAAAACATATAAGTTCATAAGGTCCTTTGTCAAATTGAAGAGTTATTGCTGCAGAACAGGTTTTGGAGACCTACTAGAGTCACTAGGTCTATTTGTGATTTTGATGTCTTGGGTTGTTTGGAACACAACCAATGCATGATTCTACATGTTTTAGGGAATCTTAAGAGTTTTCAAATGTTTGATTGGGTTGGCAAAGCCTAGGATCAATAAAGTCTCTTTTGGTAGAAAATCAGGGAACTTGTCCCTAAAAGGAAATTTGGTCTTGGTTGGGATTGAGTCAATAAGGTGTTAGAAGTATCTTGAAACCTTTGAAGTCCCTCTAGTACATAGATTTTAAACTGGTCTGATAGAATCAGAGGCTAAATTGCTTAGGTGTAACATTTTGGTGTCTTGAAGTGGGTTGGGGCTTAAGACCAAGTTTCTTGCTGACCACTCTGCATCACATTGTCTTGCATGAAATTAGTCATTCTGTATACACTGGTCTAGTGTTGTCAATAGACCCAAATAGTTCAAAGATACTCGAACCAATCAGATGTTTTATGGGGTGCATTTTTGTGTTAGGTAGAAAGGATTCTTCATACAGGTGAAAGTCTCGAACCTTTCCCCACTCCCAAAAAAATATCACTTGTACTGTTATGAGCAGTCATGAGGACTAGACAGATACATTATAATATATGTAATTGCCACTTGAATGTATTGCTATTCAACCACATTTATGGGCCCGTTTGGACCACGACACACAGTAGCATCTACAGAGAAGAATATCCCAGGTGTAACAAGCTCTAAGAATATACCAATAGTTCTAAGAAGTTCCCTAGCACACAGTAGCATCTACAGAGAAGAATATACAACATGAGGGCAGTCACTGTAAAGACAACATGATAATGTACACTCATTGTATGTGTACATTATCATGTTGTCTTTACAGTGACTGTCCTCATTCAAGTGGCAATTACACAAGGGACAGTCACTGTGAGATGTCCTCATTTGTGACAAGGACAGTCACACATGAGGACATCTCACAGTCACTGTCCCTTGTGTAATTTCCACTTGAATGTATTGTTATTCAACCACATTTATGGGCCCGTTTGGACCATGACACACAGTAGCATCTACAGAGAAGAAGTTTGGTATGCAATGGTCTTGAAACCTCCTGAGAAATTCTTGGTATGCATTTGTGTGGTGCAAAAGCTTCGTTGAAAGAGAAAAAGAAGAAAAGAATAGAAATGATTTTTTTTCTTTTTATGTCATATACTGTAACTAGCTACTTATAACTTGCAAAAATTATTATAACCATTTGAAATTGAAACTTAGTTTAATGTGAAACTGAGAACTGCTTTATTAGAGCTTTCTGTGATTTAGATTCAGACATCAAGAACATTGTTTGCCTAATATTGTGATTAATGTTTATTTATTAATATCTCATACTGACAAACAATTGATAATTGTAGGGAAAACGTCATTGGGGGTCTTTGAGGATCCACCAGAAGCCAAGGAGAAAATGTATTCAAATGCTAAAGATGGTGTAACAGTCCTTACAGCTGTTGAACCTTGCTGTGTAGATCATCTCCGATTCTCCAAGTTCAACAGTACTGTGGTATTCCTTTGGATACTTCTAATGGTAAATTTCAGAAATCAAGTTCTTTTCGTATGAAACTACTACATTTGTAATCTGTAGTTTTAAACTTTTAGTTTATAAATGTTCATCAGCTTTAGTTCGTATGCTGCCATTTCAAGTATGATTAATGAAGTTACCTTTATCACAGGATGAAAGTGAGCAGTCAGCATACTGGTACGGAGCTGGCAGCATTGATACGGTGACTAGGGAATCGTTTAATGGTGGTATTGTGTTTTCCCATGTTTAGGGCATCGGCCTTTTGAAGCATTGCCTTCATCTTTCTTAAGTCTGAGTTTTAAGTTTGTTTATCTCTCTCGGCGCTGTTGAAAATACAAATGACAACGTTCTTGTTTGTTTTGCCCTTATATCCCAATGTGATTTCGCGGAGGGTTACGGCGATGTTGAAAACACAAATGAAAACACAAATCCCTTTTGTAATTGCCACTTGAAGGAGGACAGTCACTGTAAAGACAACATGATAATGTACACTTACAGTGAGTGTACATTATCATGTTGTCTTTAGAGTGACTATCCTCATTTGTTGAAGAAGAAAAGCATTAATGTGGCTGAATAGCAATACATTCAAGTGGCAATCACACAAGGGACAGTCACTGTGAGATGTCCTCATTTGTGACTGTCCTTACAGTGAGTGTACATTATCATGTTGTCTTTAGAGTGACTGTCCTCATTTGTTGAAGAAGAAAAGCATTAATGTGGTTCAATAGCAATACATTCAAGTGGCAATTACACAAGGGACAATCGATCACTGTGAGATGTCCTCATGTGTGACTATCCTTGTCACAAATGAGGACATCTCACAATGACTGTCCCTTCTGTAATTGCCACTTGAATGAGGACAGTCACTCTAAAGACAACATGATAATGTACACATACAATGAGTGTACATTATCATGTTGTCTTTACAGTGGCTGCCCTCATGTTGTATATTCTTCTCTGTAGATGCTACTATGTGCTAGGGAACTTCTTAGAACTGTTGGTATATTCTTACAACTTGTTACACCTGGGATATTCTTCTCTGTAGATGCTATTGTGTGCCATGGTCCAAACAGGCCCATAAATGTGGTTGAATAGCAATACATTCAAGTGGCAATTACACAAGGGACAGTCACTGTGAGATGTCCTCATGTGTGACTGTCCTTGTCACAAATGAGGACATCTCACAGTGACTGTCCCTTGTGTAATTGCCACTTGAAGGAAAAAAGCATTAATGCGGTTCAATAGCAATGTATTCAAGCGGCAATTACACAAGGGATAATCACTCTGAGATTTCCTCATTTGTGACTATCCTTACAGTGAGTGTACATTATCATGTTGTCTTTACAGTGACTGTCCTCATTTGTTGAAGGAAAAAAGCATTAATGTGGTTCAATAGTGATGCAGAGTAGTCAGCAAGAAACTTGGATCTATGTCCCAACCCACTTCAAGACACCAAAATGACTCAACCAATCAATTAGGCTCGGATTTCTATAGGTTAATGTTTAAACTCTGCAAAGTAATGAATTTGAAGGTTTCAAGGATCACACAGCAACTTATGGACTCAATCCCATTCAATAACAAATTTCCTTTTAGGGACAAGTTCCCTGATTTTCTATCAAAAGAGACTTTTAAGGTTCTAGATCTTACTTCCTACAGCAAAACTTAGAAACCCCTTAGATATCATCTAAATAACAAGAATCATGCATTGGTTGTGATCTAAACAACCCAAGACATCAAAATAACAAACTGACCTAGTGACCCTAGTAGGTCTCCCAAACCTGCTCTGCAGCCATAACTCTGCAACTTGCCAAAGGACTCTAAGAAGTTATATGTTTTCTAAGTACCCTTTTTGGATTTCTAACAAACCACCAACTCATCCCAGACCCTGACTCCACTCCAGCATATCAATGTCTTCATTGAGTCCGCAGACCTAATGCATGCTTTTAGCTGTGGGTTCCAAAACAAAGCATTGAAAATGGGTGTATGAAACCAAGATCAGAGTTTTGGAGTGTTCTCCTAATCTAGATAAACAAGAATGCACAAGTTTTCAAGTCCTCAATACGATGCAAGCTTCTGATTTTATTCTGATTACCATCTTCCCAGCCAAAAACATGGTAGTTTTTGATCTAGGGCTCGCTCTCAACAAATGCAGATGCAACCCCCTGCCTTAGGGCTTTTAGAATATACAAATATACATCCTTAACTCTCATTCCACCAAGGAAGAAGGAATTCCAATGGTTGAAACGTGAGTTAAGGTCTTTACATCAGTCAAACCCTGAAAATGAGGGTTTGTAAACAATGCACAGAAAATTTGAAATAATTTAGATATAAAACAAAGAGAATCAATCAAACCAACTTCCAAAGCATCAGATGTCACTATTACAACTTCCAGGAAAATTTTATCATCCAACCACCATCCGTACAGCCGTACAGAGTTTGTTTTTCACCAGAAATGCACTAAAACAGGGTTATTTTTATTTTTTCTGAAAGCAAAATGATTACAATACTGGTTCTCTGTCTGTCTTCGACCATTTGAAGCCTAAAATAGGCTCTCCAAATGTTGGTTCAACCATCTAGGTGGTTAGAACAGTTTATCCAACAAATGTCAACTTTGCTAAGCAACTTTTAAAGTTGCATTACAACTTTGCAAACAACTTTGCCGAGAAGGTTAAAAATGCGTTGTGAAACTTTAGGAACCTTATTAAAGTTATTTTGGACCTTCAAACTTCTTAACAACATCTAAAAGACACCTAATAAACACTTACTATGCTCATTTCATCCAAGGACTCAAAAGATGCCCAAGGTTTATAAGTCACCAAGGGGTCTTGTGTCCAACAAGTGGATGTTTATAAGGAGATAAAATCAATCCTTAATATTTATTACAAACCAAGAAAACATCTAAAACTCCTATTCTAATTTATTGTCATTCAAAAAGACTCTGATTTGTCATTCAAAAAGACTCTGATTTGTCAATCAAAAGGACCTTTCACCAGTCAATCCTTCAAAGCTCCAAGGTGAAAATCTTATGTTCCAATTGATAGGATTTGACTCCTTGGCTTCATGGCAACTTCCTTCAATCATGGTGTCTTTGGCTTGCATTAGGGATGCCCCTGCATCAAATAGCAATGCATTCAAGTGGCAATTACACAAGGGATAGTACATGCCCATTAAAGTTGGTGTTTTGTTATCCAGCATGACAATGGAGACAACATACTCTGTGTCAATTTTACTGATCAAATTTCCCTCCGCCAGGCAAAGCAACAATCTGGGTATGATAAGGTGAAATTTTGTAGTCCTTTTGGGTATGATAACAGTTCCAGTTTCCAATAAGATGGTTCATTTTTATAATCTAGCTTCAATTTCTCTTGTGAAAATCTTTTTTTCATTTTATGGGTGGTAAAATATAATTATTATGCTAGAGGTGTGTACTTATGGATGATAATGAAACAAAATGATAAGATTTAAGACTCTTGTTTTTTTTTAAAATAGCAATTTAAGTTTCCTTCTATTATAAATTACTATTTTTCTATTTTTTAATGTATCTTTCCAGATCTTTTATATCAATTTTATTTATGAAATATAAATATATTAATAATGTTTTAGTGTTTTTAGGATTAGTTTATATCAATTCTATGTATCATCATTCATCATTCAATTGTTAGTATTATTAATTTAGACTGTGCAATTGTAGAACTACTCGAATATGGGTTGGATGGATACTCAAGCAGGGGAACCCTCCTCAAATATCTCAAGCAGTGAACTTGGAAAAATGTGTCATGAAGGAACCCTTTCCATCAGAGAGATAAAAGTACAAACAAGTAAAAGAAGCAGGCTCTGCAAATATGTTTTTGAGAAGAAAAATGATAGATTATTCGAGTATGGTTCATGAGGTATATCTAAAAAGACATTTTTTTTCTTATTATAATAAAAGAGGAAGTTGTGAATGTCAAAGTTGAGTGAAACAAAAATTATTTTCATCAAATTTTGTTAGGCTTTCTTTTGGGAATAGTTTCTTACAATATTGCTATTAAGATTTTTATTGTGTAGTTTTTAGATTAGGTTTATAAAATTATATTTCATGAGTAGTGATTCATATTAATCAATTAACGATACTTTTGGAAGGTATTTTCAATGTGTCAAATTTTGATATTTTTACAAGAATTAGATTGTGTAATTTTTTTAATTAAAGTCATTGACTCATATTTCATAAATAATAGTTCTCATGAATCCATCTCTTATAAGATTGAATAGTCTATTTAGGAAGTATTTCTGATAGTATGTCAAATTATGATATTACTATTACCATTAGATTGCATGGCTTTGAAGTCAACCTTGTTGACCCATATTCTTCTCTGTAGATGCTACTATGTGCTAGGGAACTTCTTAGAACTGTTGGTATATTCTTACAACTTGTTACACCTGGGATATTCTTCTCTGTAGATGCTACTATGTGCCGCGGTCCAAACGGGCCCATAAATGTGGTTGAATAGCAATACATTCAAGTGGCAATTACACAAGGGACAGTCACTGTGAGATGTCCTCATGTGTGACTGTCCTTGTCACAAATGAGGACATCTCACAGTGACTGTCCCTTGTGTAATTTCCACTTGAATGAGGACAGTCACTGTAAAGACAACATGATAATGTACACATACAATGAGTGTACATTATCATGTTGTCTTTACAGTGGCTGCCCTCATGTTGTATATTCTTCTCTGTAGATGCTACTATGTGCTAGGGAACTTCTTAGAACTGTTGGTATATTCTTACAACTTGTTACACCTGGGATATTCTTCTCTGTAGATGCTACTGTGTGCTGTGGTCCAAACGGGCCCATAAATGTGGTTGAATAGCAATACATTCAAGTGGAAATTACACAAGGGACAGTCACTGTGAGATGTCCTCATGTGTGACTGTCCTTGTCACAAATGAGGACATCTCACAGTGACTGTCCCTTGTGTAATTGCCACTTGAATGAGGACAGTCACTATAAAGACAAAATGATAATGTACACAAGTACCGTGAAGGTAGTTGCAAGTTAGGGCTGTTTCATTGCATACCCGAAGCAATGAAGATGTTACGGTCCACAAAACGTTTGTGCTTGAAAGATGAACAAATAAAATTAAACTTCTAAATAACCAAAGCCGCTAACAATAAATTCAACACAGATATGTCCTCATTTCTGGGTATTTTAGCTCTGTAACAGCTGAATACCAGATTACATAACAATGACAAAAGAAAAATAAACCCAACGTACTCAGAAATTGTAGCTGTGATTTCGCAAAGGGAATCTCTCTTGGCACTGTTGAAAATACAAATGACAACGTTTCTCTACATTATCATGTTGCCTTTACAGTGACTGTCCCTTGTGTAATTGCCACTTGAAGGAGGACAGTCACTGTAAAGACAACATGATAATGTACACTTACAGCCCGTGTACATTATCATGTTGTCTTTAGAGTGACTATCCTCATTTGTTGAAGAAGAAAAGCATTAATGTGGCTGAATAGCAATACATTCAAGTGGCAATTACACAAGGGACAGTCACTGTGAGATGTCCTCATTTGTGACTATCCTTACAGTGAGTGTACATTATCATGTTGTCTTTATAGTGACTATCCTCATTTGTTGAAGGAAAAAAGCATTAATGTGGTTCATTAGCAATGTATTCAAGCGGCAATTACACAAGGGATAGTCACTCTGAGATTTCCTCATTTGTGACTATCCTTACAGTGAGTGTACATTATCATGTTGTCTTTACAGTGACTGTCCTCATTTGTTGAAGGAAAAAAGCATTAATGTGGTTCAATAGCAATGTATTCAAGCGGAAATTACACAAGGGATAATCACTCTGAGATTTCCTCATTTGTGACTATCCTTACAGTGAGTGTACATTATCATGTTGTCTTTACAGTGACTGTCCTCATTTGTTGAAGGAAAAAAGCATTAATGTGGTTCAATAGCAATGCATTCAAGTGGCAATTACACAAGGGACAGTACATGCCCATTAAAGTTGGTGTTTTGTTATCCAGCATGACAATGGAGACAGCATACTCTGTGTCAATTTTACTGATCAAATTTCCCTCCGCCAGGCAAAGCAACAATCTGGGTATGATAAGGTAAAGTTTTTGCAACAATTTCTTGTTGCTGCTAAGGTTACCATTGTTTATGGTTTCTATTATATAGTTCTATCTATATTTCTATATGGTCTTTTGTTTAGGATTAAGTAGACGAGGGAAAATATTTCTTTTGTGGATAGTAAACAAAACATTGAATTATTTCAGAGAACAGATCTAAATCTATAAGATGCTACGATGGAGCACATGACCATGTACTTGTGAATATTAGGATCCATGTTAATCAAATGACTGCTTTATGTAAATTACTTTTGAGTAAGTAAAAGGCAATACAATTTTTTGAAGTGTGCAAGGATTTTTATGATATACAGGTGTATGAAGAAATGAATCTGTGTTGTTTTGTATCAATATCAAACATCTCTGATATATTTTCATGTTTTTATAATCTATTTTGCAGATGAAAACTGTCCAACAGATAAAGATTGGGAACTTCTCCCAGCATCTGTACCTGCATCTCTCTTATATACTACAAGTTGCTTGCCATCAGAAATTGCAGTTCCCTCACGTGACATTGATGGTGAAGTGTTCTTTTCAGAACCATCATCTGTGGTTACCAATGCTCCTGTTTTAGGCAATAAGTTTGTTGCATTCCATGAGCCATTGGTCAAGTTTCTTCTACGAGCTTCTGATGCCTCAAAATCTAAGCAGTGCCTACGCATGCCTCCTTGTGGTTGATTATCATTCTGTACATGAATTATAACGAGTAATCAGTTTTGGGCCTTGGAAGCTTGTATGTAACATGCACAGGCATTTCATGGCTAAATGAAGCTATTTTAAAAGCATCAACTTTTCTTACATGATGCTGGATACATAAGTAGAACAAGCATATATCAAATTGGAAGCAATCAGAACTCCACAATGACATATTATTTAGAGTACTCTTCAGTTTAAGTAATAATGCATATATTGACACTGTAAAGACAACATGATAATGTACACTCACTATAAAGACAACATGATAATGTACACTCACTGTAAGGACAGTCACAAATGAGGACATCTCACAGTGACTGTCCCTAGTGTAATTGCCACTTGAATGTATTGCTATTCAGCCACATTAATGCTTTTCTTCTTCAACAAATGAGGATAGTCACTGTAAAGACAACATGATAATGTACACTCACTGTGAGTGTACATTATCATGTTGTCTTTAGAGTGACTATCCTCATTTGTTGAAGAATAAAAGCATTAATGTGGCTGAATAGCAATACATTCAAATGGCAATTACACAAGGGACAGTCACTGTGAGATGTCCTCATTTGTGACTATCCTTACAGTGAGTGTACACTATCATGTTGTCTTTACAGTGGCTGTCCTCATTTGTTGAAAGAAAAAAGCATTAATGTGGTTCATTAGCAATGTATTAAATAATTTTATTTTTTTAATCCACCCACGGGCATCGCAATTGCGATGGGAGCCCGTCGTAATGCGATGCAGGCGCCCATCGCAATTGCTTGGGAGGCCCGTCGCAATTACGACGGCCCTCCGAAGCCATGCGACAGGGGGCGACGCCCATGCTGCTAACAAATCTTAGCGACATTGCGACGGGAGGGCGCTGCAATTGCGACGACTACCCATAGACGTCACAATTTGCGACTAAAAAATAGCGACGTCTATGGGTGTTGCTATTGCGACACATAGCCGTCGCAATTGCGACACATAGCCGTCGCAAAATGCCCCCAAATGTATTAGTGCTTGGAGGCTTGCGAGCTCAAGTTCAGATCTGCCTCAGGGTTTCCATCAGTTGCTGATTTGTTTCAGAACTGGACTATCTGGTGTTGGATTGGATCTTTGTTGATCTTGTTGAATTGTTTTTTATTGTAATTGGCCCTAACCCGGAAGGTCTTACAGTCGGGCATGTTAATAAAAATTTGATTTGAGCATATCTTGTTGTGTTATTCCGCTGTGTGGATAATTGGCTGCAAGGTTAGACTGTCCTTAATTGGATCCACCATCCTTGACTGCGTCAAGTGGTATCAGAGCGAAGGTTTTTCCTGAGTGAAGGTTGATCTTGCAAAGTTGACCTTGTGATCTGAGTTGCAGATCCATGGCCCTAAATTTGTGAAATCTTGCCCTGGTTGTTCATGCAAGGTGACAGGCTGATTTGACTTGCATACAACTTGGAGGTTGTCACAAGGTGGTTGGTGTAGGATTTTGTTTCTTTAGGTTTTCTTATCTTTAAGTATGCCTTTGAAAAGATTGGACCCTAGAGCGATTGCAGATCCTTGTGATGCTGTAGAATCGAAGATTACAAAGAAAGTGAAATTTGATTTTAGATATGAGATGAAGCTGATGAAGAATGACATGATCGCTGAGATCATGAGAGCTATGACATGTGTACCTCAGAATGTTGGTATTGAGGATGGTTTTGAAGAAGCTTCTGAAGACTTTGAAGCTGCTAGATCTGGTGGTGATGACCGAAGAGACAGATCCGGGGAAGACAAAACTAGTCGGTTACATAGATCTGGAACTTGGTTAAGTAATAGTTACCAAGTGGAAGTTTCTACTTTCTCTGGTACTTTGAAACCTGAGAACTTGATTGACTGGATTGGTGAATTAGAAGACTTCTTTGAGCTTGAAGAAATTGAAGATCCTCTTCGAGTGAGATTGACATAGACTAAGTTGAAAGGACATGCTGCTCTTTGGTGGAAAGAATTACAAAAAGATAGAGAAGATGAAGGTGAAATGAAGATCAATCGATGGAGGTTGATGGTGACTAAATTGAAAGCTAAGTTCATACCTGTTGACTATGAGCTTGATTTTTTTAAGAAGTTGCAGAATCTGAAGCAGAAAGATTTGATTGTTGAAGATTATACTGAGGAGTTCTACAAACTTACTATTCGGTCTGGACACATAGAACTTGGTAAGGAAAAGGTAGCTTGGTATGTGAATGGTTTGAGATTCAATATTCGGGATGAGCTTGGTATGCTGAAGATTGATTCTGTTGAAGATTCTTATTAATATGCTCTGAAGGCAGAAGATAAGTTGAAAAGGAGACAACATAGTAATTCTCGAGGAAAGGAAAAAATTGATTACTCGGTGAAGGATAAACCGACTACAGAAGATGTACTAAAACTTGTAGAACCGAATAAGAAGATAGGTAGAGTTATCTTTAAGGGTTGTATGCACCCTAAAATGGTCGCCTAGACTTTGGGCCCCATTTATTTGATTTATTTATCCTGAATCAGTTTTATCAATAATCAATATTTTCAACATTATCAATTTCTTAATCAAATCTTAATTTCGATCATATATTGGATTTTTATCATATGGGCTAACCATTTTATCCTAAGTTTTTATTTATTTAAAAGGAATATTTCCTCTTCTTTTATTAAATAAAAAACCCCACCTTTTTTTCTTATCCTAAGTTGCACAAATAAAGTATTATTCCTATTTTATAAAAAGGAGAAAAGCACTTTTTGTCTCATATGGACATAAAGTCAACTCCTATTTTCCTATTGGAGGATACTTGTGCACATGGATTGCTCCTCTTTCAAGCTCCACTGCTGATTAAGACTTTTGCCTCTTAATCTCAATGGTCCATTTCACCTCATTTCTTATAAAAGAAGAGCTCTCTTCCTCATTTTAGGACACTTGTTTTTATGCTAACTCTATGCTACAGTAATTATTGAAGACTTTGGAGCTTTTTGGAGATCATTGTTGCATTACATCTTAGAGTTCTTCATTTGCTTCATAGTTTAGTTTCCATTCTTGCATAGTAGTTCATGTTTATGCTTTCATAGCTTAGATTTCACTTTCAAGCTTTAGAATAACTCATCTAGCTTAATAGGAAGAGTTGTAACACATTGCTATTTCCATTTTATAGCTTAGTTTGTACTTCCATTTTCATAGCATAGTTTGCACATTTGCATTCTCATTCTTAGCTTGCATTGCATTGCATTTCCATTTGATTCTTTGGAGATATTGGCACTTTTGCCTTTGTCCTCATTCGAATCTCTCATTGTATGGTTGACTAGCAAGGTCACAAGCTCAATAGCTTTAGCTGAGAGAAAATTCATAATCTTGCAACTCCATGCATAGAGAGCTATGGATCGATTTGTGAGGGCTCATTCTTGAGTTTTTTTGCATGTAAGGATTCATAGAAGTGCACTACCTTTGTGTGTACATTTTTGGCACCCACTGTGGGGCAGAGTAGATAGACTTTTTCTTTTAGTTTCTTGCATTTTCATCATTTTTCGGATTAATTTTTGAATATTCTGCATTCTCTAGTTTTCTGTCTCAGAGTATCGCGCGACACTTCTCAGGTATATTGCGCGATATACCTTATAATACCAATGTGACACTTCGCGTCTCAAAAGAATCGCACGCACGTATTGAGGTTTATCGTCTGATGTCGTGTGAAGTATCGCCCTCCTATTGTGCAGTATATCGCCCAGATCTAAGAAACTGTGTCGCGCGATACTGGTGAAGTCTGAGGTATATCACCTGATACAGCAAAGAGCTGAATTTTGAGTTTTATCAGCCGAATTTGATCACATTTAGTTTTCTGGCTTACTTTGATGCATTTAAACAGGGTTAGTTTACGTTTCTTAGTCTAAATTGATCAGGTTTTTACATTGCTTTCACTTAGATTTTGGTTTTCCTAACCTTAGTTGTCTAACAAGTTGTGGTTGTAGGAGCTTTGCTTGAAAGGAAATCGCTATAAATCGCATGTCAAAGAGGGCTACTAACATTTTTGCAGGGCTGCCCAAAGCACAAACAAAAGCAAAAAGAAATTTTTTTAAAGTGTTTGTGATTTATTTCCTTTCAAGTGTGGCATTTACTAATTGTATTATGAACTTTAATACTTTGTGAAAGAGATTTTGAGGTGGTAGGAGAAGTATGCTCTTCACCTTTAGGTGAACCAGAAAATCTTGACCCATCTTAAGGTTTTGGAAGCAAAGGGGTAATTAAATTTGCTTGGTGTGTTTGGGAGAAGTTTTTGAGATAGGGGAGTATGCTCTTCACCCTTGTGGTGAACCAAAAACTTTGAACCTCAAAAATCATCCACTTTTTATTTAGTATTAGGATCTTTTAGCGGGCCTGCTCTTGAGCAATCAAGAGGAACGACCCAAGTGGGGACAAGCTAATACCGAACTATTCCAACCCACTATAAGCTTAAGGCTATCAAGGACACAAAACTTTGGTAGACATAACACTTGTCTTCGCTTGATGTGAGTAGCTCATGGGATTGCGACCATGGGGAAAACATTGAGCAAGAATGCTTAAGGTACCCTTGAGGCCGCGAGGTCTGAGTCCTCTTTGAGGAGCAAGAGGGGTGTTGTGAATGGAAGCCCTTATTAAGAACCTTTAGATAGAAGCCACCTTATTTAGCCGCTTATCTTCTTAGTGCAAGGATTGATCCAAGTGGAAGAACCCGGATCACCTTAAGATACTCACCATATGTGTTCCTTTGGTTATGTCTTTGGCACTTCCATGACAAAGCCAACATCTATTGTGGGTAACCACTTTGTGTGAGGTAAGGGGACACCAAGTTGTGGGCTAAGTTGGTAATTATTGAGCCTTGAATTTTTAGGATAGATTTGCTTAAATTGTCTTCGATTGTGTGATACCAGTGTAAACGTTCTCAATATACAAACAATCGGTAGCATTCATAGGGTGCAATTTTATTTTTGATATCACAAGTGTTTGTCTTGGCAAGGTTGCTTTTGCCCTTGTTTCAAGTGTTTTGAAACATGTTTGATCCCTCACTGTTTGCAAACTTGCCAAAATTCTGCTGATATTATGATTGAGATCGAAAACATCAACCCTCAGACCGAAAATTTTGACCAAACAGACCCAAAAATGCAAATTTTACACAGTTCTGGTCAAGAGTTAAACAATTTTGCAACAGTATTGCCTGCTTTAAGAAGAAACATCGCGTGATAGTTCGCCCCTACTGGACTATCGCTCGACCTACCTGGTGTTTATCGCTCAGATATTGTAAGGTCTATCGCTTGGTGTAAGGTGAAGTATCGCCCAGTTATAGGTGTATCGCCCTGTTAGCCTGGAGTATATCACCTGGGTAGTTTCTGTCGTGCTTTCAGTTTGGTCAGTTTCAATTACGATTAGTCAGGTTAGGTCTTTGAGTAGGTTTCTTACTCTGTCGTTAGAGACTTGTCTTGGCTCTAAATTTTTGATTTTAGTCCTCTGGGATAGCATCATCTGATTTACGAGGTCACTTTGGGAATAATTGTCAAGTTAGAAGGCCATTCTTGGTGACAAAGTTTATCTCTAGGATTGTTAGCTACATTCTTGGAAAATTTTAGTGTTCTTATTATCCAAATCGCTTTCATTTAAATCTCAATTTCAATTATATTTTGGCCTAGTCCAACCTCCTGGTTCAAAAGTGCAAGGGTAGTCACCCTTTGATTTGAAGCACCTCTTTGACAGTGTTGGTAAAGCCCCTTTGATATTTCTATCTTTTCATTTCTCTTTGGACAATAGAGAACTTTGATTATCCTAGTTTGGTGTTGACACTTTGAGAGGTTAACTTATCATTAAGAGTCTCTTTCTTTCATGTCAGTTACAACGAGGTACCAAGTCAATCAAGGGAAGCAACCCCCTGTTGCCTTTAGCCAGTTACCACCAGTTAAGACTCGTCAACAGCACAAGGGAAAAGAACCCCTTTTCGATCAATCTCCTAAAAGTGAATCTGAGGTTTGTTTTAATCCAAAAGGTAATCCTAGTGAAGTGAGCACCTCTTTAGCACCACTTTCATCAAGTATGGACATGAGTTACACTTTCACTCGACAACAAAGAGAAGCCATGAATCAAACTCTTGAGGATATTTTCCAATGGCATGGGAGTACTAGAGTGTATGGTGGTTCTTCTCATGCTAGTCCACTTGGGTCACCCCCCAACAACACAAGGTATTTTGATGTTCATCAACTAGCTAAGAGACATTATAGGCAAACTCACTCAGATTCAGGGTCACAACATGAGGACCAGAACAACGAATCTAGTGACCATCACATCAACGCAGCCAACGCAATAAGGCAGTCAAGACAATCTTCTCCACTTAAAGATACCTCTCGATATGCAAATACGAGATTGAAAAGTATTGAAAAAGAGAAGCAAGCCTATCTAGATGAACAAGCCGCCAAAAAAAAAAAATTTAGACAACTCGAGGAAGAGGAACGTGCATTATTGGACATAAGAACAAGAGTCGCCCAAGAAGAAGAAGATAGACTCTATGCACAACAACTCCAAAATTAATTTAATGGGAGAGGTAACAATAGTGGGACCAACTCACCTCCGTCTACCCCTTCACCAAGTCCTAGAAGAAGGTCAAGGACGCCCTCAAGATCCCCAAGTCCTAGAGGTAGAAGGACTTCAAGATATGATCACCATAAGAGAATCATCTCCTAGACTTTCAAAGAAACCCTCTCAACGAGCACATCATGGCTCACAACATGGAGGAAGTTATGCCGACTTCAATCATATAAATTTTATGACTATGCAACAAGAACCATCCTTTCAAGCATATGTAGAAAGGTATGTGGAACAAAACAAAGATCAGTTCCTAGAAAGTCTCATCAACAAAGGTGCTAAGGTCCCATACAATTTTGATGTGGACCGAAAGGTAAAGAAGCAAGATCCATCAACTAATGAGGTGATCAAACAACTTCAAAGGGATATAGAAAGGATGAGGGCTCCTAAGAGTAGATTTAATTTGGATTCCATATGTCCCAACCCAATCGACAAGAGTGTGGTGTTGGTTGAGTTTCCTAAGAAAATTGAGTTTCCAACCTCCGACAAATATGATGGCGTTGGTGATCCTCATGACCATGTTAGACAATTCTATATAATGAGCTTTTCTTTTCACCATGAAGACTCCTATTTGATGAGATTATTTTCAAGGAGCCTCAAAGGTCAATCCGTGGAGTGGTTTACTAACCTTACTCCTCCAGTTAAGATATTTAAAGAGCTTGTGGAAAGATTTGTCCAATATTTTGCTTACAACTTATCAAGGTTGGTCACAATGCTTGATTTGTGCAAACTCAAACAAAATCAAGGAGAACCTTTTGTCACCTTCTTACAAAGATGGAGACGGTTATGCTCAAAGTATCCTAGGACAATTCCTGAGGAAGAAAGAATAGACATCATTGTGAGTAATTTAATACCAGAGCTAAGGTATGAGGTCAGGAAGATCCCATTTAATTCTTTTGATACCATGGTAGAAGTGGCATGTCGCATAGAGGATGTCCTAAAAGAACAAGGAATTTTGGCTAAACCAACTAATAACAACAATGGCCAAAACAACAACAATAATGGTAATAAGGACAAAAAGAACCCTTATTGGAACAAGAATAAGCAAGTGGTCAATGGCGGAGTTGTTGACTCACCTCAACCTAAGAATGAAGGAGTTCTTAATCTCTCTAATGCAGTCCAAGCCATGAAGCTACAAACATCTTCAGCACAACAAGAGAATAAACCCAAGTATCAAGCAAGACCTACAACAGAAAAGAGGCAATTTACCAAACTTGGGGACTTCTATGCAGACATTTTTAAGATGTTAATTTCTCATAATTTGGTGCACCCCCAAGATCCTGCAAAGCACCGCATACCAGATCCTAAGCCTCATTAGTGGGATGAGAAGGCCTTTTGTGTCTTTCACAATGGAATTCGACATAATATAGAAAATTGTTTTAAACTTAAAACATCTTGTCCAAGATCTCATTGAAAGTGGACGATTACAAGTTGATGGTTTAACCACTAATGCAGATCATAAATCTTTTAAAGAACCCTTGCCCAAATATGAGAAAGGAGATAATTCTAACAACAAGAATGGCAAGGCTGCTATCAACTACACCTACACAAATGCTGCAAATGTTATTAATATGCTTGAAGTTGTTGGTGACAATGTCAACATGATGAAAGGGAAAGACCCTTATGGATATGATGTGGATTCAAATCCTATGCTTGATGAAGGACCTGTTGTGGTCCTAAGAGGTCCTCACTCACGAAGGATGTCTCAACCCCTCAATGCTGTCACTAGAAGCCAGTCTCAAGCTCTCATTGTTATTAGAGGTCCTAACTCTAGTAAGTCTAAACAGCCAGTGTCAAAGGGTGTTCTTCCAAAATTTGCTGTTGGTCCTGAGTTGAATTATAATATTGTTAACCAATTACAATGTACACCAGTGCAGATTTCAATCTTTGAGCTTTTGGAACTATCCCCTAAGCATAAGCGTGTCCTTGAGGATGCCTTGCGAGCAGCTAATGTCCCAAATGATATAGATGTAGATCAATTCTAGAATATGGTCAACCACTTGGCTAGCCCTCACTACCTTACATTCTCAAAAGAAGATGACAAGTCATTAAGCCACCCACACAATTTGGCCCTTCATATAGAGGTTATGATCCACAAGACCCGTGTCAGGCGTGTGTTGATAGATGGGGGTGCTAGGCTTAATATTTGTTCTTTGAGATTATTGAAGGCCTTGGGTTATTCAGAAGAAGTCATTGACACAAAGAAAAAAATAACTATCAAGGCTTATGATGAAGCGGAACGTAGTTCTAAAGGATTGGTCGTTCTTCCTATCCGAATTGGTCCTGTAGAGAAAGATATTTTGTTCCAGATTGTTGATGTCGGTCCTTTGGCTTACAATATTTTGTTAGGTAGACCATGGATACATGAGATGCAAGCGGTCCCGTCTACCTATCATCAGTGTGTAAAATTCCCTTACAATGGAATAGAAGTTTGCATACCTGGAGACAACACACTGTCAGTCAACACAATTTCAGCAGGGTCTCACATTCCTTTGAATAGGGAGGCTAACACTTTTGATACTGCATTTGAACAATGCAAGAATAAATTCAAGACCATAGATCTTGGTATGGGGGATTACAAATTGGATTCATTCACAAAATTGCCAATTTCCCCTAGGTCTTATGGCAAACCTTCTCAATAAATGAAGCCCTCGTCTTCGGCCATGACATTGTTCGATAAGTTTGTGGAATCCTCAGTTTCGATTCATGAAGAAAAAGAAGAGGTTGCCGTTAGGGACTGGATTTACCGAGAAGAGAAATACCTACATAATAAGAATTTTGCACCTTCCCCTAGAGCTTATGGGAGAGGGTATACATTGGTCAAGAATATGGGTTATCCAGGACAGGGTCCCCTTAGTCATAGGCTGGATGCTAGGGCTGAACCTCTTAACCATGCCCTTTTTGGACGAAGGGATAAGTCAACAGTTGGCTTAGGTTTTGAAAATAAGAAACAAAAAAGTGTCCTTGTCTCAGCTGCGACAGACGGTGACAATGACTCAGACTACACACCTAATCTCTCTAATCAACAAGACATGTCTGATGATTGGGTGCCTTCAATAAATCTCCTTTGGGGAGATTCAAAAGATTTGACAACTGACAGTATGAATGCTAGATTGACAATGGACAGTGTTGCTATCCTAGCTGCGACGGATAGTAACAATGCTAGTGTTAGAGAAGGGGAAACTCTTCCCAATCTTGAGGCTTCTACATCACAAGGCCCAAATAATGATTTAGAAACAGACTCACATGAGTTTGAATGAGACTCACTTTTAGATGCAACGGTTGATTTGGACATGGATGTTATCCATACTTATAGTACTCAACCCAATGTGACCAACGAGCCTAGTGTAGGACTGGAGGATTGGACTCCTCGAATTGCCTTAGTGGACGATGCTTCGTTTGATAGGACAAATCCTGACTTGGGTATCTTAGGAGGGGACCGGATGAATCCCGATTGTATGGTCACCAGAGATAACACCTTCCACATACACAATGTTGAACTGGTCATTGACCTACCCCTTGTTCATTTCCACCTAATTGACTGGTCTCAGTGACATCAAGAGCCTAAACTTCTCACTTTTCAGAATGACTATGAAATTGCCTGTTATCTAAATGCTCTTGAACTTGTAGTCTCTTCCACTAACGAACCGAAAACAAGTATGACAGAGCTTGATATTAAGTACCTCAGTCTAAAAATAAAAGAAAAAGAAAAAGAAAAGCTGGTTCTGATGGCGAAAACCACTTTGTGGCGGTGTCAAAACCCAAAATAGTAAAAAGAAAAGATGTATCCGAAGGTGAAAACCTTTTTGAGACACCTAAGGATGGGGTACTTAATAACTTGCCAAGTTACTTCCAAGACAGGTCATCAGTTCTCATTGAGCCCACATAACCAATCAATTTGAATGCAGAAGAGGCTCCCCAAATAGTGCACCTAGCTCAGTCTCTATCAGTTGGAGAAAAAGAGGCATATACAAAATTTTTGCAAAAGAAGAAAATCAACTTTGCTTGGACATATTCTGATATGTCGGGGCTTGACACTAATCTTATTATGCATCATCTCTCTATAGCTCCAGGAATAAAACCAGTTAAACAAAAGTTGAGGAAAATGCATCCTCACATAGGTCTTCTTGTTAAAGCTGAATTAGAAAAGCTCTTACGCGCAGGATTCATTCGAGCTATCAACTATACTAAGTGGATCTCCAATATTATTCCAGTTTCAAAACATGATGGGTCCATTCGCATTTGCATAGACTTCAGAGACCTCAACAAAGCATGCCCAAAGGATGACTTTCCACTCCCTAACATAGACTTGATAGTGGACATGACCGCGGGTTATGAGATATATTTCTTAATGGATGGGTTTTTTGGATATAACCAAATAAAAATAGCTCCTGAAGATCAAGAGAAAATAACCTTCACATGTGCATGGGGAACCTATTGTTGGAACGTCATGCCATTTGGTCTAAAGAATGTAGGAGCAACATACCAGCGAGCTATGACCACAATTTTTCATGATATGATGCATAAGAACATGGAAGATTATGCATGTGGATGATAACTTGGCTAAATCTAGAAAAAGGGACACACACCTCGACGGATCTGGAAGTAATTCTAGATCGCATGGCACAGTTTCAGCTTAGATTGAATCCAAAAAAGTGTGCATTTGGAGTTGCCTCAGGTAAACTCCTAAGATTCATAATTTCAGCAAAAGGAATAGAGGTTGATCCTGAAAAGGTCCAAGCTATATTAGATATGCCACCTCCAAGAAATGTTAGTCAGATGAGAAGTCTTCAGGGACGACTCCAATCCATAAGGAGGTTTATTTCACAACTAGCAGATAGAGCACAACCATTCAATAAAACACTGCATAAGGGTGCTTCTTGCGTATGGAATGAGGAATGCCAAAAGAGCCTACATCAAATTAAACAATAATTGGCTAATCCTCTAATTTTGATGCCGCCTATTCCTGGGAAACCATTGATTTTATACATTTCAGCAACAAAATCTTCCTTGGGGGCATTGTTGGCTCAATTAGATGATACTGGGAAAGAAAGGGCCATTTACTATATTAGTCGTACTCTAGTATCTTATGAGATCAATTATAATAGCATTGAAAAGTCTTGTCTGGTAGTAGTGTTTGCTTCCCAAAAATTGTGCCACTATATGCTTGCTCATACTATACATTTGGTTGCAAAAATTGATCCTCTTAAGTACTTGCTTAGTAAGGCTGCCCTCACGAGTAGGCTTGCCAAGTGGATGATGGTTTTATCTGAATTTGATATAGAGTACATTGAAAGAAAGGCTATAAAAGGGCAAGCTATTGCTGACCAATTAGCTGACTTTCCAGTTAAGGATAGTATGCCTATTCAGGTATAATTCCCAGATGAACACATACTGTATATGACTACCCGCACTTGGAAGATGTTCTTTGATGGTTCCCACATGCAAAATGGATCAGGTGTTGGAGTATTATTTGTCTCTCCACATGGGTACAACATTCCAAAGTCTTACAAACTTTTATTCCCATGTACAAATAATATTGCCGAATATGAAGCTTTGACCAATGGATTGAAAATGGCTATAGAATGGAACATAATAGAATTACATGTCTTTGGGGATTCACAGTTAATTATCAACCAAGTCAATGAGGAGTATCAAACCAAGGATGATAAATTGGTACCTTACAAAAATATGGTTGAATCATTGAGACGTTACTTTACATTTGTGACATTTCAACAGATCCCTAGGATAGAGAACAAAGCTATAGATGCTATGGCCACATTAGCTTCACTCCTTCAGTTGGAACAACATGAATCAAGATTTGAATTCCTGGTGGAAGAGCTACACCATCCCATATTTGACTCATCTGAAAGCAATGTCATTTGTACCCTTGTCACACATGAGTCTTCCCGCTATGGTGCTATCTATTCATATCTACATGATGGCATCATCCCTGACACTTTCAACCATTTTGAACGTCAAAACCTCATCCGTAACACCTCTCGCCACACCCTTATCTCTGGTGATTTATATAGGAGGGGTTTAGATGGGAAAATTCTTAGGTGCTTGAAAAAGGAGGAATCCAACCAAGCGTTAGCAGACATCCACGAGGGCATTTGTGGTGGACATTCTAATGGTCTTTCCATGGCCTGAAGGTTGCTTAGGGTGGCGTATTACTGGCCCACAATGCAGACAGATGCAGTAGCTTTCGCTAAGTCTTGTGAGAAATGTCAAAAACATGGAATCCTGATTCATGCGCCAGGTAGGGAGCTAATTCCTTCCATTTCTCATTGGCCATTTCAGCGCCGGGCCTTTGACCTTTTTGGAAAAATTCACCCCAACTCATCAGGTGGACATAAGTTTATCATCACAGCTACTGATTATTTCACAAAATGGGTAGAGGCAGCCCCTCTTTCTGTTGCCTCGGGCAAAATAGTTTCACTCTTTATCCTGAATCATATTATTTGCCGATTTGGAGTGCCTTTTGAGATTATTATTGATAATGGAGGACAATTCAAGAACAAGGACCTAAAGCATTTATGCAAAAAGTTTAAAATCAAACAGCATTGGTCCTCTATCTATTTTCCACAGGGAAACGGACAGGCAGAAGCCTCTAATAAAACCATTCTTAAAATCCTTCATAGAACAGTCCACAAGAATGGTAGAGATTGACACTTACAAATCAATCCGGCACTATGGGCCTATAGAACTAGCATTCGTACACCTACAGGAGCTACTCTTTTTGCTCTTACCTATGGCACTGAATCAGTGTTGCCTTTAGAAGTAGAGATACCTTCACTTATAGTCTCACTCAAAGGTTTAATTACAGATGAGGATTACCGTGCCATGAGGTTACAAGAACTAGAACTTCTAGATGAGAAACGTAAGGCTTCCTTTGATCACATGAGGGTATACCAAAAGCGTATGTCTAAAGCATTCAACAAGAAGGTTCACCCTAGGGAATTTCAGATAGGTGATCTTGTTTTGAGAGAGAACCCTAAGAATCAACAGAACAAAGAACAAAAGGGCAAGTTCGAACCTAATTGGCTTGGACCATACATTATTACCGCAGCTTTTGGTACAGGTGCATATTTACTGTCGAATGAAGATGGAGAACAGCTCCCTGAGCCCATCAACATTTTGCACCTAAAGAAGTTCTATCCTTGATGCCCATTTCTGTCTGGGGGCATCCTTTGTACATATTTATTGATCCTGAAAAAATACCAAAAAATATATATATATGATGTTGAAAAAATCCTAAAAAGCATATACAATCTTGAAAAAATATAAAAAAATTTAAAAATTAAAAAAATTTAAAAAAAAAATAGAAAAAGTGCCTTGGTGAAAACCTAGAAATAGGTGCCTTGGTAGCAAAAATCCAAAAAAAATGAAAAAAGAGAAAAATTGCAATAAAATCTAAGTGGTGAAAACCTGGAAACAGGTGCTACTTGAGGCCTTTGCACCCCTATTTGTTAGCATGCATCTTTGACACTGAGCCTTTCGCCATCATACCTTGACCTTATTTGGCTTGGTCTGGAATTGGTCTTTATCTTTGTCTAGGGGGCATAACTGTTCGCATAGGTCCTTTTGGTGCGTTTGTCTCTTGGGGCATTTCACAACAGGTGTTTTTCAACACCACCCCAAATAGTGTTTCTTAACACTACCCTTGCGTCGAGCGTTTCTTAACACTTATCAGATGTCTTACCCAACAGTCTAGTATGATGCGACGTTGCTCATTTGCAAATGTGATACTCAAAGTTTGACTCTATGACCAACACACACGCACTTAAACAATCAACTTGTTGAGATATGTTGACTTTATTTTTTTTTGTGTGCTATCTATGAGGATTTCTTTGATGAGTGGTCTCTCCCTGAGAAGTTTTCCATGATGCATAGCTAGAAGACTGAGGGTATGAGAACATGTTTTATTTCTTTATCTGCTTGTGGGTATATTTTGTTGATCCTAACTACCATGAGCATTTATGCTGGTCTTACTTGACACTATGGATTGACAAGGTATTATCCTTGACTGTTTTATGCGAGTGCATGCTTCTAGCTATCCTGACTTTCATGTGTCTTGATACAAGCATAATATCGCCATATCAAACTTAGGTAATCTCACTGCATTAGTCATCTTGACCTCCATGTCTTTGATGACTAGGTAGGATTTCTACATTTCTATCTGATAAAGGTCATATTCATATCCACATAGTTATGCTAGTGTGCATTGTATGATCTTACGATGCTACCAATAACGCTCGATGATGATAATTAGATGTCTATAGGCATTGTGACCTTGCAAGTCAACCACTTTCATAGTAGCTTACATTTTTAGGGTCATGTTAGTCTAGTTTTGCACCTTGCATATGGAGAGAGCTCCCCTTTTCATCTTATTAGGCTATTTTTCTGTCATAGCAAAAATCTCATGAAAATGGCCGCTTCCCTGCAAATGTTTTTGTAAAATGTCCTGCCCTATGTTCTTCATGTTGTCACCTTGCTCTAGTCCAAATTGCATGTGTTGAATTGCAAGATCTAGAAAGTTATTCAAATTCTAAGGTCTGCAGGAAAACAATTTCAAAATTTGCCACAGTGTCGAAAACCCACAGTATTTTTGAAAATCCATGATATTTTCGGTCTATGTGAAAACCCTCGTTGTTTTCAACCTTGTGCCTTCCAGCTTTTGTGCACTTATCTTTTGGCGTCGAAAACCCTGTGTGTTTTCAACCTCATAGTTTCCTGTTTGCTGACGTTCCCTAATTGCGCAAGTGCGATGGATGGTGGGACCGATCTTCTTGGCATTCAGGCAGATTAAAGTTTAGTTTAATCTCGTGGCTGTCGTTATACCATTAATGAAACATGCTCAACCTTTAATGCAGTGGTATAGCGACAGCCATTGATTCTCATAGGGAAGGTAGGTGGGTCCGTTGACACATGTGCACAGTTGGCGCTATTTTATTTGTCCATGTATTTGCACAATGGCTTGTTGTCAGTGGGACCTAGTTTTCGGATGTGTTAGTGGGTCCTGATCCTATCAGTGAATTGATGAATGGCATATAATCTCATCGAGTGTGTCAAAGGCTTAAGATCTTGCGACGACCGTTGATCTTCCTCCATGGGCCCGATTGAAATTTCTCAGTGCTTTTGGCAGTTTTGATAAAGTATTTCACGAACTGGTGAAATTTCTTTGGTCACCAGTTCGCCAGATAAAGCGAGGCCTAGTGTTAGAGATTTAAGATCTACAGTCGACGTGTGATCACAAGGAATATTCTTTCCCCTTGCGATCATGCGACAACTGTTCGATCTTGCAGTGTTTAAAAGGGCTTGCGGGTGTGGGTCCAGTATTGGTGACTCGGCGGTTGTAGCAAATGGTGATATGATAGGTGGCATCAAGAGGACCCAGGTGGGGTCTGAGGTTTGGTGGAGTGGATAAAGATCTGGCGGTGCCGACAAAACTCATTGTGTTTGCACGTTCGTGCATTAAAAAGGTGATTCGCTAGTTTGTTTGGCGATTTGGCGAATGGTAGTCAGGAAGTCGATAAATTATTTAGCGAAGGAGTGAAGTGTTTCACGAATCGGCGAAGGTTCTTTGTCGCCAATTCGCTAAGTTTGATTGGGACCACTTTTAGGGAAAGTCATAAGCCTGCGAAGGGAGATTGATCAGACGGCTGCGTCTTAAAGTTGGTGAAGGTTTAAATTTTGGCCGTCGTTTCTCTATAGGCACCAAAGAAATAACCGTTGACATTCAAATTTGAATTTCTGAGTGTTTCCAGTGATAGAGGGTACCATTTTTATGGAATTCAATGAAGAAACGACCTTGTTTGGTGAGAAGCGATTGGTTTGCCGTTTGCAGTGTGGTCTAGGATGTCTAGTGCTCATTTGCGGAGCATGTACATTGTAGTTGTGGCTCAAGGCATGTTGCAGGGTGTCCTTTTGAGTCTGGTTTTGTGATCCTTTGTACTTATAGAGAAAACTTTCATAATTAAGGATTAGTTCATGATTTCCTCTTTCCTTGATTGGATGTGTTTCCCGCCCCTGAATTAAATTCATGATTGTTTCTAGCAGGTTGGGTAGTTGAAACCCTAACCCTAGTCATTCGTAGCTTGTTGCAAATTTCCAAGATGACTAGGGGGTATAAGTTGCAGACTTTTTGAGTTTGCAGGGGTTCCAATTCTTTTGGTTTTGGTCCCAGATTGTTGATAGTGAAAATTTGAACAAGGAGAGCCTGGATTTAGGGTCTGTTTCCTTTGTGCATTTTGTCATTTGATAATGTATTGATTCTGTGAGTCTTAGTGAGAATATTTTGGATTCCAATCTCATATTGGTGTATGTCTTTTTGTTTTGCTCTTGAGCTCATATATGTTGATTGCACAAAGTGGGTTAGCATATGGTAAACAAAGAGTATTTTGGGGTTATCTTTGAGTTCCTAACAAAGTTAGGATTAAAGTGTTTAAGGTAAGTTTAGTGAGTTCATAGCAAGATAAGGATTTGATGTCCTGATATGTGAGTGAGGGGAGTAATAGGAAAAGCACTTACTCTGAGCTTATATATGTTTGAATTAAGGTTTTAGGGTGATATAGGTTGTTAAGTGAATCTTTACCCTTAGATAAGGCACTGATCCATTCTCTGGAAGTAGTCCATCATCAGCAATCACACACACATAATTAAATGATAAACATTTCAATCAGATAGTAAAGGGTATAGTTATATATTGTTTAGAGACTCCTTTGAAGAAGTGAGTCAAGGGTACACCCACCTAGGCTCAAAGTGTAGGAGGATCTTCTTGATCCTTGTTAATTGGCCCTCTTCCTTGTAGACTTTGGAGTGGTGATAGAGTCAAAGTTTCATTATAGTTATCCATCAAAGTATAAATCTACAAGTTTTGAAGATCAAAGGGAAGAACCAACAAAATGACGACTCTGCTGGGGAGAACAATGAAAAGGAAGTTTATTTGTTAGAATCTTTGGTTATGGTTATATTGTAAAGTGAAAATCTTTATTGACCAGATAGACCTACCCATCCAAGCCATCAACAAGACAATGATTCTGCTGGTGAGAATCTAGAGAGGAAGGTTGTAAGTGTGTTCTTGTTTTCCTATTGTGTTTCAAAGATTTTCCATCTAGGTGGGTGGCGACTCAAAGGTTAGAACCAGTTTTTCATATTGATAAATCATGGATAAGAGGAGAAATACTAGGTCTTTTGTTAGAAAGAATCCAGAGGTCACTTTGGAGCAGCTACCTAAACAAGAAAAGAAGAGCTGGATTAGAAGGAATGGTGAGTCTACTAGTGCTCCCATGAAAGAACAAAGAAATGCTAGAGCCAGAGTACCACATGTATCCTCAAGTGAGGATGGTTCACAGGATAGAGTTTCTAGATCAGATGGTGGTCACTCTGAAGAGAGATTCTATGAT
The DNA here is from genome assembly GCA_027943335.1 of Chamaecyparis obtusa. Taxonomy (NCBI): domain Eukaryota; kingdom Viridiplantae; phylum Streptophyta; class Pinopsida; order Cupressales; family Cupressaceae; genus Chamaecyparis; species Chamaecyparis obtusa. The sequence goes on along the minus strand of BSBK01002599.1, from coordinate 207,675 downwards.
ACCCCTGAGGCTGCATTTCAAGACAAAGGTCCATTGCCTGCAGGTCAGAATGAACAAAATAGAGATATGGGTTTAGAGGTTGACCTGGATCTTGATGAAGATCATTTTAGAAGAGAACCCATGAGACACAGGCAAGTTCACTTCCCATATCAAAATCTTCCTGATATGGATGTGTCATCTGGTTCTGATGACATTATGGTGGATCCTGATGACTTGAATGCACTAAGGTTGTAGTTGGCAGAGCAGGATGCCATACATAAAAGATTACAGGAGGAGAGAGAGGTTGAAAAGGTGAATGCTTTGATAGAGAGGTAGTCTCTTCTTAGAAAAATAAATGAAATGAAGGAGAGGAACAAAATGCTTGCTTCTGCTCCTAAAACTCTACAACATGATGTTTTTGGTGATCTTGATGCTTTGAGGAGTGAGTAAGAGCGCTTGCTTCAGGATCATGAATTTGATAGGGAGGGCCCTGTGGTTAGATAAGTGAAAAGTTATGTCCCTTTGCCTAAAGATAAAGATGGGCATAGGATCACTAGACCTATTGTTGTCATTAATGAGAAAGGAAAGTAGAAGATGGTGGGTGACCAAGCAAGAAAATAAGTGAAAATACCAGGGATCCCACCACCTGATTCAAATAAGGACACCGAAATGGAGGAAAGGAGAAAAGAAGATGAGGACCTTGCAAGAGAACTAGAGAGAGCTGAGGTTGACGCTTCCATTGCAGAAAAGAAAAGGAAGATCCAATTTTTGAGGGCTTCTTCGGCTAATGATCTTGGCCCATCTGCTATTGAACTAGGTATGCCATCTATGACTACTGCTATTCCACTTATTAATGCTACTAGTTCATTTCCTTCTTTATCTGCTAGGATAGGTGCAGATCCTAGGCAGCAGTCAAATGCATAAATAAATATAGATGCTCATGTTGATCCTAGGGTTAACACTAGTTCGAGCTTTCAAAGAAGACCTATGCAACTAGAAGGCTATAGGAAAATAAGTTTTGATGGAATTCCTGGCTATCCAAATGCTTTTCCAAATGATATTAGAGATAAGGTACCTAAGTTTGCTGGTAATAATGCTATTAGTTGTGAAGAGTATCTTAGGTTATTTGTTGATATGCTTAATGATTATGAGGTAGACCATGAGGATGTAGTCATGAAACTATTTGTTCAATCTCTAATGGAGGATGCTAGAGATTGGTTTAAGAGGCTTCCTGATAGATGTATTGATACTTGGGACTCTTTTGAGAAATGTTTCAAAGAGCAGTATGGTGATAGGCCTAATGCTAGTTTCATGTTGAATGAATTCAACACCATAAGGAAAAATCAGAATGAGTCTGCAGCTGAATTTTCAACATGAGATTTTAGAAGGGTATGCATAAGTTGTTCCAAGTTATGCGGTTAGATGACAATGTTTGTCTAACTACATACTTCAATGCATTTGATGGGAATATGGGATATTTATTGAGGGATAAAGAACCAAGAACTCTTAGGGATGCTTTTAGGATTGCTGTCAATATTGAGAACAACATGAAAATATCATAAAAATTGGGTGGAAAGAAAGATGACCCAAAGTTTTTTGGGGACAAGAAATATAAGAAAGAAAATGATAAGAATGTTGGATCTAGGAGGCAAGAAGAAGATAAATTGGATAAGGTGCTTAATGCATTGAAGGATTTGAAGGCACCTTCAAATAGGAACATCAGTGCTCCTACCAATGAAAGGCCTCAATTCAACAACAATTTCAATAAATAGAATAGACTGCAGAACTACCCCTACAATACCCAATGGAAGTATGGTAAGCCTATTATCCTTGCTGCAAGAGGAAACAATGACAGAGGTGTCCCCGACCCTCTGCATAAGGTTTTAATAAATGTCATGGAGAACATATCTTGGTGTGTTGCATGCTAGTCCCCTCATTCTACAGAGCATTGTGTGGTTTCACAATCTATGGCTGCAAATCAAGATTGTGGCAATGAGGAGATAGAACAAGAAGAAGAACAAGATGATGTTGGATGCAACATGTTCTTTTCATATCTAGGATATGAAGATGATTTTGATTTTGATGAAGAGGCAGATGTAAATGTGAAGAGACATAATCAGACCCTTTCTCATTAAGAGGTTTTTTCTGATGGTGAATGCATTGATCAGAAAATATGTAACATGAATTCTTCTCCCAAGCTAGTAAATTTGAGAAGACCTTGTAGAGAAGAGATGGATAGGATTACTGCAGAAATGATTTCCCAAGTGCAAACTAGAGGCATGGTGGCATGGAATACAAATGAGAAAGTTGCAGGAATGTTTATAAAGAGTACCAACTCCAGAGAACCTAATGAGAACAAATCAAAGGTTGATCACATGGTGAAATTCAAGAATGTAAAAGGTAAGCATTGTGAGCCTAAGGGAGTTGGAATTGAAAAGGTCCCTAGTGAGATTGAGAAGCCAGTTAACACAATGACTAGGATTGAAAAAGTGAGGGTGGTCAATACACCTAATGTGTCAGACAAGCAAAAGGACGTTAAGGTAGTGCAGATTGAGATTCTTGCTTCTACCCCTGTTGACATGTTATCTGTATTGTCACAAATTACAGTTAAGGTTCCATTGTCAGAATTGTTGAGGATCCTTGAACATAAAGATAAAGTTGTTGCATGGGTTGGTAATACTCACAAAAATGATACTTCATGCAATAGATCTCAAGATAAAGCTTTGAAGGATGTTGCTTCTTAGGGAATTGTGTTTCAAATTCCTCCAATATATTTGGACAGTTCTATCAATGCCAGCCTTGAAAATATTGACCCAATTTTCTTAAGTGTTCTTGTGAATGGGATGAAGTTAAGAAATTGTATGATTGATAGTGGGGCCTCTAATACTATCATGCCTTTCAAAATCATGGAGAGGTTGGGCCTTAAAGTTGATACAGTGTAGGGCAGGTGTTGTGCAATGGATCAGAGGGAGGTACCAGTTATTGGGACTATCAATGCAATGCCATATAGGTTGGCAGCATATCCAGAGAAAGAGCTAACAATGAGTGTTTTAGTGGTGGATATCCCTCCTCATTATGGGATGTTGCTGTCTAGAAGGTGGAGTGCTGCCATGGGTGAAAGTTTACAGTGTGATTTGTCCTATGCAACTTTCAAGATTGATGATCAGTTTGTCAAGATTGAATGAGAGCCAAGAGTATGCCACATGATTGAGAGAAGCATAGATAATGAAACTACATGTTTTGTGGATATTGATGTTAATGCTTTTAGGGCAGAGATCCCTGTATTTGAAAATGAACATATTTTGTCACCTATCTTTGTTGAAGTAGGTGCTGATTTTGTGAAGAGTAATTTGTGGGTAATGTATTTTGATGGTGCAAATTGCAAAGATGGTGCAGGAGCAGGTATTTTACTTATTTCTCTTGATGGAAACACCTACAAGTTCTCTTTCACATTGAATTTTTTTTGTACCAACAATATAATAGAATATGAGGCCTTGTTGTTAGGATTGAGGTTGGCACAAAAGCATGGTATTAAATGTCTAAATGTTATTGGTGATTCTAAATTGGTGGTGTCCCAAGTCAGGTCAGTGTATGATTCCAAGAATAGAAGGTTGAAACAATATAGGAATGCAGTCTGGGATTTGATTTAACATTTTGATGCCTTCAATATTGAGTGGAAGGATAGGAGTAACAACAAGGTGGCTGACTTGTTAGCCAATATTGCAATCAACCCCAATGATGTTACATTCTCTGGTATCTCTAAAGTTGAAATTCAGGCTAGGCCTAGTATACCAGATAATGTTGAGTATTGGCAAGTTTTTGATGATGATAATGATATTTTAAAGTTTATGGATTGCAAGGATCAGTATCATGGTGAGAAATTTGATTGTTTAGCCTTGGTTGAGTCAGTAGGAGAAAGGGAGGTTGTCTTAGGCAATGAGGTCATTCAGCTTAGAACTAACAAGGTGCCCAAGGGGCTTGTTGTTTTGGAGATTGTCTTTGACAATCGAGATAGAGTTCAAAAGAATATCAAAGGAGAAGATCATGTTGATCTTAAGGAGATAAATCTTGGATCACATGAGGCACCTAAGAAAGTATACATTGGTAGAGATATATCCCAAAAGGTAAGGAGACCTTTGATTGAATTATTGAGGAAATTCAGGCATGTTTTTGCATGGTCATATGATGACCTAAAGGTTTATAGAGAAGATTTATTTCAGCATGTTATTCCATTGAAAGAAGATGCTAAACCTTTCCAGCAAAAACAAAGGCCTATTAATCCTACTTTGGCACCCAAGATGCAAGAAGAATTAATGAAAATGAGAGATGCTGGCATTATCAAGCCTATAAGGAATTCTTCTTGGGTGTCAAACCTTGTTCCTATAAGAAAAAAGAATGGTGACATCAGGCTTTGTGTGGACTTCAGGAATTTGAACATCAGTTCATTGAAAGATAATTATTGTTTGCCCAATATGAAGGCTATGTTGCAGAGAGTAACCGGATCAGAATTGATTTCAATGATGGATGGTTTCTCTGGCTACAATCAGGTCATTATCAAGGAATCAGAACAATTCAAGACAGCCTTTACAACACCTCAGGGAACATATGTCTATGTGAGAATGCCTTTTGGTCTCACAAATGCTGATGCTACTTTTCAAAGGGCAATGGATGTTGCCTTTTCAGATTTTATCAATGCTTTCCTTGTTGTGTATCAGGATGATTTAACTACCTATTCCAAGAGGGAAGATGACCATTGTGCTCATTTAGAAAAAGTATTTGTGAGGGCCTTGGAATTTGGCATTTCTTTGAACCCAAGGAAATGTGCTTTTGGTGTCACAGAAGGTAAGTTGCTTGGCCACTTAGTTGGGAAGCAAGGAGTGAGAATTGACCCTGAGAGGGTAGCAGCCATTGATAAAATTCAGAGACCAAAGACTGTTAAAGGGATTCAGTCCTTCTTTGGTCAGGTCAATTTTCTAAGGAGGTTTGTGACAAACTTTGCAGAGGTTACTAGACCTATTTCCAAGATGTTGAAGAAGGGATCTGTAATCGATTGGGAGGGTGAGCCTAATGAGGCCTTCAGGAATATCAAATAGGCTATCAAAGATGCACTAGTGCTTATGGAACCTGATTATAATGTCCTAATGCATATCTTTTCCTTTTCATCTTTTCATACTATTGCTGCAGTTTTTTTACAAAAGAATAAGGATGGTTTTGAGTAGCCTATTGCATTTTTCAGTAAACCTTTGCAGGCTGCAGAATTAAAGGATGACATAAATGAGAAACATGCTTATGCACTTGTGAAAGCAATCAAGGCTTTTAGGTGTTACTTGATGGGAGCAGTTGTGATTGCTTTTGTGCCAAGTGTGGCTGTGAAGGATATTTTCTCACATCAAGAGGTGTCTGGAAGAAGGTGTAGATGGATCAATAGGATCCAGAAATTCAATGTTGAGATCCAGATCATTAAGTTGGTTAGAGGTCAAGGATTGGCAAAACTGATGGCTCAATCCAATCTAGATGCAAACCAGGTAAATCATTTTGAAATTGATTATACATGTGATATGGATGGTTGTATTTGGTATCAAGATATTATTTACTATTTGAGAAACATGAGGTGTCCAGAGAGTATGAATGATAATCAAAAGAGGACATTGAAGTTACAGGCCATCGAGTATGTAATTGTGAAATGTAAGTTGTATAGAAAAAAAATGGATTGCATATTGTTGAAATGTGTAGATGAGAATCAAGCTAATGTATTGTTGAAGGAGATGCATGAGGGAGTTTGTGGTGGACATTATATGGGTAAAACAACTGCTCATAAGATCTTGAGAGTAGGATTTTGGTGGCCCACAATCTTCAAGGATGCAGAATAGTTGGTAAGGAGATGTGATGCTTGTCAAAGGTTCTCTGGTAAGCTTAAGTTTTCAAGTAATGTACCATTAAAGCCAGTAGAAGTTCAGGCTCCTTTCCAACAATGGGGAATTGATTTCATAGGGGAGATACCAAACAAGTCAAGTGGAGGACATTCATGGATCTTAGTTGCCACTGATTACTTTACAAAGTGGGTAGAAGCTATACTTACAAGGAATGCAGCTAGTAGGGTGGTAATTGACTTTCTGATGAATAATATTATTACAAGGTTTGGGTTCCCTGAGAGGATAGTGAGTGATAATGCTATGTGCTTCAGGTCTGCCGAATATAAGGACTTTTGCAAAGGTTTGGGAATTCAGATTTCTAATTCCTCACCTTATCATCCACAAGGAAATGGTCAGGCAGAATCTACTAATAAGAGTCTAATTAAGATCTTGAAGAGAATCCTTGAGAAAAATAAGAGGGCATGGAATTCAAAGTTGCCATTAGCTTTGAGAGCTGATAGGGTAACTGTGAAGAGGGCAATTGGTTGTGCACCATTTGACTTAGTATACGGAATTCATGCTAGAATGCCTCAGAATAACTTATTGGAGATGTACAAGTTTGTGCAGTTAAATGATGATGACATTGATGATGAAATGCAGTTGAGAATTGAGGACCTCATTAGGTTGGATGAAACTAGAAGAGAATCAGTTGCAAGGAATGCCAAATTGTAGTTGCAGGTTAAGAATTTATATGATAAAAGGACTGTTGACAGGAAGTTTGAACCTGGTGATTTGGTGTTGGTTTGGAATGCCAGATTGGAGGATAAGGGGAATTATAGTAAATTTGATCCCATCTGGTTAGGGCCATATCTGATTCATGAGAAATGGGGCCAAGATTCTTACATCATCAAGAATTTTAATGGTGATATTCAAGAGTTGCCAGTTCATGGACAATTCTTGAAGCAGTACTTCATTTGAAGTACTCTGTTTTCCATGAACAGTAGTTAGGGTTGTACATTTTGTAGATCTCTGTATATAGGTTGCTTGCCCCTGCCTTGTTTTGCCCTGGTCTTTCAGTTTTTGGTTTGGTTGCCTATCTTGCCCTACTTGTTCCTTGCTGTCTGCAATTTTATACAGTGGGATGGTTTGCTCTCCCAGAAATCCTAAATTCTTGCATGGGCACAAGTTACCCATCGTCCCCAACTAGACCCACTGTTAGGCCATTTTTCTGTCATAGAAAAAATCTTGTGAAAATGGCCTCTTCCCTGCAAATGTTTTTGTAAAATGTCCCGCCCTGTGTTCTTCATGTTGTCACCTTGCTCTAGTCCAAATTGCATGGGCTGAATTGCAAGATCTAGAAAGTTATTCAACTTCTAAGGTCTGCAGGAAAACAATTTCAAAATCTACCACAGTGTCGAAAACCCATAGTATTTTTGAAAATCCATGATGTTTTTGGTCTATGTGAAAACCCTCATTATTTTTGACCTTGTGCCTTCTAGCTTTTGTGCGCTTATCTTTTAGCGTTGGAAACCTTGTGTGTTTTTGACCTCATAGTTTCCTATTTGCTGACGTTCCCTAACTGCGCAAGTGCGATGGATGGTGGGACCGATCTTCTTGGCATTCAGATAGATTAAAGTTTGGTTTAATCTTGTGGCTGTTGTTATATCGTTAATGAAACATGCTCAACCTTTAATGTAGCAGTATAGCGACAATCGTTGATTCTCATAGGGAAGGTAGGTGGGTCCGTTGACATGTGTGCACAATTGGTGCTATTTTATTCATCCATGTATTTGCACAATGGCTTGTTGTCAGTGGGACCTAGTTTCTAGATGTGTCAGTGGGTCCTGATCCTATCAGTGAATCGATGAATGGCATATAATCTCATCGAGTGTGTCGGAGGCTTAAGATCTTGCGACGATCGTTGATCTTCCTGCATGGGCCCGGTTGAAATTTCTCGGTGCTTTTGGCGGTTGTGATAAAGTATTTCGCGAACTGGTGAAAGTTCTTCGGTCACTAGTTCGCGAGATAAAGCAGGGCCTGATGTCAGAGATTTAAGATCTACGGTCGGCGTGTGATCGCAAAGAATATTCTTTCCCCTTGTGATCATGCGACAATCGTCCGATCTTGCAGTGTTTAAAAGGGCTTGCGGGCGTGGGTCCAGTATTGGTGACTCGGTGGTTGCAGCGAATGGTGATATGATAGGTGGCATCAAGTGGCCCCAGGTGGGGTCTGAGGTTTGGTGAAGTGGATAAAGATCTGGCGGTGTTGACAAAACTCACTGTGTTTGCACGTTCGCGCATTAAAAAGGTGATTCGCTAGTTTGTTTGGCGATTTGGTGAACAGTAGTCGGGAAGTCGATAAATTATTTAGGGAAGGAGCGAAGTGTTTCATGAATTTGTGAAGGTTCTTTGTCGCCAATTCGCTAAGTTTGACTGGGACCACTTTTAGGGAAAGTCATAAGCCCGCGAAGGGAGATTGATCAGACGGCTGCGTCTTAAAGTTGGTGAAGGTTTAAATTTTGACCATCGTTTCTCTGCAAGTGCCAAAGAAATAACCATTGAGATTCAAATTTGAATTTTTGAGTGTTTCCAATGACAGAGGGTACCATTTTTATGAAATTCAATGCAGAAACGACCTTGTTTGGTGAGAAGCGATTGGTTTGCCGTTTGCAGTGTGGTCCAGGATGTCTAGTGCTCATTTGCGGAGCATGTACATTGTAGTTGTGGCTCAAGGCATGTTGCAGGGTTTCCTTTTGAGTCTGGTTTTGTGATCTTTTGTACTTACAGAGAAGACTTTCATAATTAAGGATCAGTTCAGGATTTCCTCTTTCCTAGATTGGATGTGTTTTCCGCCCCTGAATTAAATTCATGATTGTTTCTAGCAGGTTGGGTAGTTGAAACCCTAACCCTAGTCATCTGTAGCTTGTTGCAGATTTCCAAGATGACTAGGGGGTATAAGTTGCAGACTTTTTGAGTTTGCAGGGGTTTCAATTCTTTTGGTTTTGGTCCCAGATTGTTGATAGTGAAAATTTGAACAAGGAGAGCCTGGATTTAGGGTCTGTTTCCTTTGTGCATTTTTTCATTTGATAATGTATTGATTCTGCGAGTCTTAGTGAGAATATTTTGGATTCCAATCTCATATTGGTGTATGTCTTTTTGTTTTGCTCTTGAGCTCATATATGTTGATTGCACAAAGTGGGTTAGCATATGGTAAACAAAGAGTATTTTGGGGTTATCTTTGAGTTCCTAACAAAGTTAGGATTAAAGTCTTTAAGGTAAGTTCAGTGAGTTCATGGCAAGATAAGGATTTGATGTCCTGATATGTGAGTGAGGGGAGTAATAGGAAAAGCACTTACTCTGAGTCTATATATGTTTGAATTAAGGTTTTAGGGTGATATAGGTTGTTAAGTGACTCTTTGCCCTGGGATAAGGCACTGATCCATTCTCTGGAAGCAGTCCATCATCAGCAATCATACACACATAATTAAATGATAAACATTTCAATCAGATAGTAAAGGGTATAGTTATATATTGTTTAGAGACTCCTTTGAAGAAGTGAGTCAAGGGTACACCCGCCTGAGCATTGAGGCTCAAAGTGTAGGAGGATCTTCTTGATCCTTGTTAATTGGCCCTCTTCCTTGTAGACTTTGGAGTGGTGATAGAGTCAAAGTTTCATTATAGTTATCCATCAAAGTATAAATCTACAAGTTTTGAAGATCAAAGGGAAGAACCAACAAAATGGTGACTCTGCTGGGGAGAACAATAAAAATGAAGTTTATCTATTAGAATCTCTGGTTATGGTTATATTGTAAAGTCAAAATCTTTATTGACCAGATAGACCTGCCCATCCGAGCCATCAACAAGACAATGATTTTGCTGGTGAGAATCTAGAGAGGAAGGTTGTGTTTTCTTGTTTTCCTGTTGTGTTTCAAAGATTTCCCATCTAGGTGGGTGGTGACTCAAAGGTTAGAACCAGTGTTGCATATTGATAAATCATGGATAAGAGGAGAAATACTAGGTCTTTTGTTAGAAAGAATCCAGAGGTCACTTTGGAGCAGCTACCTAAACAAGAAAATAAGAGCTGGATTAGAAGGAATGGTGAGTCTACTAGTGCTCCCATGAAAGAATAAAGAAATGCTAGAGCCAGAGTACCACATGTATCCTCAAGTGAGGATGGTTCACAAGATAGAGTTTCTAGATCAGATGGTGGTCACTCTGAAGAGAGATTCTATGATACCCTTAAGGGTACATTTCAAGACAAAGGTCCATTGCCTGCAGGTCAAAATGAACAAAATAGAGATATGGGTTTAGAGGTTGACCTAGACCTTGATGAAGATCATTTTAGAAGAGAACCCATGAGAGACAGGCAAGTTCACTTCCCATATCAAAATCTTCCTGATATGGATGTGTCATCTGGTTCTGATGACATTATGGTGGATCCTGATGACTTGAATGCACTAAGGTTGCAGTTGGCAGAGCAGGATGTCATACATAAAAGATTACAGGAGGAGAGAGAGGCTGAAAAGGTGAATGCTTTGATAAAGAGGCAGTCTCTTCTTAGAAAAATAAATGAAATGAAGGAGAGGAACAAAATGCTTGCTTCTGCTCCTAGAACTCTGAAACATGATGTTTTTGGTGATCTTGATGCCTTGAGGAGTGAGCAAGAGCGCTTGCTTCAGGATCATGAATTTGATAAGGAGGGCCCTGTGGTTAGACAAGTGCAAAGTTATGTCCCTTTGCCTAAAGATAAAGATGGGCATAGGATCACTAGACCTGTTGTTGTCATTAATGAGAAAGGAAAGCAGAAGATGGTGGGTGACCAAGCAAGAAAATTAGTGAAAATACCAGGGATCTCACCACCTGATTCAAATAAGGACACCGAAATGGAGAAAAGGAGAAAAGAAGATGAGGACCTTGCAAGAGAACTAGAGAGACCTGAGGTTGATGCTTCCATTGCAGAAAAGAAAAGGAAGATCCAATTTTTGAGGGCTTCTTCGGCTAATGCTTTTGGCCCATCTGCTACTGAACTAGGTAGGCCATCTATGACTAATGCTATTCCACTTAGTAATGCTACTAGTTCATTTCCTTCTTCATCTGCTAGGATAGGTGCAGATCCTAGGCAGTAGTCAAATGCACAAATAAATATAGATGCTAATGTTTATCCTAGGGTTAACACTAGTTCAAGCTTTCAAAGAAGACCTATGCAACTAGAAGGCTATAGGAAAATAAGTTTTGATGGAATTCCTGGCTATCCAAATGCTTTTCCAAATGATACTAGAGATAAGGTACCTAAGTTTGCTGGTAATAATGCTATTAGTTGTGAAGAGCATCTTAGGTTATTTGTTGATATGCTTAATGATGATGAGGTAGAACATGAGGATGTAGTCATGAAACTATTTGTTCAATCTCTAATGGAGGATGCTAGAGATTGGTTTAAGAGGCTTCCTGATAGATGTATTGATACTTGGGACTCTTTTGAGAATTATTTCTAAGAGCAGTATGGTGATAGGCCTAATGCTAGTTTCATGTTGAATGAATTCAACACCATAAGGAAAAATCAGAATGAGTCTGCAACTGAATTCAACATGAGATTTTAGAAGGGTATGCATAAGTTGTTCCAAGTTATGTGGTTAGATGACAATGTTTGTCTAACTACATACTCTAATGCATTTGATGGGAAGATGAGATATTTATTGAGGGATAAAAAACCAAGAACTCTTAGGGATGCTTTTAGGATTGTTGTCAATATTGAGAACAACATGAAAATATCAGGAAAATTGGGTGGAAAGAGAGATGACCCAAAGTTGTTTAGGGAGAAGAAATATAAGAAAGAAAATGATAAGAATGTTGGATCTAGGAGGAAAGAAGAAGATAAATTGGATAAGGTGCTTAATGCATTGAAGGATTTGAAGGCACCTACAAACAGGAACATCAGTGCTCCTACCAATGAAAGGCCTCAATTCAACAACAATTTCAATAAACAGAATAGACTGCAGAACTACACCTACAATACCTAATGGAAGGATGGCAAGCCTATTATCCCTGCTGCAAGAGGAAACAATGACAGAGGTGTCCCCGACCCTCTGCATAAGGCTTCAATAAATGTCATGGAGAACATATCTTGGTGTGTTGCATGCCAGTCCCCTCATTCTGCAGAGCATTGTGTGGTTGCACAATCTATGGCTGCAAATCAAGATTGTGGCAATGAGGAGATAAAACAAGATGATATTGGATGCAACATTTCAATCAGATAGTAAAAGGTATAGTTATATATTGTTTAGAGACTCCTTTGAAGAAGTGAGTCAAGGGTACACCCACCTGAGCATTGAGGCTCAAAGTGTAGGAGGATCTTCTTGATCCTTTTTAATTGGCCCTCTTCCTTGTAGACTTTGGAGTGGTGATAGAGTCAAAGTTTCATTATAGTTATCCATCAAAGTATAAATCTACAAGTTTTGAAGATCAAAGGGAAGAACCAACACATCTTATGTGGACCTGTCAGTTGACTATGCTCACCTTCCACTTCCTTTCGATCATGTCTTTCACTTCTTGTCTTTCATATCACATCCTTTTCTATTCCTATAGCATTTTGACCTTTTGACCTAATTTTCAGAACACCTCGAAATTGTGTGAAAATTGCACCCCTACCTAATTTCAACGTCCTGGATCCATTTTTGGACTTGAAATTAAAATCCAAGGTCATCTTGATAGTCAAAATTGTGTTCCAAATTTCTCCTCTTCTGTGCAGTTGGCTGACCTTTTGGAGGCATTATCCCTCGATCTTTCTTGGGGCATCTTCATTTCCATGTCTTTCAAATTTCCAGTCTTTCATTCACCCTACTTATTTTCTTCTAATTCATCACTGGGGCATGTTGTCATTGCGTAATGGTTATCCTGTTATCATTTACCTTTGATTGTGATTTTATTCTAATTTGATCAATTCTTTATCAGTTTGTTGTTCCTCTCTACCTGATTTCACTTTCAATTCCAAGGGGGCAGTACCTATGGGATTCTCATCCCTGATTTTCTTGATTCTCTTGATTCAGACATCTTTTGTGAGATTTTGCTCAAATTTGAGATTCTTATCTCTTACTTTGAATGTGATCCCAAATCGACCTCATGTTCAAAGGCCTTTGTTTATGTTTTGTCCAGATATGATCCCAAATCGACCTCATATCTGAGTTGTTTTGTGATCCCAGATCGATCTCACATTGCAACTTCATTCTTTGACCACATGTGATCCCAAATCAATCTCACATTAGTCAAAGAGGGGCAAATGTATGCACCCTAAAATGGTCGCCTAGACTTTGGGCCCCATTTATTTGATTTATTTATCCTGAATCAGTTTTATCAATAATCAATATTTTCAACATTATCAATTTCTTAATCAAATCTTAATTTCAATCATATATTGGATTTTTATCCTATGGGCTAACCATTTTATCCTAAGTTTTTATTTATTTAAAAAGAATATTTCCTCTCCTTTTATTAAATAAAAAGCCCCACCTTTTCTTCTTATCCTAAGTTGCACAAATAAAGTATTATTCCTATTTTATAAAAAGGAGAAAAGCACTTTTTGTCTCATATGGACATAAAGTCAACTCCTATTTTCCTATTGGAGGATACTTGTGCACATGGATTGCTCCTCTTTCAAGCTCCACCACTGATTAAGACTTTTGCCTCTTAATCTCAATGGTCCATTTCACCTCATTTCTTATAAAAGGAGAGCTCTCTCCCTCATTTTAGGACACTTGTTTTTATGCTAACTCTATGCTGCAGTAATTCTTGAAGACTTTGGAGCTTTTTGGAGATCATTGTTGCATTACATCTTAGAGTTCTTCATTTGCTTCATAGTTTAGTTTCCATTCTTGCATAGTAGTTCATGTTTATGCTTTCATAGCTTAGATTTCACTTTCAAGCTTTAGAATAACTCATCTAGCTTAATAGGAAGAGTTGTAACACATTCCTATTTCCATTTCATAGCTTAGTTTCTACTTCCATTTTCATAGCATAGCTTGCACATTTGCATTCTCATTTTTAGCTTGCATTGCATTGCATTTCCATTTGATTCTTTGGAGATATTGGCACTCTTACCCTTGTCCTCATTCAAATCTCTCATGTATGGTTGACTAGCAAGGTCACAAGCTCAATAGCTCTAGCTGAGAGAAAATTCATAATCTTGCAACTCCATGCATAGATAGCTATGGATCGATTTGTGAGGGCTCATTCTTGAGTTTCCTTGCATGTAAGGATTCATAGAAGTGCACTACCTTTGTGTGTACAAGGGTATTTGTTATAATTGTGGTGAAGGACACAATTTTTTTGAGTGTACATAGAAGAAGCTTGGTGACTAATGGACTGCTATGGTAAATGAGAACATTCAAAATGAACCTGAATCTGATAACTTGCTGGTTCAATGAACATTGCTCGGTACAAAGGAGGAACCTTGTCAGAGGAGTAACTTGTTCAGGACTTGGTGCAAGTCTGGAGGTAAACTTTGTGATGTTATTGTTGACAGTGGTAGTATTGATACCCTTGTTGCTGAGGACATGTTTCAAAAACTTGGTTTGAATAGAATGAAACATCCTCATCCTTATAGTGTGGCTGGTTGCAAGATAGTCATGCTCTGAAAGTGAGGGAACTATGCTTTGTTGATGTTCAGATTGGCTAGTATAGGGATCTTGTGTTGTGTGATATTGTGGAGATGAATAGTTGTCATATATTTCTCGGTAGACCTTGACAATATGATTGCAGAGCTATGTATGATTGTGTGAAGAATGTATTTACTATTGAGAAGGATGATAGGAAGTTTTCCTTGATGCCTTTGTTGGATACAACACTTGGTAGAAGTCTAAGTATTGGTAGCTGAGTTGAGTTGGTGGATCTTGAAGGTATGGATGATCAATATGGAGAACAAACTTGTGTGTTGTCAAGGAAATAATTGAAAAGATAGAGGAAGCTGAAGTGGGCGAGTATGCAAGCTGAAAAGTTGGAGGACATGTATGTGAAGAACTAGTTCGGGGTTTATGATTTGAATCCCAAAAGATGTTCTTCCAGCATATGCGAACATCTTTTCAAACCTAGGGTGTCCCTGACGTAGTCAAGGATGGTGGATCCAATTAAGGATAGTCCGACCTTGCATCCAATTATCCACACAGCGGAATAACACAACAAGATATGCTCAAATCAAATTTTTATTAACATGCCCGGCTGTAAGGCCTTTTGGGTTAGGGCCAATTACAATGAAGAACAGTTTAGCAAGACCAACAAAGATCCAATCCAACACAAGCTAGTCCAATTCTGAAACAAATCAGCAACTGATGGAAACCTTAAGGTAGATTTGAACTTGATCTTGCAAGCCTCCAAGCAATCTCCTTGTCTCCAAGAAAACAACCACTAGCTCTGCTATTACCAACTATCAGAAATCAATCTGATCTTCAAGATCTTGCAGGATCCAAGTGCTATTTTTCACACTCTACCAATCTGATCATCCCAAATTCATCTCCTAAACAACTACCCAAACACTCCTTAAATACTAATCTTTAGCCACAAGTTGGCTGGAAGAAATAATTAACTCCTACAAACAAATATTAAATGCATTACAAGTTGGCTCTCAAATAGATTTACAATTATTTAATTCTCCATGTCGGCCTCTAGATCTACATAGGAGAATGCAACAAAAGATACCAACAATAAATGCACCAAGTCGGCCAACCAAACCACTAAGAACTCTAGGCGGTAAACTAGAACTACCGAGCGCTAGAGAAATAATTGAGCACCAGTGAAACAACTGACCAAGCGAAGCAACATCGAGCAACACAAGCATCATCGAGCACAAGAAGTTTCATCGAGCTCCTTCAGCGACCGAGCTTCCTTCAATAACAGAGACCATCGGTTAAAGCTGCAACCAAGTTCCACAAAACCAAAACAACACCACCATGCAGATTCACCGAGTACCCTAGTATGCCCTTGCATCAAGAAGACATGGTAATTCTTACACTTGGGATTAGAACACTTGGGTTAATTGTACAACATGGGGAAGATATGGTCATATTGCTACAAATTGTATGAGACTACACAAGAGAGGAAAATCTAGAAATTGGACAAATTTTAGAATGACATGTCTGCACTGTCACAAGGTCGGTCACTTAAGTAAAGATTGCAGAGACCGAGCACCAGAACCAGAACAAACACAACAGTCAGTGACACCTCGTCCTTTGGATTAGGTGATTTCACCACTTCTACCTAAGCAAATCGAGTAGGTATGGGAACTAAATTTTAGTTAGTTATATCTTACAATAGTTCTTTATATCTATTTCATGAATACCATATCAACATGAGTTAAGATGCACTAGGTTGTTATATATTATGACTTGAAATGAGTATAGTTGGTAAAGCATGACTGAGTAAGAAATTGTCAGTTGGTGAAAATGGTAAAGTTAACCGAGTTGCGTATTCAACCGAGCATTGGTAGTGTTAACTGAGCTAAAGTATATAATGGATATGACCGAGTGTATGATCGTTAATTGAGTAGTGGTTGGTGAAGCATTTAATGCAATATATTTATGTCGACAAGCATTTTTGGGTATAAATGCACTATGATCCAACTCATTTTGTACATGACATTTGAAGAGTGAACCAGAGAGAAAAAGATTGAGATTTGAGTAACTAGATTCTGAGCTATTATAGTGATTTTTGAGTTCTATGAAGTGTTTGAAAGTTATTT
The DNA here is from genome assembly GCA_027943335.1 of Chamaecyparis obtusa. Taxonomy (NCBI): domain Eukaryota; kingdom Viridiplantae; phylum Streptophyta; class Pinopsida; order Cupressales; family Cupressaceae; genus Chamaecyparis; species Chamaecyparis obtusa. The sequence goes on along the minus strand of BSBK01002599.1, from coordinate 191,122 downwards.
AGAAAAGTTTGAAGTGTAACCGAGTGATTGGAACACAATTTGATCAAAGCCCTAATTTATCATCAGTGATGGAATCTACTTCAAAAATCATTCAATCAAAGGCCGATAAGGAGAAGAAAGTCACATTAATCAAGAGTGCAACATATGAGGAACCAAACTACATATTACCTCCAAAGATTGTTGTATAGATTGATGAAAAAGGTGTGTTTTCATCTATACCGCCTAGGGTTTTATTGGTGAAGGATATTAGATCATGTATTCACTGCCAAATCAGTGAGATAGGTGATTTCAAGCTTCAATCCACCTATCAAGAGTTATGCATGGACGGGGAACTGAAAGATGAGCACAAACACCTAGAAATAAAAAGGTTTGACAAATGCGTTACATTTCTCAAAGGTATTTAAGATTGATTGGATCAAGATTATACTTAGTCAAGTACATGATGACAAAATGTTGTTAGATGAGACATTAAAGATCACCAAGGATGTGATTCACATGGTCACCAGATATCCCATATGTGATAGGGAAAAATCCCTAAGACACCCACCGAAGAATGAAATTGAGAAACTAACTGGAGACAAATGGGACATTAAAGGAATGAGAATTAACACCATTAATGACCCAGAGACTAGATTTGGAGCGTATGTGATCGCATATAAAGTATTTCAATCTAGCAGACCGAACATTGTTCCATGCGGCGTTGTTGACATCGCATACAAGATAGTGAAGAAGGGTCTTCAACTTGACCTAGTTGAATTATTGTTGAGGCAACTGGAGGAGAACATGAGAACTATTCGAGTTGCAAAATTCAACACCTGCAAGTTTGGATCTCTATTGGTATGTATCTTTTTCTACTTGCATAACTCATTTCCCTCGATTGGTAATGTAGAATAAGATGTGAATAAGCCTATTATTATTCAAATAAGTGAATTTATAAAAAGATTAGATAAGAATTTTGAGCCAGTCATGGATGACTACTTTAGCAAATTCAAGGACATAATGCACAAGAGAAGCATAATTCCTATACAAATTTTTGAAAAGTACAAAAATGAAATATGTTTCTTAGTAGACACTGACACAATACTAATAAAGACATTTGAATGAAGAACTGCATGGCTTCCACCGATTGACTATGAACTAGACATTGACTAGGCCACTAGGTCAATAAAGGAACTTCTAGCAGAGCCTAAGGACAAAGGTACAATAGGGTTTGACACTTATGAAGAATAAAAATCAAGAATAAAAATGGATTTAGTCAGAGTATTTTTGACACGTTGTAAGTACATTATTTTTGGCATTATTATAAAAAAATAGGGAAAACTATATGTATATAGTATGTACTTTATATCGAGAGCATATTGATAGGGGAAGTCTACAAATTTTTTGAAGTATACAAGTTTTGAATTTTGGAGAAGATTTTGATTATGGCATACATATGTGTTTTTTTCACTAATGCCAAAGGGGGAGAATGGTACACATAATTAAATTAAAAGTTGTCATTAGTGTTACACATATAGTCGATAAGGAATGCAAATAGACTAGTCGGTCACAACACCAAGTATAGTAAGTGAGAAGAGCACAAGGAAGAATGACAAATTAACTGAGCACAGTCTTGACCATGCACAAATACCAAGTCAGATGATTACCGAGCTCACTGAGTACCGTTATAACCGAGCATACATATTTACCGAACCTTAACATTTTACCAAGACAAGAATGCAAAATTTACGGAGTGATATAGGAATGACATAGAAGTTTGGAATGACACTAAAAATAAGACAAATACTTTACACCGAGCTAGAAAATGGTTTACATAAATTGAGCACTAATACATTTGGGGTGAAATTGCGACGACAATTTGCGACGGCGGGCAAATGTTATATGTTTTTGGCTTTTTTTTTTCAATTATAACCCGACAACGTCGTAATTGCGACGTTAACGGGATATAAGAAAAAAAAAAAAGAAAACGTTGGTCATTTCTATGTTCAATAGCACCGAGAGGGATTTTTTCATCCGTTGGATAATTTGTATGTTGGAAGAGGAGATCTCTGCGGCCAGGCATCTCTGCGGTGAAAGGCATTGTACATTCAGAATCCAAAAGGCCGAGAAAGGTATGATTTTAAACTTCACTTCCTCCTCCTTTTGTGTCACCCTCTCTTCCCTTTATCATGCGCTCAGGTACTTCAGGCATCACTTCTGTATTGTACACTAATTTGTATCAGTGCCTCTATTAAATGGAACACTGCCCCTTAAACTCTTGATAGCACCGATAGGTGAAAGCTTTGTTGTATTATTGTCATACATTATTCTTTATATTTCTAGGTCATAAGACCGATCATTAAAATTGTGCTTCATGGAGATTCTAAAAATGCCTTGGACTATACTTTCAAATGATATAGTCACGAGCCCAGCTAGGGTTTACAAATATCATTTAAAAACCTAAACATTCCTCTGACGATGTCCTTCATTTCAACAAAGCACTCAACACAGTGCACAAATCTGAAAATGCCTTGTAGAAGGCTCTCAAGACTGCACTGAGTCTTTTGATAAATCTACATGTTTGTCACTAGGGTGTAACTATTACCATTTTAGTTACGATGACAATTTGATGGTTCTGCATCACTTTGTATGAAGTGTTTAAGCTGTAGAAGTACATCAGTTATAGAATGGTTGTTGAGAATTTCTAGATATTCTAAAGTTAACCAACCAGGGCATGTCACGATATCCACTGTATAAAAGTGCACTAAAAAATAGTAGTGTTTAAAAATTATGTTATGATTTTTTAATTAAAAATTCTTTTAACTATCAATACACAAAATCATTTTGTATGATCAGTTAAAGCTGTAGAAGTTCAGTAGCTAATAGAATGAGGGTTGAGCATTTTTGGACGGGATATTCTAAAATTACATATTTGGTTTGATAAATATACCTTCTAATTTTTGTTGAACTTTCACACCAAGGAAATAATGCATGGGTCCTATATTTGACATTTCATATTTCTGTTTCATTTCTTTCTCCATGAGAGCTTTTTTGTTACCTATATAAATAAGATCATCGACATAAAGGCAACCAATGAGAATATCATAATCAATATGTTGAACATATGAGGTTGGCTCTTAGTTTCTTCTACTAAATCTCTTCTTGAAGAAATAACCGCTAATCCTTGTATACTAGGCACTGGGAGCTTGCTTCAACCCATAAAGTGTTTTTTCTAAAAACTTGTAAACTAATTGTTCTTTGCCTAGAATTTCATAGCCCATAGGTTGTTGAATGTTCCACATAGACATCCTTATTTGTATAACTATTAAGGAAGATATATTTTACATTTATCCGAGATACTAGCCACTTGTATTGTGTAGCAATAGCCAATATAATCTTGATTGTATCAAGTCCAGAAATTGTAGCAAAAGTTTCTGTAAATTGCTTGAGGTGTTTGTGCAAATCCTTTGGTGATTAGTCTAGCCTTGTGTCATTCTATTGAACCATCAACATGATATTTCACCTTATAAATCCATTTGACATGAATCACTTGTTTATCTTTGGGAAGTTGCAAATAATTTCCATGTTTTATTTTTATTAATGGCATTCATAGCATTAATCCATACTTTGCCTTTGACTACTTTTTCATACATAGAGGGTTCCACTTGAATTGTACTAAACAAAGAAAAATTAACGATTGGTTTTATATTGTAGTCCTATGATAAATGTCAAATAGTCTTTGTGCATTTCTTGAAGAGCTTGGAGTTTATGCTTAATGCGAATTATCATCAGAATTTATGCTACTAGAAGAACTTGGTGGACTTGAACTTGAGCTCCTATTAGAGCTTGAACTTCCACTTGAGCTTGTGGGGAGGAGGAACACTGCCATCTTAAATGCCCATGATTATTAGTATATTTTGTTGTACACCATTTTTCCATTGACAGACTCTCCCTTCATCAAAAACATTTTTTGTGCTAGGATTATAGCACCTGTATCCTTTAGTTGCATTGGAATATCCCACAAGGATACAAAGTTGGGATTTTGTATCCAACTTCGTCTGCCTTTGAATTGGAATATGAATAAATGCTAGACAACCAAATACATGAAAATGAGCTACAAAAGTATTATGACTACTTTGAGTTTCCTTTGAGTGATGTTTTTGATTGATTTTGTGGGATCTCAATTCAAAATATATACTATTGTTGCCACAACCCCCTAATAACTATTTGGAAGACATTTTGATTGCAACATACTTCATGCCATTTTCATAATGGTACCATTCTTTCTTTTTGCATTACCATTTTTTTGGGAGTATAAGCCACAGTAAATTCTCTTTATGACATAGTTGTTGCAAAATAAAAAAACTCTTTGGAAGTAAATTCTCCCCCTCTACCTGTTTGAGTATTTTGAGATAATACCCAATTTTCTTTTCAAGCATAGCTTTATAATTCTTGAAGCATTGAAAAGCCTTAGATATCTGCATAAGAAAATAAACCAACGTGTGGCAAGGAAATCATCAATAAAAGTTAAAAAATAAATATCCTTACCCAATTTCTCCTCTTGCATATCACCACAAATGTCAACACGCAAGCTCTATTGGAGATATTGCCCTCCATGATTTGTTCACTGAAAAATTATCATGATGGTGCTTGTGCACACCTTGAACAAATTTCTTCTTTGGATTGAATTGTAGGAAGTCCTCTAACCATATTCTTCTTGTGAAGCAAACTTAATCCTTGAAATTTAAAATGACCGTATTGTTGGTTCCATAACCACGAATCATCTGTTATTACCATGAATGCATGCATCTTAGTGGAAACCAATGGGAGAGGAAATAATATATTCTCTATCATACAAGACTTTGCTACAAGCGATATTTATCTGATTTATTAAATATCTTGCTGTGGTTATCTTCAAATACACTTTTGTAATTTTATGCTACTAGCTGCCCAATATTCAAAAGATTATGTTTTAGTTTTGGCACAAGTATCATGAATATAATAATTTCTCCTTTCTTAGTCTTCACTGCAAGGGTACTTTTACCCATTACATCATTTTCTTTATCATCACTAAATTTAAGTTAGACTTCTTATGAATCATCTAATTTGACAAAGAGGGTATATTTACTTTTCATATGATTTGAATAGCTACTATTTAGGAACCACACATTCTTTTGGTGTTCTTTTGTCAAAATGCACGCAAAGAATGTAGAGTACTTTGCATCTTTGGAAGACTTTAATTAATTGTCTTTCGACTTATTCAAGTCAATATTTTTTCCCTTCGTGTCCATATTGTTTAGAACACTTGCATTGAATGATTCAGTGATCCACTTCCTATTCCTTGTTCTCTACCATGTCCTCTATTAGCTAAAATTTCCTTGGAATTTATTTGGGTGAGGAAGAGTCTTTGGAGAGTTTCTTCAATTTTTGTAGGAGATTGGAAAGCTTGCACCAAGCTTTCTGTAGAACATTGCATATACTTCTCATGAGATTGTAAAGAACTTATCTATTGTGCCACTTTGAATGTGGTTAGATCATTCCTTTCTTCAATGGCTATCACCACTAAATAAAAGTGAGGAAGAGATCAATATGCGTCCTCCTCACTTTTCCTTTTTTAAATAGAAATTTCATCCAAAAGATATAAATCATGGGAGAGTTTCTTCAATTTTTGTAGGAGATTGGAAAGCTTGCACCAAGCTTTCTGTAGAACATTGCATATACTTCTCATGAGATTGTAAAGAACTTATCTATTCTGCCACTTTGAATGTGGTTAGATCATTCCTTTCTTCAATGGCTATCACCACTGAATAAAAGTGAGGAGGAAGAGATCAATATGCATCCTCCTCACTTTGCCTTTTTTAAATAGAAATTTCATCCAAAAGATATAAATCATGGGAGAGTTTCTTCAATTTTTGTAGGAGATTAGAAAGCTTGCACCAAGATTTTTGTAGAACATTGCATATACTTCTCATGAGATTGTAAAGAACTTATCTATTCTGCCACTTTGAATGTGGTTAGATCATTCCTTTCTTCAATGGCTATCACCACTGAATAAAAGTGAGGAGGAAGAGATCAATATGCGTCCTCCTCACTTTGCCTTTTTTAAATAGAAATTTCATCCAAAAGATATAAATCGTGGGAGAGTTTCTTCAATTTTTGTAGGAGATTGGAAAGCTTGCACCAAGCTTTCTATAGAACATTGCATATACTTCTCATGAGATTGTAAAGAACTTATCTATTCTGCCACTTTGAATGTGGTTAGATCATTCCTTTCTTCAATTTCTATCACCACTGAATAAAAGTGAGGAGGAAGAGATAAATATGCGTCCTCCTCACTTTTCCTTTTTTAAATAGAAATTTCATCCAAAAGATATAAATCGTGGGAGAGTTTCTTCAATTTTTGTAGGAGATTGGAAAGCTTGCACCAAGCTTTCTGTAGAACATTGCATATACTTCTCATGAGATTGTAAAGAACTTATCTATTCTGCCACTTTGAATGTGGTTAGATCATTCCTTTCTTCAATGGCTATCACCACTGAATAAAAGTGAGGAGGAAGAGATCAATATGCGTCCTCCTCACTTTGCCTTTTTTAAATAGAAATTTCATCTAAAAGATATAAATCTTAAAATTTCCTTCATGAATTTTGATTGATATTGGAGAGGAATTATTTAAAATAAAATTTAATGATAAGAGACCTTCTTTTATATTTTCACTTTACTTGAGGCCCTCTATTATAATTTTAATCCCATTTCCTTAGTGCAAAATTCCCAAAATCCACTTAAAGAATTTAAATATATGATGGGCATTTTGGGTTTCAACTGGGCTTCATTTTGAAAAAAAGGACATTAGATAGAACAATTACAAGATGATGTTTGCATTGACAGTTAACATAGTCAAATTCAGCCACTAAATTTAATTCATGAATTCCTATATTGGCTTTACATTATGGGGGCTTATTATTTGGTTTGGTGTTTTTATTTTTCTACAGCCCTTACTATATATGTTTTCACAAGGATCTCGAGGAGTTTTGATGTATCCCCACAAAATTATGATAGTGGAATAAACATGTTAATTCAAGAAGAAGAGATTACTGAATGTTGATATAGACCATGAGAGAAATGCCTCTAAAATCTGATTCTATGATCTCATAAGTGAGTTATAAATAACTTTTAAAGATTAAATTTAAGTGGATGCAAAATGCCTTCCTGAGCATGCCTAAACACCTCAACTAGATTAGCCTACATGGAGTTATTCAAAGAACTACGCAATTTCACCCCAAATTAATAAATTGTCATCGTAATGTCCCCTCTTTGAATAGGATTTAATTATAAAAAATAATAAAGTAAAATACAAAAGGATAAAAATAAGATTAAAATTAAAATTTAAAAGAATAAAATTAACTTTAACGAATAGTCAAAAGGCATGAAATGAAAAGTTGTGACTCCCTCAAACATGAGATATAGAAGGGAGAAGAGAAACTCATTTGAAAGGAGGCTGCAGGGAGGAAGAAGAAAGAAGGGAACATGTGAAAATAAGAACTAATGCAAATATGTTTGAAAGTTTAAAACAGAGATCCGTTAAATTCTCAGTTCATCAACCTCAAGGTGCCTATTTCAGATGTTGGGTTTATGTATTACACAATGAAATTAAGTTAGATGCCTTAAGATTGATACCTCTCCATATTTAACAAATATTTTTATTGAAGATAACTGAGCTAGTCTAGTACGGTGGAAGATTCACAAAGTTGGTCTAGTACAGTGGAAGATTCACAAAGTTATTCATTCTATAACTCCTCTTACTCTGTGCCTATTCCATAACCTTTGCCAACATACTCCTTGTCTATGCCAAAATAGGATCTTTGGAACAGGATATGGATATCCATCAAAGCATAATGAAAGGGGGGTTTTCATGAGATATTATAGTTGGAAATTCTGTTATAGACATATATGCAAAATGTAAAAGCATAGACAAGGCACATAAATTGTTTGAGAGAATGCCTCAGAGAAATGTGGTCTCGTGGACTGCAACAATTGCAAGATATGCACAAGATGGATTTGTTGAAAAGGTTGTAGAAACTTTCAATCAAATACACTTGGTAGGTGTAAATCCTAATTTCACAACCTTTGTCAGCATTCTCTCTGCTTGTGCTAAAATGGGAGTGATGCAGAGGATAGAATGATGAACCCTTTAAACAACCCAAAATGAGCAAAATTGTAGAAGTGTTCCAAGTGACCCTTTTAGGTCCTGATGGGCAAAATCTACAAATAGTCAACTCTAGGAGGTTTCAAGGCTTCAATAGGTTTGTTTTAGCATATCTAACATGTTCCAAACATCACCTTCAAGTTTCAACACCTCTGAAGTAAAAATGCATAGCAAACCAAAATGTTGTCAATGACAATTTTCAATTTCTGTAACAACAACAAGGTAAATTGGCAGATATATTTTGTTTTTCTCAAGTGACTCTCTGAAAAAATAACCTTTTCAAATACCCTTTATCCTTATATAAAACATATGTCAAGATTGGATGGGCTTCCTTTGGCAAAAATCAAAGTTTCTTCACAATGACCATGTCTTTAACAATGGAACAACTAGTGCATTTACAAAGCAACATATAGCAATACTTAATGTATGGACTTCAAACTTTTTATAGGCTCATCAAATGCCTTTAATTAGACAAATACACAATCAATTTCAGTCTATGGGTTTCTCACCCCCAAAAACCCCAATTCATCCCTTATAAACCCTTGTTCCTAGGGTATCACCAATCTCACATGTGTAACGACTTCTTTGACTAATTCCAAGTGCAAACATCAATGTTTCAACATCATAACCATGAATCAAAACTCAAACACTTCCCTCCTTAAGGCAAATCTCTCTCTATAGGATTGTCCCTTCAATCCTTAACCCTTGTTTTCACCTTTTTATTGTTGGTGGCCACCAAATATTCTGGTTAGATATTCATTATAGAGTTAGAAGCATTTGTACATGTTAGAAGAGTGCCATTCCATGAAGAAACAGTGGAAATTTCATGGGATGAGCATGATTTAATGAAAAAAAAACTACAAAATTGCTTGAAAACTGTCTGCTATAGCCAAGCAGTGAATAAAATTGAACAAAAAACTCACCAAATGGATTCAAGACTCGATTATTATTATCAAAAAATGTTTGGTAAGATAGCACAATACATTCCCAATCCAAAGATATGCAGAAAAACCAAGAATGCTTCAAATTGCTGTTCAAACCAAGCTTTTTCTATTCACTTTTCTGAGACAGTCCGTCCATTATATCTTCCAGTCCGTACAAACACATATTTATAGACTTGGGCATGGTAACTACCCCTCTTAACCATCTCCAACTGGTTTCATTTGCTAATCCTTCTTAAAATTTGAATTATGGGGTTTCCTTCCAAAATGGCTTTATAGTCGTTAACATTCAAATTTCAAATTTTAAACTACTAAACTATGCTCTTAAAGAGTTTATTGAATCTTCTAATTTATGTAATGACATGGTAAGGTTATGATAATCTATACGACCCTATCCAATGTCTTTTCTACCCTAGGCAACCCTAAGATGCAATTACAACTTGTTTTCAACATAGAAATCCATCAGGACATTATGCAATTTCATGACTTCCAATGCCTCCATGTGCCATGATTGGTTGAAGGATTGCCCAATTGAATCCAAGAGATGCTCCATGACCTCTGTAATGCCTTGGATCTCCAATGTTCCTTTGACAATCATATGATGCTCCTGCATCAATTTCACCACCTTTAAAGATGTTCTTGTCCCAAGAACCGTGTTTGGCATAAATTACTTCTTTTCCTCCATATCTCTACATATGGTGCATAGGAATGAAACCTCCTAAGGTAAAGTGTCTCTTCTGCTGATGTCCTGCATGAAAAACATTCAAACATTTGTTAGAAATCATAACTCCTGCCCTTGGGGCAGTCACCATTTCTGCCTTGGTTGTTTTCTTGACTGTTTGGACAGTCTTTATTTCTGCCTGTTTGGGGCAGTACCCCTGTTGTCCTTCCAATTGCTATTGCACCATCTTTTCATTGTCTTTTTCATGTCCTCTGATAGGATAGTACCAATCCCCCACTAACACTCCTTCACCACCTTTAAATCCTATCCTTATCTCTGTCACATAATTCAGAATTCTCTGTCCTTTATTCTCCACTACTTGTTGTTCCAACTTTATGCTTTTCCTAGTCTGACCTATATCCAATTCTCTGATTCTTCCTATGAGGAGAGATTCATTTCCCTTGCAAGGCAATGGTATCAACTCAAACCTTTTTCCATTACTCCACACTTGGTAGATGTTAGTGAAGCAATCATGTAACACTTTCCTAGAAACTTGCCAAGATCTTCCTAGGATAACATGTGCACAATTCATTTTTACATCACATAGAATCTGATCAGAGTACCCACCTATTGAGAAATTTAACATGGTCTGATAATGCACTATGAAATTTTGATTTTCCTCCACCCATGTAGCATAATAAGGCCTAGGATGGTGTTGAATAGGCAGTTTCAAAGCATTGACAACATCCCATGATATTAGATTGCTGCAAGTACCTGAATCTATGACTAATTTATAAACTTCACCTTATATTAAACAATTAGTCCTGAAAATATTTACTTGTGGTGTCCATTCCTCACCTCTCCTAAACATCTTTTAATTTCATATAATAACTAATTTATGTGCTTTTTCATGACTATGTTTGACTCATATAATTGTGATCTCTCTAGCTTGGCACAATTTATGGATTACCATGCACGCAATAGAAGTCAACATGACATTATTTGAATCCCTGTGGATGGTTTGACATTTATGCACATAGAGGAAAAGTGGCAACACTTCAAAGAACCTTGTAATCTCAGGCTTTCATTGGCAGCGGATGGTGTCAATCCATTTAGAGAGATGAGATCTGTTTACTCGGTGTGGCCTATTTTTGTGCAAGGTTCTAATAATGAAATCAGTGCACAAGGTTCTAATAATGATGCATCTGAGCCACAAGTAAATAAGCTAAATGAAATTTATTTCAAATTGAAATGTTTACCAATTAGTCTATTTGATGTTAAGTTCCAATATAAAGTGAGTATATCTGTTTTAAGCAAGCAATGATAACAATGCGTAGGATATTGGAATGCAGCTTGACAATCCTTCTACACAATTTGTGCATGATGAAGGTTCGCATGATGTGCATCCTAGTGGTGGAGGTATACATTTGCTATTAAAATTTTTATATGTAATTACAATTGGTGTTTGGATTAACGTAACATTTTGTATAGCAGCTTTAGAGGATCGAGGGGTTGGTGTTCATGAGCATGTTGAGGTTGAGTCCAGACAAAATGATGTGGCCAGATCAGGTAAAGAGCGCCACAGTTATGTTCTTTAAAATAATTAAATACTTTTAACAATTATAATAAAATATTTTTAATTTAACTCTTTTATTTGTTATTGCAGAGGACCCCCCTTTGCAGCAGCATAGGAATTTGAGATAATCAAGAATAGAGAACAAAACAACTGATGAGGGGGGAATTGATGATAACATTGATGCTCCTCTTAGAGCTTACATAGAAAAAAAAATTAGAAAGAAAAAAAGAAATGATTTTCATCTACATACCTTAATTGATAATGACTAAATTTTATGTCTCAATGAATTTAATTATGTGCTAATGAATGTTCATGAATTATGTGTTAATGCAGAATATTGATGAATGTTGCGTGTTAACGAATCTAATGTGTTAATGAATGTTATCATGTGATATTGATTGAATGTTACATTTTATTAATGGTTGAAAGAATGAATGAATGTTTACAGCACATATAATATTATTGTTTATGTCTCAAAATCTCTGAAGGGCGTGATTCCCTGAAGTCAATAAATTATGGCATATCCACCATCTTCAAAATGTGAGATGGGATATTTGAAGAAAGTGTATGCACACGTGTCATCTAGTAATTCTACTATTCGATGGTCTGATTCCAACAATCCATGACATCATGTGCACATGAGATTTACAAGTCTTTTATGGCTCCTTCATTGCTTGATAGACAGCTGAAAAGTCATGATCACCAAACCCCATGCTTCTGGCCTTCTTGAAAACCTTAAGAATTTTAAAAACCAGACAATTGAGATTAAACCATAGGCTAGAACTCCTTACCATATATATATATATATATATATATATATATATATATATATATATATATATATATATATTGTAAAAGTGATTTGAGCCAATTGCTAGCATAGCTTTTAAATTCATTCCGGTAGACAAAGAGAGAAAGATAAACTTACGATACCTCATTGGCTGCAGCAGCTACAGGCATAGATACTCTAGCATCATCTCCAAGAGCAAGTGCTAAATGCATATCCTTCTGTTTATGTTTCAATGGAAATGCTGGGGGGAACTTTTGTTGAATCATAGCTGGCCCTTTCAACTTAAACATAGGATTGCTGATTGCACCTAATTCCTATCATAAATCATTGTATTAGCAAAGATGGCACTGGTTTGCTGTCCTAAACCATTTTCCTCTTTGCAATGTCCTTAGCATTGCATGTTATGACCTACCTATTTGTTGTAATAGAACTTAAAAGTATGCTCAAAAGTATCAAAATAAAAGATAGGGTTCCCTGCAAAAGCATGCATAAAGAAGCCTACCAAGACATCTAACAACGTTTGCTGACTTAATCCGCTCTTATCAGTTAGAACGAGGCCTTCAGAGAATGCATTTTCCATGCTGTAATGACAACCGGGGCATGTCAAATATTGAAGAAGTTTGATATAAAATTGTAGGTCATGAAAAATTTAGCATTAAATAATAGTCTTATATGAATAACACGGAGTTTATAAGAATCTACACATAAAATAAAGCATTTTCTCTTAAAACCTGCAGTCTTCCTCAGGCATAAGAGTTGAAATTGTGTACAAACTTCCTCAACCCTATTGCCATACAGAAAATAAAAATTGATATCTTTGACCAAGCACGCTCCTTGTATATATGTGAAAATTTTGCTGCTTGATTTGTCATTGATGTGTGATTACCATTGTTAGAAATTTTAAGTAAACATACCAATAATAAGTACAATTATCACAAGGAAAATCTTTTGATTTATGATTCTTATATTAATGAGAATTTACATTAATTCTTTTGTCTAATGATTGTCAGACCATAAATCTACTAAATATTGAAATGGAATATCGATTGATTTGACTGTGGCTAAAGGAGTTCACGACGGATTCCATGCTTGTTGCATGATCGCATGCGGCTTCCCAAGCGCATGCGACCATGCGACAAGCTTCTAGCCGTCACTGTTACTTGGGTGTTCGTCGCCATTGTGACGTATATGCATAGAATTATGACGGATTTGCTGTATTAGCGACGCCCAAATGTCATTGTAGTTTCGATGGGTGTACGTCACACTTGCGACGGTTACACATAGAATTACAACGGATTTCATGCTTGTCGCATGATCGCATGCGCCTTCCCAAGTGCATGCGACCATGTGACAAGCGTCTAGCCATCGCAGTTGCCTAGGTGTACGTCGCACTTGCGATGGTTACACAGGAGTTCACGATGGATTTCATGCTTGTCGCATGATCGCATGCGGCTTCCCAAGTGCATGCGACCATGCGACAAGCCTCTAGTCGTCATAGTTTTGGTGGGTGTTCATCGTACTTGCGATGGTTACGCATAGAATACGGATTTCCTGTATTGGTGACGCCCAAATGCCGTCGCAATATCGGACAAGCGCGTCGTAAGTACTATAGTATTCATCACCATTGCGACACTAATATAAGGAATTGCAACGGGGTTGATGTCACAATGAAGGGGCTGCATAGCGACGGATTGAAGTCGTAATTACGATGGAAAAGGAAAGACGTCGTATTTTGCGACTAAAAAATAGCGACGTCTATTACTGTCGCAATTGCAACACATGGCTGTCTCAATTGCGACACATAACCGTCGCAAATTGATGCCAAATTTATTAGTGGAGGTAAAGATTTATTGGAGATGTAATAATTGATTGGTGATGATCCCTATGTAGTTTTGATTTAGGCCATTCATATGGATCATTGATCAAGTATTTTCTAGATGATTCCATAACCCTAATTAGGTCAAATCTCTATGACAGGGTAAAAGTACAAACCCATGTCACACTTTTATAAAGGAAAAGGTCGACAACATGCAAATTTTTCAACTTTAACGACATAAAAGTAACATTTCTATTTAGAAGTTGAAGATGATGTAAACTAATGAAATGTGTAAAATTTGATGAAGTTTATGCTTATAATTTTTTCAAAAAAATTTGAACAAAAATTGACATAGTTTTTAATTTTTGAAGTCCATTTTTTATTGTTTAAATATGTTGAAAATCTAGGGTCTAGTTCCCATAGAAAAAACTATAAGCAAATAATATTTTTTTCCTCTGATTTCAAAATATGTTTTAGATGACATGTATAGCTAGTGCATAAAAAAGAAAAATTGGATTTCGGTATATATTTTGTCTGTTATAACTATCTAAAGTCGATGTTATCCGAAATTTACAATTTTTTGTTCCCACTAAATTTTCCCTATCAAATCTACACCATTTTAAAAAAAATTTATATATTCTTGAAGAGGACTCTCTCTTCTACTGTTAAATATAAGGTTTAAATTTTTCTGAAATGATTTGCTATTTTTATTTTTTTCGAACGAGCGTGTTCTTAAATATTAAAATACCTACTTGAAGTATTTTCAACTTATAATATATTATATGAAATCAAAACGTAATAAAAATTACATGACCATAATCTTGACTATGAGCTCTACAAAATAGTATTTTTAGATTTTCAAGAAAGTTAAATTTTGACAGAGAATTGAGATCCAGAAGTGAGAAATTCTGATAGTCTCATTTTTTTGCTTATTTGGCTGCCACATGGGATTCCACATGGGTTCGGCTGGAACAGATTTGGCTGAATCCATGGACGACCAAACACGGTCCTGTGGATGACCATGCCCCTCGAATCTCATATTTTTAAATATGATTTTTTAAATTAAAATAATTGAGAATTTTATAAAATCCGGCCAGGAATAAATGGTTTTTTAAATAAAATCATTTTTTATAGAGTTTTAATAGTTTTTTCAAATTTATTAATTATTTTAAATTTTTTTTAATTAAAACATTCTTCAATTAATAAGTTTGAATTATGAACTTACTAATATTATTTTGGATTTTTTTTGGGAAGAATTGTTTTTTGAATTAAAAAATTTGACAAATTGATAAAATCCATCAAAAAATAAATGATTTTTTAAATAGAATCATTTTTTATAGAGTTTTAATGATTTTTTTCAAATTTATTAATTATTTTAGTTTTTTTTTAAATTTTAATTAAAGCATTGTTCAATTAGTGCTTGAATTGAAGCTAAAGCAGTACTTGAATTATATGGTTTTGTGTTTGCAGGTGAATTGAAGCTCTCAATCTAAATAATTTTTGTAGGTGAATTGAAGCTCTCAATCTGAACAGTTTTTGCAGGTGAATTGAGGTTCTCAATTTGAACAAATTTTGCAATGGGGAATAAAAGGAATAGAGCAAAAAAATATGATCTAATATAAGGGATGACAAAATGAAAGGTCATATAAAATGTAATCAAGATCAACTTGTTGAAGTTCAAGAGCTTGTTGAAGTTCAGGAAGAACCTATTGATATTCAAGAAGATGCAATACAAGCAGGGGAGCAAATTGGTAGTTCTAGAGGTGGAAATATATCTTTTGGCATGGGCAATTTGATGGAGATGAATGAGGATTCACTTTTTAGTCAAATTTCATCTGAACAAATGTTATCTGAAAGTACAATTAAAACCCATTGCAAAAAAATTTGGGATTAATATTTTGAAAATAAAAGTATGGTTGGAAGAGCTAAATTATTTGTTAGGTTATTTAGGAAAAAAGAAATGACTCCTGTTTTGGAGTTGTTGGGTGTTGATAACAAGAAAAACTCAGGAGACAATGTAAATTGAACAATAGTTCAAAATTTGCAAGATGCATTGAACAACATTAATAACTCAAGTCGAGGAGCTGATTTAAGTGTTGCACATAGAGCATTGATGACTACTTTATCTAGTAGGAGGTTGACACAGAGAAAACAAGTACATGCAATTTCTGATTTACTGAATGTATCTAGAAAAACTATTCAAAGATATATCGGGAAGAGAAATATGTTAGATGAAAACATTAAAAAAAATTGCGTAAATATTTGTAGGCTTCCTCGAAAAGACAAAATTTTTGAAGATGCAAAAAAGTTGGTCATTGAATATTGGACCCCTCACTTTCATGTTTCTTCTAATAGAAGGGATACAATACATATGAAAGATGGAGAGACTGGTATGAAAATTACACATCCAAAACATTTTATAGATACTTGACACAAAGTGAATTATTTGAAGCATTCAAGCAAAAAATTTTAGATGTGAAAATATGTCAAAGAATGTTTGAGAGGTTACACCCTTGCTTTGTACGCATAAATAAGGTTCGTAAAAATTGTTGTTATCGAAATCATGTTAAGTTTCATCTATACTTGAAATCATATAAAAAAGTTATGGCAGTTCTTGACTCAAATATGGTCATCCTTGGAAGTACGACACAATTTGTGAAGTCTATTTTATGTGATAAATTAGAAGATTTAGATAAGTTTAAAGTACAATGTATAAAGAATGCATGCAATGATTGTGGAGATTTGCATAAATTTCCATTGCAAATTGAGAATATTAATGTTTCAACACTAGTTTTGTGGAAAAGATTTGAATATGAGACATATAGAACAAAGAACGAAGATGAATCCAAAAAAATTGTATTGAAGGAGAGTGAATTGCCCTACCTTGAGTTTATGGCCAGATTTTGTACTCTAATTTATCCACATATCCAACATTGTCATGGTGCACGATGAAAAGCTAAACAGTTTCATGATTCCAAAGATTATTTTCCACCTGGTTGTATTCTTTCAATTATAGATTTCTCTTAGAACTATACATTTCCCCCTCAAACAGAGCTTTAAGCTCAATATTATCATTCTGATCAAGTTGCAATATTTGTGCAAGTGACCTATAGACATGCACAATTTGATTTGGATGAGGTAGAAAGTACCGATCCAAATGAACACATTATCATCAAGGAGGTTCATTTCTATATCAATGATGATAAGGTTCATGAAATGAGCTATGTGGCTCATTGTTTTGCAATATTTTTTGAAGATATTGCAAATCACAGGATAAAGACTTCACAACACTAGATTTGGTCTGATGGTTGTGCAGGTATGTGTATAGATACTTCAATTTATTTTCATTGTCATTTAATTATTTGTTAAATTATTAAAGGATGACATGTATGTATGGATGTACAAATTTATTTTGTAGGACAATTTAAAACTGTAAAAGTCTTTAATTGGCTAGCCATGCAACATGCTAGACGCAATGTTAAGTTTTTGTGGAACTTCTTTGAAAGTGGACATGGGAAAGGTAATTTATATTTTGTTGTAAAATTTTAAATTAAATTTTGATTTCGTGTTCATGTCTATCTTTTCATAATTGTTGATCTAAAAATGTGCAACTTTCATTTCATATTTGTAACAGATATAGACCGATCTAATCCTTACAATTGTCAAAGAATTGTTGGTATTAGAAGTTTACATCAATTGATCACTACAGGACAATGCAAGCCTCTTTTGATTCAAGTAAGAGAAAAATTATATTTTTGTGCTCACTGCATTGAGGACAATCCATTGAGTCAATGTGAGAATATTGCAAATGGATATGTTTCACGATGGGATATGAAGGAGTTAATTAGAATGCCTCCTTATGAAGATGATGACATTGACATAAACATTCATGATCCTATATATTTAGTTAATTATGAGTGTGTTTCTGATTTAATTTTTACAGGTGCGTGCACATACATGTTCTTTTATTTAATTTTAATTTATCGTACAAGTGATGTTTAATTTTAATAGAATCCATTTGTATAGGTGATATTTTTGCTATAGTTGCAGATCCTGACAATGCAGAAAGTGTATATTATTATCTACTAAGATGCATGAGAGCAAATTTATACAAGTTGACAGAACAAATTGTAGATGATGATGGACAGACATATCCAACTAGTTCAGTTGTTATTGAAAGAACCTATTATCAGAAAATAAAGGTCGACAAAAATGGTGTTCAATTTATTGAATACACGTGTGGCCAAAAAGTTCTACATTACAGTCACTTGGTTATAGCAACAAAGTTGCAATTTGAGACATTGCAAAAAAGAGGACGTGGCAATCAGAAGTGGAGGTTGTCTATTGAAGAACATGAAAAACTTTTGGAGATAATAAAAGATAGAGAGAATCTAGATGATATGTATCAGGAGCTTTAGAATAAACTTCCTTTTGTGGCTCTTGTACTTTCATATTTGAACTCTATAGTTTGAAGTTTCATGTTTGAACTCATATATTGTATGTTTTTATGTATGTTAGTTAATTAATTGTATGCTTTGATTAATTAGTTAGTTAATTAAATGTATGCTTTGATTAATGCTTTTGGTAATTATTGTATGCACCCTAAAATAGTCGCCTAGACTTTGGGCCCCCATTCAAAAATTTATCAAATCCCTGAATCAATATTTTCAAAAATCAGCATTTTTTCAATAATATCAATTGCCTTGATCAAATCATGTTTCATCATTTTTGATTATTTGCCTTGGGCTAACCATTTTATCCTAAAGTCTTTATTTATTTAAAAGAAATATTTCCTCCCCTTTTATTAAATAAAAAGCCCCCCACTTTTTCCTCTTATCCTAAGTTGCACAAACAAAACATTATTCTTATTTTATAAAAAGGGAAAAAATACTTATTGTCTCATATGGACACAAAAGTCAACTCTTATTTTCCCATTGGAGGATACTTGTGCACATGGATTGCTCCTCTTTCAAGCTCGACCCTTGATTAAAACTTTTGCCTCTTAATCTCCATGGTCCATTTCTCCTCATTTCCTATAAAAGAAGAGCTCTCTTCCTCATTCTAGGTCATTCACTTTTATGCTAACTTTATGCTGCAAGAATTCTTGAAGACTTTGAAGCTTTTTGGAGATCATTGTTGAATCACATCTTGACTTTATTCATTTCTTCATAGTTTAGTTTTCATTCTTGCATAGTAGCTTCATATTTCATGCTTTCATAGTTTAGATTTCCTTTCATGCTTTAGAGTAACTCATCTAGTTTAATAGGAAGGATTGTAACACTTGCTATTTCCATTTCATAGTTTAGATTGTACTTTCATCTTCATAGCATAGATTTCATATTTGCATCTTCATTCTTAGCTTACTTGCATTGCATTTCATTTGATTCTTGGAGATATTGGCATTCTTGCCCTTGTCTTCACTTGAATCTCTCATTGTGTGGTTGACTAGCAAGATCATTAAGTTTATTAGCTCTAGCTGAGAGCAATTCTACAATCTTGCAACTCCATACATAGAGAGCTATGGATCAATTTTTGAGACCTCATTCTTGAGTGTTCTTGATTGTAATGATTCATAGAAGTGCACTATTTTGTGTATACATTTTTGGCACCCACCGTGGGAAAATCTCTAAGTGGTGAAAACTTGGAAACAAGCGCTACTTGAGGCCTTTTGCACCCTTGTCTTTTAGTATGCATCCTCAAAACTTAGCCATTCTTCATCATGCCTTGACCTTATTTGACTTTGTCTCTTGGTCCTTTAGGTGAATTTGTCCAAGCAGTAAAAATAAAATAAAATCTCTAAGTGGTGAAAACCTGGAAACAGGCGCTACTTGAGGCCTTTTGCACCCTTGTCTTTTAGTATGCATCCTCAACACTTAGCCATTCTTCATCATGCCTTGACCTTATTTGACTTGGTTTATAATTGGTCTTTATTTTTGTCTAGGGGGCATACCTGTTAGCATAGGTCTTTTAGGTGCGTTTGTCTCTTGGGGCATTTCACAAATGGTGTTTTTCAACACCACCCCAAACAGTGTTTTTCAACACTACCCTAGCATCAAGTGTTTCTCAACACTTATCAGATATCCTACCCGCAGTCTAGCATGATAGGGTATTTCTCATTGGCAGATGTGATACTCAAAGTTTGACTCTATGACCTACACACATGCACTTAAACACTCAACTCGCTGAGACTTGATTGACTTTGTTTTCTTTGTGTGCTGTATATGATGATTTCTTTGATGAATGTTATCTCCCTATGATAGTTTTCAATGATGCATAGCTAAAAGACTAAGGGTATGAGGACATGTTTTATTTCTTTATCTGCTTGTGGGTATATCTTGTTGGTCCTAATTGTCATTAGCATTTATGCTTGATCCACTCGACTCTAGGATCTACAAGGTATTATCTTTGACTGTTTATACAAGTGCATACTTATAGTCATCTTGACTTTCCTTGTGTCTCGATGCGAGTATAATCTTGCTATAGCAAACTTAGGTAATCTCACTGCACTAGTCATCTTGGCCTACATGTCTTTGGTGCCTAGGTGGGATTCCCACATTCTATTGGATATAGATCATATTCATATACCCATAGTCATACTAGTGTGTATTGTATGATCTTGCAATGCTACCAATAAAGCTCGATGATGATTATTAGATGTCTATTGGCGTTGTGACCTTGCAAGTCAACCACTTTCATAGTAGCTTGCATTTTAGGTTCATGATAGTCTAGTTTTGCATCTTGCATATGGAGAGAGCTCTCCTTTCATCTTTTACAGACTAGTCAGTCAACTGCGCTCGCCTTTCGCTTCTTCTTGATCATGTCTTTCGCTTCTTGTCTTTCATATCACATCCTTTTCACCCCCCTTTTATAGCATTTTGACTTTTTGACCAATTTTCAAAATACCTCAAAATTGCGCAAAAATTGCACCCCTAGTTAATTTCGACGTCCTGGATCCATTTTCGGACTTGAAATCAAAATCTGAGGTCATCTTGATAGTCAAAATTGCATTTCAAAAATTTCTCTTTCTTCTGTGCAATTGACTAACCTCTCGAGGCATACTTCTTTGATCTTTGATGGAATTCCTTCCTTTTCATGTCTTTCACACTTCTAGTCTTCCATTCACCCCATTTCTTTTCTTCTCATTCATCACTAGGGCATGTTTTCACTGCCTAATGGTTATCCTGTTATCCTTTATCTTCGATTATGATTTCATTATGATTTGATCATCTTTTATCAATCTGTTGTTCTCCTCTACCTGATTTCGATTTCAAGTCTGAGGGGGTAGTACCTATTGGATTTAATCCTTGATTTTCTTGATTCAGATATTTTTTTATGAGCTTTCGCTCAGCTTGAGATTTTTATCTCTTATTTTGAATGTGATCCCAAAATGAACTCATGTCCAAAATCTTTTTATTATTTTTTTTTGGACGTGTTCCCAAAATGAACACATGTCTGAGTTGTTTTGTGATCCCGAATCGATCTCACATTTCAATTCTTCTTTGACCACATGTGTTCCCAGAATGATCACACATTAGTCAAATAAGGGCAAATGTATGCACCCTAAAATGGTCGCCTAGACTTTGGGCCCCCATTCAGCAATTTATCAAATCCCTGAATCAATATTTTCAAAAATTAGCATTTTTTCAATAATATCAATTTCCTTGATCAAATCATGTTTCATCATTTTTGATTATTTGCCTTGGGCTAACTATTTTATCCTAAAGTCTTTATTTATTTAAAAAGAATATTTCCTCCCCTTTTATTAAATAAAAAGCCCCCCACCTTTTCCTCTTATCCTAAGTTGCACAAATAAAGCATTATTCTTATTTTATAAAAAGGGAAAAAACACTTTTTGTCTCATATGGACACAAAAGTCAACTCTTATTTTTTCACTGGAGGATACTTGTGCACATGGATTGCTCCTCTTTCAAGCTCCACCCTTGATTAAGACTTTTGCCTCTTAATCTCCATGGTCCATTTCTCCTCATTTCCTATAAAAGAAGAGCTCTTTTCCTCATTCTAGGTCATTCATTTTTATGCTAACTTTATGCTGTAGGAATTCTTGAAGACTTTGAAGCTTTTTGGAGATCATTGTTGCATCACATTTTGCCTTTCTTCATTGCTTCATAGTTTAGTTTTCATTCTTGCATAGTAGCTTCATATTTCATGCTTTCATAGTTTAGATTTCCTTTCATGCTTTAGAGTAACTCATCTAGTTTAATAGGAAGGATTGTAACACTTTCTATTTCTATTTCATAGTTTAGATTGTACTTTCATCTTCATAGCATAGCTTGCATATTTGCATCTTCATTCTTAACTTACTTGCATTGCATTTCATTTGATTCTTGGGGATATTGGCATTCTTGCCATTGTCTTCACTTGAATCTCTTACTGTGTGGTTGACTAGCAAGGTCATTAAGTTTATTAGCTCTAGCTGAGAGCAATTCTAAAATCTTGCAACTCCATACATAAAGAGCTATGGATTGATTTTTGAGACCTCATTCTTGAGTGTTCTTGATTGTAATGATTCATAAAAGTGCACTATTTTGTGCGTACAATTATGTTTTAGTTAATTACGTTAGTTACTTACTTAATTAATTATATGCTTTGATGCATTACCTCCCCTTAAGACATTAGTTAGTCATAATTAAGTAATCTAACTAACATAATTAGGTAACTAACATAATTACCTACTTAATTAATTGTCCTAATTGTTAGTCTGTTAATTATGTTACTTTATTTGTGCTTTTGGTAATTTTGTTAGTTAATTATGCTTTAGTTAATTATGTTACTTAATTAATTGGTAATTGTTACTTACTTAATTAATTGTATGCTTTGATGCATTACCCCCCCTTAAGACATTAGTTAGTTACTTATTTAATTGTTTTTTACTTGCATGACATTAGTCAGATTACTTAATTATGTTAGTTACCTAATTATGTTAGTTAGATTACCTAATTATGTTAGATTACTTAATTATGTTAGTTAATTATGTTAGTTACCTACTTAATTAATTATCCTAATTGTTAGTCCGTTAATTATGTTACTTTATTTATGCTTTTGGTAAATTTTTAACTAGTTAATTATGCTTTAGTTAATTATGTTAATTAATTAATTGGTAATTGTTACTTAATTAATTAATTGTGTGATTTGATGCATTATTTCCCCTTAAGTCCTCCCCTTAAGACATTAGTTAGTTACTTATTTAATTGTTTTTTACATAGATGACATTAGTTAGATTACTTAATTATGTTAGTTACCTAATTATGTTAGTTAGATTACCTAATTATGTTAGTTAGATTACTTAATTATGTTAGTTACCAAGTTAATTAATTGTCCTAATTATTAGTCCGTTAATTATGTTACTTTATTTATGCTTTTGGTAATTTTGTTTTTGATTAAAGGGAAACAGGATTTGAAGGGGCCCCAAAACCCTGTACATTTTGGTCATATAAGATTTTCAAAGAAGCACTCTAAAAAGGAACAAATCAAGACCACAACGAGGGTTTTGAAACAGGCTCCCACAACTTGGAGAAAAAATGGTACCAGAAGAAGGAAATTGAGACCCTGACTAAAGAAGCCGCTGCAAGAAAGATATTTCAATTTTAATCAATAGCCCTGAAACTACCAACGGTCAGCAAAGAGAACCTGCCAACCACAGAGATAGATCATTTCTTCCCCTTCTGGGAACAGAGGGACATATCAAAAGAGGGTAGATGTTTAGATCTTTTTTTTCCTTTAACAGAAGTCCACCCATCTTCTATATTCTTAGCCAAATCTTGCCAAGATATCGAATCAAGAACCGTGGCACCCAAAGACATGGAATCAAGAGATTGTCCCAGGATAGGGCCACTGGTATCTAGAGATGTTGAATTGAGAGATGAATCTATAGCAATCATTGCAGCGTGATCCAATGAAGCATTGTCAGTAGGAGGGACAGACGCCTCACAACCAACTAAGACCTGAACAACTGAATCTAAACTAATCAAAGAACCAGGTAAGGATGCATATCTCAGGGGAGAGCTAGAGGTGGTACTAAGATGTGTAGGGGCCTCAGAAGTCTCCTAAGAGGAAGAAACAACCTAAGAAAAGCTTCAAGAAGTCGAGGCCTTTACAACAGAGTAATGATGGGAGGAGGCTCCCTTCCACCAAGAAGTGGGTTTTTTAACCTTTTCCAATCCACATTGATCCGCTAAGTGACCAGTTTTAAAACATCTCCTGCATCTGAAGGGGAGACCTTCATAATCCAAGGATTGAATCCAGGATCCTTTAGGATGTTGTAGCTTTATCTTTTTCTAAAGACCCTTGGAATAATCTAAATCAACTAGGATCCTAGCATATGTGGAATGAAGAATATCATCAGATTCCTCATCAGCCATCAAAAAATCTCCAAGAGCCTCCCCCACAGCCTTGAACAGAGAATTAACCCAAAAGTGAAGAGGGAGGTTGGGAAACCTCACCCAAGTGGGAACCTTTGAGAAAGTATCTATAGAGGCATCAAAGTCAAGGTGCCAAGGCTTCACCATGAGCATGAACTTGGCATCCCAGCTAAAAAAGTGATTGCAAAGAATCAATTTCCTGTCAGCTGGATTCTCAAACTTAGCTATGAAAAAACCCCTCACAAGAGGAAATATGTGAACTATTTATGAAATAATGGGTTCCCACTAGTAGGTGATCCAAGCATGCAAATCTGGGAGACTTGGCCAAAAGCCCTTGAACCTGCAGATGAGACCATGATCCGCGAATACTGAAGACACAACATCAATATCTTTCACAACCTTGTCAACTAGAGGGATGATTAGAGGGTTAGAGACTCGGAGAGGGGCATCACCTCTGAGACCGGGAGCGGTTGTAGCAGACATAGGAGGGCAAGCTGCACCAGGAGATCCAACATCCCCAACCGCCTTAGAAAACTAATCCCTACCAGAGGAGAGGGATGGGTCCTTAGCAAGCGCATTAAGCATGAGCTACAAGGAGACATCAAAACTCCTCGTAGGACCCAGAGATGAAAGGTCGCTAGAGATAGCAACGTCTGCAACAGAAGCGATGACAACAGAGGCTGCAGAAGCCCTAGTCATGTCATGGGTAGGAGCCATTTTTTGTGGCTCCTTTTGGTAATTTTGTTAGTTAATTATGCTTGAGTTAATTATGTTAGTTACTTAATTACTTGGTAATTGTTACTTAATTAATTGTATGCTTTGATGCATTACCTCCCCTTACGACATTAGTTAGTTACTTATTTAATTATTTTTTACTTACATGACATTAGTTAGATTGCTTAATTGTTAGAAATATCTGAAATAACATTAGTACATGGCATAACATAATGTATACATAACATGTATAAAAATAAGTCTAAAAGATGAAATAACACACAAACATATAACATGTAATGTATAAAATATGAAATAACACACAACCATATACCATGTATGTATATATGAAATGACTAAAATATCTACATGTATCTATGAAATGTCTAAAATATGAAATAACATGTATATATGAAATGTCACATGAAATATCTAAAATAACATGGTCGCTCAACTAGGGCCATGTCCTAATCTGTGACTTGATGGCAGTGCACCTCCTCCTGATGTTTGTGTACAATAAACAAAATATGTCACGCATACATACATGTATAATAAATTTTAAATACTTATGATCATAGAAAAATTAACTTTTTGAACAAACATCTCAATGTACTTGTGTATCATGATGGATAGGATCACGTGGAGTTTGTAAATCTCCATATGGTGCAGCATCCTCGCCGATAACCTCATGTAGTACACATATATATAACATATATTAATCAAAATTCAAATATATGTGTAAGTTTTTTAAATAAATAAAAATTAAATTAAATTATATATACCATAGTAGCCTCTAATACTCTCCTGAAAGCGCTCAAATCTGACTCATGTAATGACATTTGTGTAGGATCAATCTAGTCGTTTGTAAGAAATGTAGTAAAAATTTAACGACCTGGATGTGATGAAGTGGCCTGCGTGGTCTGATGATGAGCTGTATGTGGTGCAGTCTGCAGAGGAGCTGTAGGTGGTGGTGTAGTTTGTTGAGGACCTGTCAGTGGTACAGTCTGCGAAGGAGCTGTAGGTGGTGGTGTAGTCTGCTGAGGACTTGTCGGTGGTGCAATCTGCGAAGGAGCTATAGGTGGTGGTGTAGTCTGCTGAGGACTTGTTGGTGGTGCAGTCTGCGGAGGAGCTGTAGTTGGTGGTGTAGTTTGCTAAGGACCTATTGGTGGTGCAATCTTTTGAGAACCTAATCCATCTTCTGAGAACCTGATCCAGTATGTCTAGTAAGAAAGGTCTTGACAAATGATGGAACCTCCCTGAGCGGAACCCCACTGAGCATTTGTATGGTCTGCTATGCACAAAGTAGATCACTGGATAATAATGCGCTCTTATGTCGCAAATGGTCCATATTTGATATAGCTGTAACCTCTAGGGGAGATGGTATGTCGACTATATCATATGGATCACCACTAGAGGATGCATCCTGTGCAGGTGGAGGAATGTTGGAATGAGAATTTAACATGTATCTCCCCACACGATCAGACGACATCTCTTGAACCTGTGTGGCGATACTCGCTATACTAGAATAAACCTCCCTCCTCATCTTGATTTCTCACACACTCTCTCCTATAGCTGCCATTTCCAAACCTTTTGGTACGACCAAAAGGTTTGGACCCACCCTTGCCCGCTTATTAGTAGGCACAAGGGCATCAGGCGCTCTGAACCTATTGGATAATCTCCCTCTCCCCTGCCCAACATGATCAGGATAATCTGTATAATCAACATCATGCTGCAAATGAAATTCTGCAAACAATTATTTGCAGAAATATAGTGGAAGCTCATCCTTTTGAGGCCACATGTGATGAGCAGCCAACCATCGAGGATATATAAATGGTGCCACAAGGTCATCCTCATATCTCGTGACCAGGTACCCTCTGACCTTATCCATGTCTCGATAATGAGGAAACATGATCTTCACCATAGCAGTGGCAACATCTGTATCAATCTGCCTATACTTCACAGTGCCAGTAACACTACGAGACAAAGAAGTATAGAATGTATTAATGATGATAGTATCATATGGGTTGTATGATTGAATTGTGTAATACAATACAATACAATACACATTTATATATGTGTAATATGATACACATTTATATAGATTTACATATATGATATGTTAATATGTAGGTGTGTGTGTGTGTGTGTGTATATATATATATATATATATATATATATATATATATATATATATATATATATATATATATATATAGAAATTTAAGAAAGATACATGTTACAAATTTAAGATCATCTAGTTTAAAAATAAAATATATATATATACATGTACATACAAATTTAAGAAACATACATGTTACACATTTAAGATCATCTAGTTTAAAAATGAAATCTATATATACATGTACATACAAATTTAATAAACATATTAATCTTAGTAAGTCTTAAGGGGTCGTATTAATCATGTTACCTATCTTAATTGGTCATATTAGTCACATGTTAACTCTTAATTAGTCTTAATTGGTCAATTAATAGGTCCTAATTGGTCAAGTATTAGTCACATGTTAGGTCTTAATTGGTAGGACTATTAGGTCTTAATAGGTCATATTGGACCTAATTGGTCAAGTATAGGTCCTATTGGCTCTTAAGGGTGGACTATTAGGTCTTATTAGTAGGTATTAGGTCTTATTCTAGGTCGTATTAATCAATTTACGTGTTATTAGTCATATTAGTCACATGTTACTTGTCTTAATTGGTCAATTAATAGGTCCTAATTGGTTAAATATTAGTCACTTGTTAGGTCTTAATTGGTCATATTAGGTCTTAATCAATTTAGGTGTTATAATTAGTCATATTAGTCACATGTTAAGTCTTAATTGGTCAATTAATAGGTCCTAATTGGTCAAATATTAGTCACTTGTTCTAGGTCTTAATAGGTCATATTAGTCACATGTTAAGTCTTAATTAGTCTTAATTGGTCAATTAATAGGTCCTAATTGGTCAAGTATTAGTCACATGTTAGGTCTTAATTGGTAGGACTATTAGGTCTTAATAGGTCATATTGGATAGGTAATTGGTCAAGTATAGGTCCTATTAGTTCTTAAGGGTGGACTATTAGGTCTTATTAGTAGGTATTAGGTCTTATAAGGTAGTATTAATCAATTTAGGTGTTATTAGTCATATTAGTCACATGTTAAAAGTCTTAATTGCTCAATTAATAGGTCCTAATTGGTCACATATTAGTAACTTTTTAGGTCTTAATTGGTCAGGTATTAGGTCTTAATAGATCCTATTAGTTCTTAAGGGTCCTATTAGGTCTTATTAGTAGCTATTAGGTCTTATTACTCATGCTAGGTCTTAAGGGGTCCTATTATGTCTTATTAACATGTTAAGTCTTAATTAATCTTAATCGGTCAATTAATAGGTCCTAATTAGTCTTGAGTATTAGTCACATGTTAGGTCTTATTAGATCGTATTAATCAATTTAAGGGTCTTATTAATCATGTTAGATCTTAATAGAAAATATTGCATGTCTTATTATTCATGTTAGCTCTTAAGGGGTCTTATTACATCTTGTTAATCATGTTAGTCCTTAATTGGTCAGAGAGAAAGAGAGAAAGTTCATGTTGGTTTCTTGTATTTTTGTTTATGTTAGTTTCTAGTGTTAGAGTTTAATAGGAAATATTAATCATGTTAAGGGTCCTATTAGATGTTAAGGGTCTTATTAGGTTTTATTAGCTCTTAAAGGGTCCTATTACGTCTTGTTAATTTCATGTTAGGTCTCAATTGGTCAGAGAGAGAGAGAAATTTTATGTTGGTTTCTACTATTAGAGTTTATGTTGCTTCATGTTCTAGTTTCATGTTGGTTTAATGTTAAGGTTCATGTACGTTTCATATTAAGGTTTATTTTTTAATTATGTTAAGGGATCTTTTTTTAAATTAGGTTTCTGGTTAGGGTTCATGTTTATTTAATGTTAAGGTTTATGTTGGTTCATGTTTTAATATCATGTTTCTAATCATTTATATATGTTTTCCTAATGTTGTGTAACATTTTCGTAATATTTTAAAATATATCTAATAAAAATAAATTAACTAACTAACTAACTAACACATTTTATTAATTGAAAAAAAAAATTATATTAATTAAATAACTAAATCTACATAAAATCATATTATTTAATTTCTACAATTAAAAATAATAAAATTACATGAACAAAAATAACTATTAAATTAACTTTTTTATTTAAATTATAATTATTTAATATTAAATTAAAAAAAACTATTCAATTAACATTTTTATTTAAATTATAATTATTTAATATTAAATAAACAAAAACAACTTTAAAACTTTAAAAAAATATTAAAAAACCTTAAAATAAAAAAATAAAAAAATGGCCTACCTCTTTCGGCCGAAATACAAATGAGCCTTCCCATTGAAATTTTTTGGTTTATGTAGCTTTTTAGGGTTTCAGCCAGAACCCTTCCGGCCGAAATCGTTATGGTTGAAATGGTTCCACCCGGAACCCTTGTGCCACATAGATGCCACATGGCACCGAGTGGGCACCACCTAGTTTCAACCGAACCTATTCTGGTCGGAACCCTTTCGGCCAGAACCGTTTCGACCAGAACCATAAAATTTGTCCTCTATTGCGACACAACTTTGTACTTTTACCTGATATAAGAATTGTCAAGATGTCAGATAACATGAAAAGAGAAGTGAAGTAGCCGCCTACATGAGACATCTCAAGATCATACAGGGTTGTGAAGCTAATCTGATATTAGTTAAGGGATTAGCAGATTTGATATTTAGCAAAGTAAGTTGCTACATCCAAATCAATTTACTGTTACTTTCTAACAATTTTGGCAGAAAAATCTCTTAACAGAGTAGACCTAACCGTCTTTTTCAAATCTCTTAACCAAGTGCACACTTAACAGTGTTGCTAAAATCCTCTAACAAGGTAGATCTTAATAGGTCTTAAATGTTATTCCTAATAGGGTAAGATCATCAGAAGTGATCAAAATTGTAATCCCTAACAAGAAATTTTATTATTGCAGCAGTGAAGCTTTGTGGGTGTCATCTCCACTGCAGTTTTTACCTTCTAACAAGGGTTTATGCATACCAAAATACATGTGTCAAGTGTATGAAGTTTCATGATTGTTTACTTGTTAGATTAGAAGCATTAAATATTTCAGTTATGTTATTAATGAATGAAAATATTAGATATGATAGTCAGTTAATGAAAGACACTATCACAAGGATTAAGATCAATTTTTTTTAGGTATACTAATTCACCCCTCCCCTCTTAAGTAACTCACCTTTCTATAATCCCAACAATTGTGACTTTAGAGGTGTCAATGTTGATGATTAGTATCCATAATTAAATTAAATGTATTCCTTACATATAAAAGAAACAAAAATCACATGATGCCACTGCATGAATGCATCAATAAAACATATTTGATGATGTGCCAATAAACCTTACCTATAAGTAAAAGATTTATTAGCTAAGTTGCTTTAAAATTAGAAAGTTAGTAAAAATTTCCATGTAAGATTTTGAGAAGAATAAAGCTAGGATGATCAACTATAAGATCATCTCCCTTAGTATCTTTCTCTTTTTCCCTTTTTATATCTCTTCATTTCTCTTTATCTTTCTATGTTTCTCCTCCTAGATATTCATACTCTCTATTTTGATGAAGATAACATTAAGATTTGGTTTTGTTAGTTTTTTATTTATAAATATAGAGAACCATTGATACAAAAACTATGATATAATCAAATTCAAAAAGTATCTTCATTAATTCATAAATTTTGAAAAAGTAGTTAATTTGCTCTTTATTTTGATAATATTTATCAACTTCAATTAAATGTACAGAGCAGATCTGTACATTAGTGGAAAAGAATGGGAAGAGGCTAAATTTTGTTTAGTGCCAGTACATATTTTAAACATTATTTATTCACTATTACAAAGTAAAAAGTAATTTTATAATTTTATTTTTTTATGTATATTATCAAGTGGTAAATAGTTAAACATATTGATGAAATTTTATTCTTGTCTTTTTTGTGACATTGAGTGAGAAGATTTAGTTTAATTTTTATTTGTTTAAATATTATTTATTCAATATTAAAAGTAAATGAGGAGATAAATTAAACATTCATTACTTGCTAGGATGTTAACTTTGCTAGGATGTTAACTTTGAAAGTAAATTATTCATGATCTATAATGTTTAAATAAGAATATTATTACACAATGAATATGAATGTTAAACATAATTGATTGAAAATAATAATAATGATAATATTTTAATGAAACAAAAACATATAGTAGAAACTTATTTATTATTGAGTATCATCATTAAGTAATTTTCCTATTTTTCCTCTTATACAAGTGGGATGAAAATATTACTCTTCCTTTCCTATTTTTCTTCCTATGAAAGTGGAGATGATATTACCACCTATTACATGTATATTCTAATTTTGGTAATTAATGAATTAGATTTTTAGTTAGCAGTATTATGTTCCAACCTAACTAAGAATGAATTAAATGATTAATCTAGTCTTTTTGTCGGGTTTATATTCATACACATCTAGCAGTGGAACTTCTTAACAAGATAATAGTCAATTCAATTAAAGTTCATCCTGATAACAGGACCTGCAACGTTTTCTTGATGAGGGCTTAGTTGAGATAGATTTCCCTTGACAGATCCACTTTTTGTCACTGTCATTGCAAGCATATCCCTAACCATTTTCAGCATAGGCGTATCTGTGTTGATCTTTGGCTAAGTAGATCGAAGTACGTGACAATGACATATGTTATTACATTTGACCTTTTTTTACAACCAAAAAACGTAACAAATTTTTTTTAAAAAAAAGGTTTGTTACGTTTTTTGGTTGTTTATTTTTGGGCATGACATATATGAATACCCTTTAATGTGGAAAAAGAAAGATGCGAACTATCTATTTATATTTTATCTTTATAAAGTAAATATGGGAATTTTCAATTATAAAAGTGTTGTAAATAATGTAAAAAAAAATTCCATGCATTATATTTATAAATTAATTAGTTATGGAAGAAACTTGAAATGATGGTATATAAATATATAGAGAATGCATTATGATGGGTATTCTTTTTATTTGGAATAATAAAATAATATTTTATTTTATGTGCTAATAAAAAATAAAATAAAATAAAATTAGTTTACTAACTTCATAATGACTTTAAAATTAATGGGATGGTACATTATTCAATTACAAATAATGTGTAAATTGATATAATCATAAAATTATGTGATACCTACCATATTTGAGTTGAACTATTATAATAATAAAAAAAAAATGGTTGAGTTTTAAATGTAAAATTTTGGGCATTACAAGTAAGTACTCATGAACTCTTTTTTAAAATATGTAACTTATAAAAGTAAGTTTTATTAAGAACTTCATATTCTAGGTTTAAAAAAAAAATCTAAAAAAAACATTAGGACATGATTAAAAAAAATTAAAAAATAGAAAACTTTCTTAGTAGGAAATCAACTAATATCAAGTTTATGCAATTTCAAGTTTGTAAATATAGTATGCAAAGTACATGAGTAAATATTAAATAAATAATTAAAACAATTTTAAATATTTGTTTCATCATCAATTTAGTACTTTTTGGAATGATAAAAACTTAATAGTTGATGACCTTTGGTTAATTTATTGGTTGGGTTAATATTTGTTAAATTTGGTTAGTTTTTAGATTTCAACCTCTCTTTTCCCAACCACACTACAACTTCTTTTGATAAGTACACAACAAAAGTTATACAAAACAAAATTTCATCAATATGTTTAACTATTTACGACTTGATAATATACATAAAAAAATAAAATTATAAAATTACTTTTTACTTTATAATAGTGAATAAATAATGTTTAAAAAATTACAAGTACTTTTTTAAATGTACAAGCACTAAACAAAATTTAGCTTCTTCCCATTCTTTTCCACTAATGTACGGATCTGCTCTATACATTTGATTGATGACCTGCGGAGGCTCTGCAGTGCAGGTACGTTAAGATGGTATAATGAGCAGAGTCTTTGATTTGACGTGAGCATGCATGTATGGATTGGGGGCATGGCACCGGCCAGATAGCCAGTGCCGAACGGCGTCGAACTCAATTGTCTACCATTAAAAATAGAACTCCCGCCCGTTTTGATAGTACTTGAATTTTAAATCGGGCAGATTTTATACTGGAGTTGAGATATCGCTATTAAATACTCCTTGATTCACTGACATTATTTTTTATGACAGCCAACATGATTTAGATAAAATATATGATTGCTGGCTGCCGGCTCGTCTGTTCACACTGCTGCATCCATCAGTCCAACTGCGAATCAATCATGCAGAACAGTAAAAAGGCACAGGGTATAAATTGTAAAACAGAGTAGAATATAACAGAGAAAACAGAGCAGCATATCAGCACTAGAAAATTATAATTTGGATTGTAGAAAACACCATTAGTTTCTCTTACAATCATGATGCCAGGAGTCTGCTATTTTATAGACTTCTTACAGAATTCTAGAGTCTTCTACAGAAGCCACGGTAAGAGAAAAAAAAGAAAATTCTGGAGTTTTCCTCATAGTGCTGTTAAGAAAAAACTGGAATTATATAATAAATGCTCACTTACTGAACATCATGACTATAGAATAAAATAAACAAAATAAACATTACGTCCACAGATCAGTTTGCACATGTGAAAACGTAACACTGGTTTTAGCCTGCGTAGAGCTAAGTCTAGGTTCTCGCCATTTAGAACTCATTATTGTTGTAAGCAGACTTAAATTATGATTTAAATTGTTAGGTTTTTTAATACATATATGAACAATAACAGCATATTTTTATGGTTTTCTACGATGGAAAACTATAACAATATTAATATTAATATCCGTCCAGTCCCTTCGCCTCTACAGAATTTTAAATTCAAATGCTTTGTCTTGAGTTATCTTTTGTATATGATTTTGACGGCGGTAGGTAGCTGTCATACACCTGCCATGCACTCTAAATCATTATTGTAAGTCATAGAAAATCTATTTTTCGTGATCGACGAGACTTTTTGCTCGCGATTATGAGGAAATACTTCATCGTTTTCATCACCCCACTCTCTTTCGTGCACTCCGGTGGAATTCTACTCTAATATCAATCAAATTTATGTGCAGGTCATTCATTCACCTGTCCTCATTCACCTTCTTCCTCTGCTAGGTAGTTTGCCTTGATTTTTACAGGCTCTCGCATCTGCTTTCGCCATGGAGGATGAAAAAACGGGGGAGCTTTTTCTATCATGCACGGCATGCACTCAGAAATGCTATAAAATTCATGGCAAATATCATGAGAAAGAGGGCTACGATGGGTTTGCTGCTTTCATCAAAATTATGGTTGGAGGATTTGCAGAGAAATTGGCAAGTTTCATTTGTCCCAGAACCATTTTTTTAAATTGTTTTAAAATTTCACAACTGGTATTCACAAATTATGTATTTGTTTCATGCAGCGAATTCCTCCAGCTTTTGTTTCGCAATTTTTAAATGAGAACGATGATCATATAGTGTTGCAAGGCCAGGGTGGGAAGGAGTGGAAGGTAGAGTTAAATAATGCAATCGAGAGAGTGGAATTTCGAGGTGGGTGGAAAGAATTTGTCTATTATCACAAACTGCAATCGGGAGATTTTGTTTTGTTTAGATACATCAAGAAGTCATACTTGGAGGTTCATATGTTTGGAAGATCTGGATGTTTAAAAAATGTCAGTACTCTTCCTTCTGAAAGAATAAACATTGATTTGGTGTCTGATGAAGAAGATAACCGCGAGTCTGAAGCGTTGGCGTCCTCCGTCATTGGTACGCAAAAGTTTTGTCAAAAACTATAGAGCCTTTTTCATTCTATTTAAGTTCCGTAACTAACTGTATTTTTTTAAGAAAATTGGAATAACAAAAAAACCCTTTCGACAAAGAAAGATAATCACATGGAAGGGAAGCACACAGATACGTAGAAATAGATTAATATATCTGCACCTCATGAGTTCACTGAAATCATGGTTTGATAATAAAACATTTGTCCTTAAATCAACATATCAGTACTTTCTTTGGCATCAGCACAATAACAATGGTACAGAATATAAAGAATGTAGCTTAAGCTCCTCGCTAGTAGTGTCGAATAGAATGTTCAATGTAGAGTAGATGAGTCCTAGTGACCTACTCTGCTCTTGGATTTTTGGTGTGTGCACATAGGTGGCTGCATGTGTGGGTAACAAGAGAACAATTACAGTGAACACAATTTCACAATTTTTTCGAAATAAACCAGGCAAACTATTACTTTGAGGCAAGAGCCCGTCAGGAAAATGCATGCTAATGACGAAAATTATTAGACCTAAGGCATGGCTTGTTTTCAGTTCTCCCTTTCTTAAAAGTCTGTTAAAACCTAATCACCTATATCTTAAGTTGTGAAAGAAAGAAACACTGTTCATAGTGTGCATAGATGCAGCTCCGAAAAGAAAAACTTACTCATGAGCATTTTATAAAGAGTCTCTTCTGAACTTAGCCACACTCTTACAGTTGAAAACCTTGAAGAATTGCAACTAACTGTGATTGAAAAAACTCTAATAAATCCAGCTGTTCACAAAGAGGAATAATCTGCGTATACTTCTATTACAATAAAAAACCTAAACCCTTCACTATACTTCCCCTTTTTGTTGTGTTTCCAATGCCGGTTCTGTTTGAGAGGTCTGAAACCGTGAACGTAATTTTGATCACATTGTATTTTTCTTACTCTTACTTATGTTCATTGAATCATCGTTTAAGAGCATGGCCTACATTATAATTCCAGGCGGGAACTAATAAAGTGAATTTTTTATGCAGAGGATGACTTTGCCATTGATGAGACTGATAAACAGGATGATGCTAAAAAAGAGGATGGTGTGGTAATAGATGGCCCTGACGAAAAGGATGTTTCTATTGATGTTGAGAAGGTTGAGACTGATGAAGATGATGATGCTGACGCAGAGGATGATACTGACGTAGAGGATGGCGTGGCAGCGGATGAGGCTAATGAAGATAGTGATGCTAACAAAAAAGATGGAACCACTAATCACGAGGCTAACGATGAGGAGCCGAGCAAGGAGGGAAGGGCTGATTTTAAGGAAGGAAAGGTGGATTTAATATTACAATTATTGTTTTATTTGTCATTGTTTAAATCATTTAAATCATAGTTTGCAGATTAATATTCGGCAAGTCAAAAATTTTCAACTTGCCAAAAATTGGAGAAAAACTCAGTAACTTAGACAAAACTTAAAATTAAAATTTCTTAAAGAAACATATTTTTTGGGTAAATTCAATTACAAAATTTGTTAAATAAAAAATTGACGCCATGAAAGAGAAAATGCATGGTAGGTGAGAAACACATTTGAATCAGCGTTTTATCTCTATCTACATTTTTACCCATAGTTTTTTGAATTTAGAAAAAATACGAGAGTTAAACTGAATACTCGCCCAGCAAAAAAATAGAGAATACTCGGCAACTCAGGGAGTACTGAGAGAGTTTACAAACTATGGTTTTTATGTTGTTCATTCAATTTTTTGAATTGCCACGAGGTATGTTATTTAAGTTTTGGAATTGTTTGTGCAGCTCTCTACTCATCATAGAACTGGATGGGTGGATGGTAGATTATTTTATTTGTGCGAGTATGGTTCATGTTGGGAGAAAGGAGGGCGGAGATTCTGGTGTTTGAAAAATCTAAATATGCATAGGATGGAGCACAATCTTCCTCTCCTTCCACCACCAAAGCGTGGACGAAAGGCTACAACACAGCATAAACGTCCACCTCCTCCCCCTGAAAAATCAAGGGAGTATGATGTTAACTACCAAATGAAGGTGAGGGTTTGTATGCAAAGAAAGCGAGTAATTGAACGTGTTTGCAAATCACACGGTGTGAGAACTGAGGAGGAACTCCCTGAAGAAGGAAGAAACAAGATTGAAGCTGAAATGCAATTATATACCACTGCTGAGGGGGAGGAGAAAAGGAGGAAAAAGTAATATTGTTGATCGAGAGAAAGAAATCTGATCGAAAGGTAATTTGCAATTGAACTTTTTTTTAATCGGTTATTTGCAATTGTACTTTTATTTCATGTTATCAGTTTACTTAAGCGGTTGTATTCTTACGAATTTGATCTAATGTTAACACTCATGACATCATAGGGCAATGGTCAAGAAGGAAGTGGTGCGCAACAGCATAGTACTCTAAATTTGGGAGAGAAAGCAGTACGTTTTACTGGAATGTTTGAAATAAGGCTAAACATTGTATATTTTGTTTTCTTTAATTAAAATTTCTCTTCCGAGATGCTTCGATCTATTGTTAACGTTTTTTTCCATCACAGGGAGACATTAAAGAAGAAAGGGAGACTTCGTAGGGTAGCAAAGAATGCTTTGATGGGTGAATCTCCTTCAAAGTTTATCTTTATAATATTTGCATCTGGGTCTGCCATGGGAGCTTTTTGTACCATGCAGATGTGTAGTTAGAAATGTTTTAGAATTCATGGTTAACACCATTACCATGAGAAAGAGCGCTCTGATAG
This sequence comes from Chamaecyparis obtusa, assembly GCA_027943335.1. Classification (NCBI taxonomy): domain Eukaryota; kingdom Viridiplantae; phylum Streptophyta; class Pinopsida; order Cupressales; family Cupressaceae; genus Chamaecyparis; species Chamaecyparis obtusa. The sequence continues at coordinate 153,515 of BSBK01002599.1, read as the reverse complement.
GTGTTTTTCCTTCATCAAAATTATGCTTGCAGACTTTGCAGAAAGACAGAAATTTAATACCACATGTTTTGATTTCATGTCCATATTTCAGATTTCGTAAAAACAAGTTCTGTAATTTGTTTACTGCAGAGCATCCCTCCTGCATTTTTTTCACTGTTTTTAAATGAACAAAAGTTTCGTCCAGAAATACAGAGCTTATTAAATTTGTAAGGACCATAATTTAATTAAAGTTTCTAAAGTAGGTATTTGGATTTTATTATTATTAGGAGAATTGGTACAGCAAAGTTAATTCTGTCGAAGGCCATTCATCTATGAAGTATGGCTCTCAGTAGCATATGACAATGGAATCAGCTGCTCCATTTAAATCAGATTATCCATTTTATAAAATGGTTATGGAATGTAAATGAAACTCTCATTCTAATGAGATCCTCTGCTATCTCTGGTTGTGTATAACTATATTTTTAAATTTAAATTAGGAGTGGAGGGTCAAAAGCAGAAGCATTTAACAAGCTCGAAATATGGAACGCATAATAAATTATAATCTGGGCGCCTGCATTTTTGTGAACCTGAGAATTTAAATAAATTGTACTAAATTAATGATGTTTTGGATCAAATAATTTGGTAATTGTTATGGTTTGGGAATACAGGAATTCTTGAAAAAAATGGAAAAGTTTATCCGATTCAAGTTACAAACCAAAAAAGTGAAATAGTTCTTTTGGTTGGACAAACTAAGAAATGGAAGGTAAAGTGCATTATTAAGAATTATAGGCCAACCTTTAGTGAGGGATGGAGATTTTTTAAAACATGGTAATAATACAAAGGATGGAGATATTCGTATTTTTGAGCAGCTAAGCAACAAACATAACAAACTTATGTTCAGACTTCATGTGTTTCCTCATGCAAAGAAAGATCCTCTTTCAGAAATGGAGGAATATAAAAATTATTTGGAATAGGTATTCCATCTTTCCCATGTTTCAAATTCCGTGCTGCTGCTTTTATTGGCACTTTCTCCCGTCGGCATCATTATGGATTTATTTGAAATTCTACTGCTTTTGTCATGCCATTGAAGAGGAAGCTGACTGAACCTTATCCTGACTGAACATTGATTCAAATACAAAAAGCTCATCTAAAAACGTTCCTAGTTTAAATCAATCAGCTGAAGATGAATTGCTGATTGATTTGGCTTCTGATGAGGAAGATACGTCCCTTGAGGGTGAAGCAGTGGCAGAAAATGAAAGAAAACGGAAATCCACATTCTTTGGAATGATTTCTGATGAGGAAGATGCCCTTGAGGGTGAAGCTGTGGCTGAAAATAACAGAAAAAGGAAATCCCCATTCTTTGGTATGGTCTCTGATGAAGAAAATGTCGTTGAGGGTGAAGTAGTGGCTGAATATGAAAGAACACAAAAAACATCATTCCTTGGTATGGTTTTTAATGAAGAAGATGCCGTTCAGTGTGAAGCATTCCCTGACAAATCCTCATTGCTTGGTAAGCAAAAGTGTTGTCCAAATATAGAGCCTGTTACATTTGAATCGACATAATTATAGTGTAATTTGTAATGTAATCGACATAATTATAGTGTAATTTGTTGGAAACAACCTTGCACATTATTTACTCTGCACATTGTTTCCCTTCTGAGAATGTTAGAAAATAAATTTATTATACAACCTACACTCATAAGAGAACATTCTAGCAACTTTGACCACTGAACAAAGAAGCTTCCAGATAGATTAAGAAAATTCTGAATCCCTGATTACTATCACTTTGGGAAATTTGTTCCCATTGTCATTAGCACTTTGGGTTTTTTACCGGTTCACCCATAACCATTTGGGATTTTCTCCAATTGATACAATGCTACAATTGCTTTAGGTTTTTCACCCAAACAAGTAGTTTTGGCTTACCACAAACCTCATTCACAAAAGTGGTTTAAAGATAGAGAAAAAGAACAGAGAAAAAACAGGGGAGACTCACCATTGACCCAAACACTTTCACCTCCAATTTTCTAGCTTGTGTTAACATCTTTGACCGTTAGGAACAGGGAGTACAATAGCAGCTTTTTCGATGACAATGCTTGGCAATCAAGAACAGTAATGCCCATGCCAAAAACTTCAAAGACAGTAAACTGGAGGACACTACGAACTAGAGGACACTCTGTTATCACTGTTAGCTCTTGCCTCCACTACCCTTTCAAACGTACTCTCCACATTGTCTATCTCCAAGTGCAATATTGCAGATGTTCCTTTTAGGTTGAGCGGCGACTTCACCTCTTCACCGGCTTCCTCCGTCTCATCACAGACCATAACCTCGGGAACATCGAACTTCAAATGAGCATGAAGGATAAGAGGGAGCTCCTGCTCTACCTTACGCTTAGGATGCAAAGATTTAGAAACCTCTTCCGCTCCAAAAGCCTGTTTGTAAAACTGAATAACGTTCGCCGCCTTGGGAGCCTCCACCATTAAATGAGGCCTCAATCCAAAAAACACAGGATCCGACTTTGTAGCCACTGCACTACCATCTTGCTTTCCAATCTCTTCTTGAGCCATTTCCCATCTCTCTCTCACTCCAATTTCCAACTAGCACAGTCTTCTTCTTTCACGCAAAACTCACAAACAATAAACAAACGATGGGAAACCCAAATTGGATTCAAAGCCTAAGACAAATTGTAGGGGCCCAACTTCTAGCTTTGAAGATGAGGCCCCAAAGACTCTCAATGCCAAGACATTGAGGCGGCTTTCTCAGAATAGAGAGGCAGCATGAAAAGTAGGCTGAGAAAGAATGCATATGTTTAGCAGATTGAATCAAGTCAAATGAAGCTCAATCAGATTGAGCAAGATCTTCTAAATTGAATCAGATTGAATCAAGTCTTCCTCTCCAGACCCTCTAAAATCTTCTACCATGGGTTCTAATAATTGCAACCTTATCTGCAAACTCAACAGATGACTTCAGCTTACTCCTTCAGATTCATTTGAAGTTCGGTGTTGCTGAGGTTATGGTCTGTGATGAGATGGAGGAAGTCGGTGAAGAGGTGAAGTCACTGCTCAACCTGAAAAGAACATTTGCAATATTGCACTTGGAGACAAACAATGTGGAGAGTGTGTTTGAAAGGTGATGAAGGGTGCTCCCCTTAATACCACAAACACATAACAGAAACAAAGAAATAATAACAATATGCAAGAATAGAAAATGAGCTTCTTATTATCTCCACAAATGTAGAATTACAAATTTCAGAATTACAATACACAAAGCCACATGGGCATTTCCCTCACAATATTCTGTAGGACAAAGCCTCGAATTATTATCCAGATCTACCTATAACTGCTTCGAACTGCCTAAGACAACACTACAACCTTCCTTATATAGGCAATTTTCCACCACTTGGGAAGGTTCCAGAAATTTAGCCAATAAGGCCGATCCAACTTAGAATTATTTTATTTTTCAATTTATTACATCAAAGTTGGCTCAAAATAACTTTTGAAACCCGAACATAAATTTTGAAGAAAAATTATTTTTCGTCATTTTAGGTGACCCAACTTTCGAAGACCATAAGTTATCACCCGTTGACCTGATTGACTATTATAACTCCATTTCGAAAAGGGCGCGAAGTGCTCTACAACACTTCAATCAAGCAAAATTCATTTAGTTGAAGTTTCGACCTCATCCGGGGCCTCTAAAGCCTTCAAAACTGAGTTTAAAGTTTCTGTATCCTGCTGCCAATATCGAAAATCTTCAATATCTACAAACCTAGACTTGATTTGTCAATGAAACTTTACTGGCAAGCTGATATGACCAAAATGAACCTCCAGGGAAGAAAATAGACCATTCTGAGCACAAACAGAAAAATTACTAAAAATAGTAACTTTCCAAAAATAGCAGCTCTGCACAAGATAGCCCTTATTGAAAACAAACCAGAAATATTTTTGGGTGATGCAAGATTGCTCTTACACCCAGGATGCTCCTGCATCAAACACCCGAGGTAATTTGAGAAGTGACCTTATCACGACTCAGGTGTGAAGAGGAAAACCAAGGCGGTCAACCTCCTCCCTTGTCAGCCATGATGAATCTTCAACAGGTCGTCATTTCCATTTGACCAGATATTCTTCATATGTCATGTTCCTTGTGCTTCTACCAACATGACTATCCAGTATGTCCTCAATCTCCTTGGTATCTGAACAACTTGCTGGAATACCCCACTGTGTTGCTGTGATCTCATCTTCAACACCTCCTTCATGATACTCTGTTAAATCTGAAATATTAAACACTGGTGAAATATCGAGCTCAATAGGTAATTCTACCTCATATGCATTTCCTGAATCACGCTTCTTCAGTATATTGCATGGCCCAAATTTCTTCATTTTCAACTTGTTATATGTACCAACTGAAAATCGCTCCTTCCTCAAATGAACTATGATTTCATCTCCAACTTGAAATTTCTTATGCCTTATTTTCTCATCTGTCTTAGTCTTATACTAAGCATTCATCTTGGTAATGTGCTTCCTCACCTCCTCATGGATGTTCTTCAAATGTTCTGCAAAATTCTCAACTTTAGCACTACTTATTTCTCCTTTATCTATCTTCCTCAACTCAGATGTATTTCTAGGACTACTTCCATATACAATCTGAAAAGGTGATCTACCAGTGCTCTTGTTGATAGAATTATTGTATGTAAATTTTGCTTGCGGTAAAATCAAATCTCATCTTGCTGGCTTATCTCCAACCAAACATTTCAATAAATTTCCCAAACTCCTATTCACCACCTCTGTATGTCCATCAGTCTATGGATGATGTGATGAATTGAATTTTAAATATGTCTTCAACTTCTTCCACAATGTACGCCAGAAATATCCAGCAAACTTAGAAAAATAATTCTGATATATGAACAAGATCATTAGTCTTCTTGCAGAGAATGAAATGTGCCATCTTTGAAAATCTGTCAACTACCACATAAATTGAATCATGTCCTCGCTGAGTCCTCGGTAATCCAAGAACAAAGTCCATACTGATATCCTCCCAAGGCTTCTCTAGTACAAGTAATGGATGATACAACCCAATATTCTGCTTCACTCTTTTTGCCATCTGACATACTCTGCAACTCTGTACAAACTTCTTGACATCTTGCTACAACTGTGGCCAATAATAGTTCTCACTGACCAAAGCAAGACTTTTATCATGACCAAAATGTACAACCAATCCCCCACTATGCTTTTCCTTGATGAGATTCTCCCGCATAGAGCTTCGTGGAATGCACAACTGACTCCTTCTAAATAGCATATCATCTTGAATGATGAAATCCAACCAGTTCGTTCTGTCTAGAGTAACAGGTTCTTTACAAGCTTTCCAAACTTCACCAAAATCAAGGTCCTCTGGATATAAAGTTTTGAGTTCCTTGAACCCAACCACCTCAATCTGCATCTTTGTCAGCAAAATTTATCTTCTGCTTAGGGCATCTGCAACTCTGTTAGACTTTCCAATCTTGTGTTTCAAAACAAATGTATAACTCTGCAAAAACTCAACCCACTTCAAATGCCTTTGATTCAACTTTCCTTGACTATTCATATATTGCAAAGCTTGATGATCAGTATACAAAACAAACTCCTTAGGATGCAGATAGTGTCTCCATTTTTTTAATGCCTGAACTATAGCATAAAATTCCTGATCATAAACATAATATTTTCTCTTGGCATCATTTAACTTCTCACTGAAATAAGCAACAGGTTTACCTTCTTGGCTCATAACAGCTCCTATTGCAATACCACTAGCATCACAATCTACTGAAAACACCTTATTAAAATCTGGAAGTGTTAAAATAGGTTGTTCTGTAACTTTCTATTTCAACAGTTTAAAACTCTTATCTACCCCATTCGTCCACTTAAACTCTTTTCTATCCCCTCTCATTGTTTTAGTTAAGGGTCCACAAATATTGCTAAAGTTTTTGATAAACTTTCTGTAAAAGCTAGCCAAACTATGAAAAGATCTTACCTCTGTATGACTCCTTGGAGTAGGTCATTCAAGGATAGCCTGCACTTTCTCTAGGCCCATTTTTAGACCTTTTGCTGAAACTACAAATCTCAGATATACTAACTCCTTTAAAAAATTGCACTTCTTCAAATTAATCAGTAATTTCTCTTCTCTTAGCTTCTCAAACACCATACAAATATGCATCATATGCTCCTCCAATGTCTTACTAAGATCAAAATATCATCTAGGTAAACAATGACAAACTTACCCAGAAATTCTTTCAGAACCTCGTTCATGAGCCGCATGAAAGTGCTCGGTACATTGGTTAGCCAAAAGGCATGACTAACCACTCATACAGTCCTTCCTTTGTCTTGAAGGCAATCTTCCATTCATCTCCTTCTCTGATCCGAATCTAGTGATATCCACTCTTGAGATCTATCTTTGAGAAATACACAGCTCCACTCAAACAATCCATAATATCATTCATTCATGGCAATGGAAATCTGTATTTGATTGTGATCTTATTGATAGCTCTTGAATCTATACACATCATCCACTCTCCATTCTTCTTTAGTGTTAATATTGCTGGTACAACACATGAACTCAGGCTCTCCTAAATCAAACCCTTCTGTAACAACTCATGCACTTGTTTGTTCAACTCCTCACTTTTTTGTAGCTGTCATTCTGTGTGCTGCCTTATTTGGCAAACTGGCTCCTGAGATCAAGTCCATCTGATGACTGATCTTTCTGACTGGTGGTAATCCATCAAGTATATTATCAGATACAATATCCTGAAACTCATCCAACAAATCTGTAACTTCTACAGGCACATCTTCTACTTCCTTTTTACCAACTTTTGGAATTAAAGAAGAACATACATGCTCATGCCTCATACCATCTAAGAATTTTCTTCCATCAACAAAAGTTATTCTTGCATTACCACATACCTTTTCTTTTGTCTCCTTCAATGGCTTTAGCTTATGTTGCACTCCATCCTTTGTTAGGGAATAGGTATTTGCACGACCATCATGTACAACACACCTATCAAACTACCATGGTCTACCCAACAACATATGACATGCATCCATAGGTATGATATCACACAGTACCTCATCATGGTACCCGCCAATCTTGAACTTCACTAGGCACTGTTCATTGACCATGACCTTGTGGTCATCTTGCACCTAGGCAATCCAATATGGATGTGAGTGTTTCTCTCTTTTGACCTTCAACTTTGTCACCATCTCTTCTGACACCAAATTGTCAGTGCTTCCGCTATCGATAATCACATCACAACATTTACCTTCACACTTGCACTTGGTGCGAAATAGGCTCCTCCTTTTCTCAGGTTCATTGTCACCACTTAGTAGGACTCTTCTGTTGATCAACGTTTCTCCTCTTTCAGCATCTTCAAAAAGTGATGATCTGGCATCTTCATCTACATGTGCCACTTTAACTTGTCCTTCATTTCTTCTATCTGTCATTCCTTGGCGTTGAGGACATTCAAAAGTCCTCTGACCTTGTTCTCCATAGTGAAAACATGTTCCCCGAAAGCCTTCTCTTCCAGATCCTTGTCCATCTTCCTCTTCCTCTCTGATCTCTATTATTCTGATCTTGTAAATGATTGGAATTATTTCCTTGCTGATTCTAGCTGTTACTGGCCTCATCCTTCTTTTTCAGATCTTCATTTCGGCCTCCATATGATCGTCCACCAAATCTTCCACCACGACCTCTTCCGTTTTGTCTGCTTTCAAACTTCTTGTTCAACTTTTCTTCTATCTTTAGGGAAAACTGGTATAACTCTTCAATACTGTTCATTCGAACCAAATTCAACTCCTCTTGAATGCTCGGCCTCAACCCATTAAGGTAACAGGCAACTTTCTCCTTCTCAGATTTCGCATGGCCTATTATAATGAGGATTCGATAGAACTCCTCTGTATACTCCTGAACAGATCTTCTTGCTTGCTTCAAACTTTGCATTTTCTTCAATAGGTCAAGCTCATAATCAATAGGAATGAACTGTCGCTTCAATTTATCCACCATTCGATCCCATCTTGTGATTTTATCCTTTCCTCTCCTATTTTGCTCCAATTGAATCTGTTGCCACCATATCTTTACATGGCCCTTCAATCTAGCCTTCGCAAACTTGACCCTATCAGGATCCTCAATATCTTCATACTCGAAATATTCTTCATATTCATTGATCAAGTCAATCAACTCTTCTGGGTTAAGATTTTCAGAAAATGTCGAAACCTCAATCTTAGGTCTCTTTTTGATCTTGGAAATGGTTCGAAAAAGTCTTTCTTCTTCTCGATTCAAAACTTTAACTTCTCCTTCTTTATCATCATTTCCTTCTTCGGCTTCATCGTCACTTTCATCGCTGACATTAAGATTCATTCTTCTGCGAATCTCTTTTTGCAATTCTCACACTTGTCTCTAGAGCTCTCTAACCTTAGGTGTCACACCACCAACTCTTCCGCCACGTTCCCTTCGTGGAGATATTTTCACGCTTATTGCTGAAACCCTAACCACGATCCTAGTGCAAACTGCCTCACAGTCGGTGATCTGTTTACACACTCAGGAACTCCCGCTCTGATACCACTTGATGAAGAGTGCTCCCCTTAATACCACAAACACATAACAGAAACATAGAAATAACAACAATATGCAAGAACAAAAAATGGGCTTCTTATTATCTCCACAAATGTGGAATTACAAATTTCAGAATTACAATATGAAAAGCCACATGGGCATTTTCCTTACAGTATTCTATAGGACAAAGCGTCGAATTATTACCGAGATCTACCAAGAACTGCTCTGAACTGCCTAAGACAACACTACAGTCTTCTTTATATCCAGGCAATTTTCCAACACCTAGGAAGGATCCAAAAATTTAGACAATAAGGCCGACCCAACTTAGAATTATTTTATTTTTTAATTTATTACATCAAAGTCAGCTCAAAATAACTTTTGAAACTTGAACATAAATTTTGAAGAAAAAATATTTTCCACCATTTTAGGTGACCCAACTTCTGAAGACCATAAGTCATCACCCGTGGACCCGATTAACTATTATAACCCCATTTCAGAAAGGGCGTGAAGTACTCTACAACACCTAAGTCAAACAAGTTTTTTTTATTAAATTTTCGACCTCATCCGGGGCCTCTAAAGCCTTCAAAACTGAGTTCAAAGTTTCTGTATCCTGCTGCCAATACCGAAAATCTTCAATATCTACAAACCTAGACTTGATCTGTCATTGAAACTTTATTGGCAAGCTGATATGACCAAAATGTACCTCTAGGGAAGAAAATAGACCATTCTGAGCACAAACAAAAAAATTACTAAAAATAGTAACTTTCCAAAAATAGTAGCTCTGCACAAGATAGCCCTTATTGAAAAAAAATCAAAAATATTTTTGGGTGATGCAAGATTGCTCTTACACCCAGGGTGCTCCTGCATTAGACACCTGACGTAATTTGAGAAGTGACCCTGTCACGACTCAGGTGTGAAGAGGAAAACCAAGGCGGTCAACCTCCTCCCTTGTCAACCATGATGAATCTTCAACAGATCATCCTTTCCATTTGACTAGATATTCTTCATATGTCCCGTTCCTTGTGCTTCTACCAACACGACTATCCAGTATGTCCTCAATTTTTTTGGTATCTGAACTACTTGCTCGAATACCCTACTGTACTGCTGTGATCTCATCTTCAACACCTCCTTCATGATATTCTATTAAATCTGAAATATTAAACATTGGTGAAATATTGAGCTCAGTAGGTAATTATACCTCATATGCATTTCCTAAATCATGCTTCTTAAGTATCTTGCATGGCCCAAACTTCTTCATTTTCAACTTGTTATATATACCAACTGGAAATCGCTCCTTCCTCAAATGAACCTTGACTTCGTCTCTAACCTGAAATTCCTTATGCCTCATTTTCTCATCTACCTTAGCATTATACTAAGCATTCATCTTGGTAATGTGCTTCCTCACCTCCTCATGAATGTTCTTCAAATGTTTCACATAATCTTCATCTTTAGCACTACTTATTTTTCCTTTATCCATCTTCCTCAACTCAGATGCATTTTTGAAACTATTTCCATATACAATCTTAAAAGGTGATCTATCAGTGCTCCTATTGATATAATTATTGTATGCACATTCCGCCTGAGGCAAAATCAAATCCCATCCTACTAGCTTATCTCCAACCAAACATCTTTGTAAATTCCCCAAACTCCTATTTACCACCTCTATCTGTCCAGCAGTTTGTGGATGATGTGATGAACTGAACTTTAAATCTTTCTTCAACTTCTTCCATAATGTACGTCATAAATATCCAACAAACTTAGTGTCCCCATTTGAAACTATGCTCTTCAACAAATCATGTAGTCTCACCACTTCTCTGCAAAATAATTCTTCTATATGAACAACATCATTATTCTTCTTACAGGGAATGAAATGTGCCATCTTTGAAAATCTGTCAACTACCACATAAATTGAATCATGTCCCCATTGAGTCCTTGGTAATCTAAGAATAAAGTCCATAATGATATCCTCCCAATGCTTCTCTGGTACATGTAATGAATGACATAATCTAATATTCTACTTCACTCATTTTTCTATTTGATATACTCTGCAACTCTATACAAACTTCTTGACATCTTGTTGTAATTGTGGCTAATAATAGTTTTCATTGACCAAAGCAAGACTTTTATCACGAAAAAAATGTCCAACCAATCCCCCACTATGCTTCTCCTTGATGAGATTCTCCCTCATAGAACTTCATGGAATACAACACTGACTCCCTCTGAATAACATATCATCCTGAATGATGAAATCCAAGCACTTCGTTCTGTCTAGAGTAACAGGTTCTTTACAAGCTTTCCAAACTTCACCAAAATCAGGGTCCTCTGGATATAAATTCTTGAGATCCTTGAACCCAACCACCTCAATCTGCATCTTTATTAGCAAAATTTATCTTCTGCTTAGGGCATCTGCAACTTTGTTAGACTTTCCACTCTTGTGTTTCAAAAAAAATGTATAACTCTGCAAAAACATAACCCACTTCAAATGCCTTTGATTTAACTTTCTTTGACTATTCAAATATTGCAAAGCTTGATGATCAGTATACAAAATAAACTCCTTAATAAACAAATAGTGTCTCCACTTCTTTAATGCCTTAACTATAGCATACAATTTCTAATCATAAATAAAATATTTTCTCTTGGCATCATTTAACTTCTCACTGAAATAAGCAACATGTTTACCTTCTTGGCTCATAACAGCTCCTATTGCAATACCACTCGCATCACAGTCTACTTGAAACACCTTATTAAAATATGGAAGTGCTAAAATAAGTTGTTCTATAACTTTCATTTTCAACAGTTTAAAACTCTTATCTACCCCATTAGTCCACTTAAACTTTTTTCTATCCGCTCTCATTGTTTCAGTCAAGGGTCCACAAATACTGCTAAAATTTTTGATAAACTTTCTATAAAAGCTAGCCAAATCATGAAAAGATCTTACTTTTGTAGCACTGCTTGTAATAGGCCATTCAAGGATAGCCTGCACTTTCTCTCGGTCCATTTTTAGACCTTCTGCTGAAACTACAAATTCCATATATATTAACTCCTTTACAAAATTGCACTTATTCAAATTAATCAACAATTTCTCTTCTCTTAGCTTCTCAAACACCATACGAATATGCATCATATGCTCCTCTAATGTCTTACTAAGATCAAAATATCATTTAGGTAAACAATGACAAACTTACTTAGAAATTCTTTCAGAACCTCGTTCATGAGCCGCATGAAAGTGCTCGGTGCATTGGTTAGCCCAAAAGGCATGACTAACCACTCATACAGTCTTTCCTTTGTCTTGAAGGTAGTCTTCCATTCATGTCCTTTTCTGATCCGAATCTAGTGATATCCACTCTTGAGATCTATCTTTGAGAAATACACAGCTCCACTCAAACAATCCATAATATCATCCATTCGTAGCAATGAGAATCTGTATTTGATTGTGATTTTATTGATAGCTCTTGAATCCATACAAATCCTCCACTCTCCATTCTTCTTTGGTGCTAATACTATAGGTACAACACATGGACTCAGGCTCTCCTAAATCAAACCCTTTTGTAACAGCTCATGCACTTGTCTATTCAACTCCTCACTTTTTGTAGGTGTCATTCTGTGTGCTGCCTTATTTAGAAAAATGGGTCATGGGATCAAGTCCATCTGATGACTGATCTTTTTGACTTGTGGTAATCCATCAAGTACATTATCAGATACAATATCCTGAAACTTATCCAACAAATCTACAACTTTTACAGGCACATCTTCTATTTCCTCTTTACCAACTTTTGAAATTAAAACAAAACATACAAGCTCATGCCTCATATCATCTAGAAATTTTCTTCCATCAACAAAAGTTATTTTTGCATTACCACATACCTTTTTCCTCTATCTCCTTCAATGGCTTTAGCTTATGTTGCACTCCATCCTTTGTTAGGGAATAGGTATTTGCATGACCATCATGTACAACATGCCTATCAAACTACCATGGTCTATGCAACAACATATGACATGCATCCATAGGTATGATATCACACAGTACCTCATCATGGTACCCGCCAATCTTGAACTTTACTAGGCACTGTTCATTAAACATGACCTTGTGGTCATCTTGCACCTAGGCAATATGATATGGATGTGGGTGTTTCTCTCTCTTGAGCTTCAACTTTGTCACCATCTCTTCTGACACCAAATTTTCAGTGCTTTCACTATCGATAATCACATCACATCATTTACCTTCACACTTGCACTTGGTGAGAAATAGGCTCCTCCTTTGATCAAGTTCATTGTCACCACTTAGTAGGACTCTTTTGTTGATCAACGTTTCTCCTTTTTCAGCATCTTTAGAATGTGATGATCTGGCATCTTCATCTACATGTGCCACTCTAACTTGTCCTTCATTCCTTCTGTCTGTCCTTCCTTGGCATTGACGACATTCAAAGACCCTATGACCTTGTTCTCCACAGTGAAAACATGTTCCTCGAGAGCCTTCTCTTCCAGATCCTTGTCCTCTTCCTCTTCCTCTCTGATCTCTATTATTTTGATCTTAGAAATGATTTGAATTGTTTCCTCGCTGATTCTGGCTGTGACTAGCCTCATCCTTCTTTTTCAGATCTTCATTTCGGCCTTCGTATGACTGTCCACCAGATCTTCCACCACGACCTCTTCCATTTTGTTTGCTTTCAAACTTCTTGTTCAAATTTTCCTCTACCTTTAGGGCAAACTATGTTGGAAATATAGATGCAGTAACTAAGAGGGGGGGGGTGAATTAGTTAACCACAAAAATATTACCACTGATCCCTTAAATATCTTAACAAATTATTTACTGTGTCATTCGGTAAATATACAGAGAAATGCTAAAACTTGATCCTTGAAGTGTGTAATAATTAAACTGTTCTTAAGCATTCATCACTGATTAACTTACATGAATAAAGAAAATAACATGAACACAAGAGACACCAGATTTACCATGGAAACCCAATATGGGAAAAACCACCAATGTAACTAGTTACTATTTTTCACTCTTCTGAAGTGATGCCTAGTTAGAAGCCAACCCGGTAAAAGGTTACAAAACACACTGTTAGGTGTGACCTTGTTAGAAGATTTAATCACCCTACTAGGAGTGGCCTTGTAAGAGGTCTTGAAACAATTCAATAGAACTGTCACCTTGTTAGAGGATTTACAAAATGGTTGTTAAACTAACTCGGTTAAGAGATTTTGATATCACTGCTACAATTGTAAGAGAGTAACAATGAAATGACTTGCAACTGAATTGTTAAATATAGATCTCTGTTCTGCTTCACTAGATCCTTACTGATCAAATAAATCTTTGCTGCTCCTCAAGGATATCTGACCATCCTTCAAAATTTGCACATACCCTTCTTCAAAATGATTTCTGTATGCTATATATCCTTTGTTCACCACTAGACCTTCTATATATATATATACCATTCTAATTAAAATTTAGATTTGTCAAGTCACCACTAATAATTATTATAACAGTCGGCTTAGATAAACAAACTGTAATAACAAAATCTTTTGAAAGGACTGACCAAGCTGGGTAAACATTAATCCTGAAAAGATTTCCTTTGGTGACCAAGTGAACTCAGTAACCACTACTTTTCCTTCAATAACCGAGGAGGCTCGGTTAACACTGTTACCTTATCATGTTTCTTTTAGACACTCGAGAGAACTCGGTAGACACTAAAAACTACCTAGTTGACCGACTGAGCTCGGTGGACACTGAGAACCGCTTAGCTAACCGACTGAACTTGGTAGACACTGAGAATGATAATTGATATGACATTTGTGTGACATCAAAGACAACACATAGCTAATCCAACAATGTCCTTCAAACAATTGTATCCAACAAACTCGTATGCCTCTTCAATACTGTTCATTTGAACCAAATTCAACTCCTCCTAAATGCTCGACCTCAACCCATTGAGGTAAAGGGCAACTTTCTCCTTATCAGCTTCCACATGGCCTATTCTGATAAAGATTCGATAGAACTCCTCTATATACTCCTGAATAGATCTTCCTACTTGCTTCAACCTTTGCATTTTCTTCAGTAGGTCAAGCTCATAGTTAACAAGAATGAATTATCGCTTCAATTTATCCACCATCCGATCCCATCTTGTGATTTTATCCTTTCCTCTCCTATTTTGCTCCAATTGAATCTCTTGCCACCATATCTTCGCATGGCCCTTCAGTCTAGCCTTCACAACATTGACCCTATCAAGATCCTTAATATCTTCATATTCAAAATATTTTTCAGATTCATTGATCTAGTCAATCAACTCTTCTAGGTTAAGATTTTTAGAAAATGTAGGAACCTCAATCTTAGGTCTCTTTCCGATCTTTGAAATGGCTTGGAAAAGTCTTTATTCTTCTTGATTCAAAACTTTAACTTCTCTTTCTTGATCATCAGTTCTGTCTTCGGCTTCATCCTCATTTTCATTGCTGACATTAAGATTCATTCCTCTGCGAATCTTTTCTTGCAATGCTTGCACTTGTCTCTAGAGCTCTCTAACCTCAGGTTTCACACCACCAGCTCTTTCGCCAGATTCCCTTCATGGAGGCATTTTCGCGCTTATCGCTAAAGCCCTAACCATAGTCCTGGTGCAAACTGCCTTGTAGTCGGTGATCTATTTACACACTCAGGAACTCCTGCTCTGATACCACTTGATGAAGGGTGCTCTCCTTAATACCACAAACACATAACAGAAACTGAGAAATAACAACAATATGCAAGAACAAAAAATGGGCTTCTTATTATCTCCACAAATGTGGAATTACAAATTTCAGATTTACAATATGCAAAGCCACATGGGCATTTCCCTTACAATATTTTGTAGGACAAAACTTCAAATTATTACCCAGAACTGCTCCAAACTACCTAAGACAACACTACAGCCTTCCTTATATAAGCAATTTTCCACCGCCTGGGAAGGTTCCATAAATTTAGCCAATAAGGCTGACCCAAATTAGAATTATTTTATTTTTTAATTTATTACATCAAAGTCGGCTCAAAATAACTTTTGAAACCCGAACATAAATTTTGAAGAAAAATTATTTTTTGCCATTTTAGGTGACCCAACTTCTGAAGACCATAAGTCATCACTCGTTGACCCGATTAACTAATATAACCCCATTTCGAAAAGGGTGTGAAGTGCTCTACAACATGTAAATTAAGCAAGCTTCATTTAACAGAAGTTTTGACCTCATCCGGGGCCTCTAAAGCCTTCAAAACTGAGATCAAAGTTTCTGTATCCTGCTGCCAATAC
Source organism: Chamaecyparis obtusa (assembly GCA_027943335.1). Taxonomy (NCBI): domain Eukaryota; kingdom Viridiplantae; phylum Streptophyta; class Pinopsida; order Cupressales; family Cupressaceae; genus Chamaecyparis; species Chamaecyparis obtusa. The sequence goes on along the minus strand of BSBK01002599.1, from coordinate 137,696 downwards.
CGAAAATCTTCAATATCTACAAACCTAGACTTGATCTATCAATGAAACTTTATTGGCAAGATGATATGACCAAAATGAACCTCTAACTAAGAAAATAGACCATTCTGAGCACAAATGGAAAACTTACTAAAAATAGTTACTTTCCCAAAATAGCAGCTCTGCACAAGATAGCCCTTATTGAAAACAAACCAGAAATATTTTTGGGTGATGCAAGATTGCTCTTACACCCAGGATGCTCCTGCATGAAAAGGGCATTGGAGGCAGGAGCTAACGGTGATAATAGAATGTCCTCTAGTTCGCAGTGTCCTCGAGTTTACTTTGTCTTTGAAGTTTTTGGCATGGAAATTACTGTTCTTGATTGCTAGGCATTGTCATCGAAAAAAGTTGCTATTGTACTGCCTGTTGCTAAAGGTCAAAGATGCAACTGCAAAGTGTGAGGAGTTTTATGTTGGCAATTTGGCTGAGTTGATTACATAGATGTTGTCATTATGGCAACATATGATCTACATGAAGATCGCATAGATCAGAGAGCTAATATGACAGAGCGCAATATGAAATTGTCTAAGTATGAGACAATATTTTTACCAGTGAACCTGAACACAGTTTTTGTTTGCGATGATGATTGGAGTAAGTTCAGTGCTTACACACTTGAACATAGACTCTATGATGACTATTGAAGGCCCATCTCAGAGCACAAGACAGTACGACATGTACGGAAGAAGTTATGACAGTTTTACCAAAGATAGTGTCAAGTCGATAGGACAAAATATGAAGACAAAATTAGTAAAGAGTGAAGAGATTATTTTGTTTATCAAAATAATGACTTAACAGTATAAAGGGACAACATCCTAGATGTTTACCCTTGGATAAAGTTATTTTTATAAATGTAATTGTAATTGTAAATAAGTAAAAAGAAGAGTAGTAATGTGTTGTAATGAAGCAGTGACATGATGTGAAATATATGATGCATATGTAATAGCGATAGTGAAAGAGCAGTGAAGAGATATTGATGCAAGCAGTATAAGTTTATGTACCTTAACCTTCTTTTGTAATCAGTGTATATTTTATATTACTTGTTTGGGCAGTGGGCTCATCTGGTAACCACATTTTGTACTGGCAACTCCTAACATGGTTGAGGCTTCTAACAAGGCATATAGTCCCTTAATCAGGATTGATACATTATATGCTTGTAATAGACTCCTAACAGGGTCAACATCCTTAACATAATACTTTTGATTAGTGGATCTTTGTGGGTACCATCCCCACTAGGGTTTTCCCTTGGCTAGGGTTTCCTCGAGAATAAATACTGTGTTATGAGTTCTTTAGTTTTATTGCTATGCATGTTGTTTAGCTTCTTATATTATGCATGTGTAAAGATAATCTGTTATATCCATAATTGGGCAAAAGTAAAAGTTTGTAGAATACTGATTCACCCCCCCCCCTCTCAGTATTCCCTATTTCTAACAATTGGTATTAGAGCTTAGTTACTCAGAAAAGAATTATTCAAGGAAAGCCTAGCAGCTTGAGTAAGATCTCTATGGATATGGATCAACTATAGAAGAATCTTGAAGAAGCTCTTGAATAGATTGACTTGCTTACTATTGCAAAAGACACTTTGAAAAGAAAGTATGATGATGCAAATAACCTTATTGAGAAATTGAAAAACAAGTTGGAAGATTTTAGATCTGAAAAGGAATCTGAAGTTTTTATTGAAGATTGTGATGACAATTTAGAAAAGGAAAATGAGATCCTTAAGCATGAACTGAAGATAGCAAATCTGAAGCTTAACTTGAAAGATGGAAATGGAAAGAATGAAGCAAATCTGAAATCTGAGAATGAAAGTCTAAAGACTGAAAATGAAGGACTAAAATCTAAACTTGGTAAAGTAACATCTGAACTTGAGAAAGTCAATTTGCAGTATGCTGAACTTGAGAAGTACAATAAGATTGTGAAAGGTGAACTGAGTCAATCCAAACAACAACTTGAAAGGCTATATTCAACTAGTGAGAAGATTGATGAACATATATCTTATAAAAAACTATACTATGATAAGACTGGTCTTGGATTCAACACTTTTAAAGAAAATGATGAAAGCAAGGAACCAAATCTGAAAATATCTGAAAGCATAGATGAGAAGAAGTCTGATGAGATTAACAAGTTTGAAGATACACCTAAAGAAGAAGAATCATTGAAGCAAGAGGAATCACCCAAAGGTGTGCAAAGAGAATTCAAAGGTAGATGTTTTTCTTGTAATACTATTGGTCATATGAAAAGAGATTGCACAGGTAAGCAATTTAAACCTCTTAATGGTTATTGTTATAATTGTCATAGTTTTGGACATAGAGCTATTGAATATAGGAAACCTAAATTTATTGAGAATAATGATGGTAGTAGAATGTTTAAGAATACTAAAAATGTAGATAAGAAATCTACTGAAGATATGAACAGAAGAAATGAAGTAATATGTTATAGATGCAACAAGGTTGGACACATTGCTAGAAACTGCAGATCACAAATCAATCAGCTTGGACCAAGATATGGAAACAATAGAATTGTTTGTTAGATATGCAACAAGATTGGACATATAGCAAAGTTTTGTAGAATGAACAATATATTTTTCCATCCTAATCCTAACCCTATAAATCATGCAAGAAGAAATGAAGATGCAAGTAAAAGTCAGAAAGGATGTTGTAGTAATTCAGATGAAGTGAAGTTTATCAAAAGCACAGATCAAGGAGACATACTCAACATTGATTACATAGATGTTGTCATTATGACAACATATGATCTACATGAAGATCGCACAGGTCAGAGAGCTAATATGACAGAGCGCAATATGAAATTGTCTAAGTATGAGACAATGTTTTTACCAGTGAACCTGGACATAGTTTTTGTTTGCAATGATGATTAGAGTAACTTCAATGCTTGCACACTTGAACATAGACTCTATGATGACTATTGAAGACCCATCTCAGAGCGCAAGTCAGTATGATATGTACGGAAGAAGTTATGACAGTTTTACCAAAGATAGTGTCAAGTAGACAAGACAGAATATGAAGACAGGATTAGTAAAGAGTTAAGGGATTATTTTGTTTATCAAAATAATGAATTTACAATATAAAGGGATGACATCCTAGATGTTTACCCTTGGATAAAGTTATTTGTATAAATGTAATTGTAATTGTAAAGAAGTAAAAAGAAGAGTAGTAATGTGATGTAATGAAGCAGTGACATGATGCAAAATATATGATGCATATGTAATAGCGATAGTGAAAGAGCAGTGAAGAGATATTGATGCAAGCAGTATAAGGTTATGTACCTTAACCTTCTTTTGTAATCGGTGTATATTGTACATTACTTGTTTGGGTAGTGGGCTCATCTGGTAATCACATTTTGTATTGGCAACTTCTAACAGGGTTGAGGCTTCTAACAAGGCCTATAGTCCCTTAATCAGGACTGATACACTATATGCTTGTAATAGACTCCTAATAGGGTCAATATTCTTAATAAGATATTTTTGATTAGTGGATCTTTGTGGGTACCATCCCCACCGGGGTTTTCCTTTGGCCAGGGTTTCCTCGAGAACAAATAATGTGTTATGAGTTCTTTAGTTTTATTGCTATGCATGTTGTTTAGCTTCTTATGTTATGCATGTGTAAAGATAATATGTTATATCCATAATTGAAAAAAAGTAAAAGTTTTTAGAATACTAATTCATCCCCCCCCTCTCAGTATTCCCTATTTCTAACATTTTAACACAAGCCAAAAAATTGGAGGTGAAAGTGTTTGGGTCAATGGTGAGTCTCCGCTATTTTTTGTGTTGTATCTCCCTTGTTTTTTCCTATTTTTTCTCTATTCCTTTTCTCTATCTTTAAACCACTTTCATGAGTGAGGTTTGTGGTAAGCCAAAACCACTTGTTTGGGTGAAAAACCTAAAGCAATTGTAGCATTGTATCAGTTGGGGAAAATCCCAAATGGTTATGGATGAACCCGTTAAAAACCTAGAGTGATAATGACAATAGGAACAAATTTCCCAAAGTGATAGTGATCAGGGATTCAAAATTTTGTGTTGTAAATGGGTACTTGAGAAGGCCTAATGCCCAGACCCATCCTATTTAGATTATGGGGGGATAGTTATCAAATTTGGTATAATTAATTTATGGGGGGATGTTAGAAAATAAATTTATTATACCACCTACACTCATAAGAGAACATTATAGCAACTTTGATCACTGAACAAAGAAGCTTCCAGATAGATTAAGAAAGTCAGCATTTTCTAGAGAATTCTTCCACTCTCCAGATTTCTCTATTGATGTAAAATTTGATTATAAATTAATAGAATGGGCCTGTGATCAGATGAGCCCAATTTGGGTTTCCAATAGAGATTCACATGACAATGGAGTCTGCAGCTCCTTTCAAATTAGATAAACCATTTTGTAAAATGATTATGAAATCATGGAATGTGAATAGACCATATGTGCTGGTTGTTGAAATAAATTAATTACCACCAACTAACATGGTCGGCACAGACCAAAATATGAAACACATGCAGCCATTTGTAGCCACCTACAGCAGCCGCCCATGTAAACTACATTCATTAATAATGTAACAAACTATAATCTAGAGTCTTCTATGTATTTAATGTACAATTTCTTATAAATAGAATAGTTGAGCCTAGCTTTTCAGTGCTCCAATTAGTATTATCTTCTATGTTTGGTTGTTTCTGTTTGTGCTTGATATTTTTCATGGTATCAGAGCCATGAGTGAGGACTGGTGAGTGCCATTGCAAAGTGAGCTGTGGATTGAAGTTGAAGGATTAGGGAGATTTTTGATAGAGAGCAGCCCACATTGGAGAGGATAAATTACTTGTTGTATGGAGCAGGAAAGACAAAAGTGTTGAAGACACTCTTGGGAGGAGGAGAAAAATTTGTTGTTTGTTATAGATCAGATTTGAGTTTGTGAAAGGTACGTATTGAAGGATAAAAGGACTCAGTGTCGTGTGGGACAGTATTGCATACTATTTTTCTATTGAACTCTTTCTGTTTTGCTGTGATATTGAAATAATTTTTGTTGAACTATTGAATATTCTTGTTATTCAGAAGTTGTCAATGATCTTTTGCTTATTTCAAATTACTTAAGGGGGATCTTTTATGTGAAATTTTGAGGATTGTTTGGTAATATGGTAATAAAGTGTATGGGAAAGTCATTATTCTTGTGAGTACCTTATGAAAGATTTTTGTGACTTTTAAGAAAAGTGGAAAGTGGTAACTTTTGGTTGAAGTGAAGAGTTTGATAAATCTATTTTAATCTTTGTAAGTCATAAGGTTTTTGAAGTCCTTGTTTGTTTGCTTCATAAGAAGGATAACATCAAGGAACAATATTTGTGAGAGGCTTGGTGTTTGTGTGTTTGGGAGTGTTATTGTGTGTTTCTAATATTGTTGCCAAGAACTCTAATATTATGATTAGTGAGAAATTAGATGGCTCTAATTATGCCTGTTGCAAATGTGAGATGAAGTTAATTTTTACAAATGAAAGGCTTATGGGAAATAGCAATAGAAGATAAACCCACAGATCAAAGCAAACATGAAAAATGGGATAAAATGGATTTGAATGCACGTGTTACACTTTTATGGAAAATTAGTCCAGGGATTAGGCCTCATGTTCAAAATTTAAAAACAATAAAGGAAATATGAGAAACTTTCAAAACAATGTATGAAAGAACTAGCAAGTTAAAAGTGATGGACATTAAGAGACAATTAACTCATTTGAAAATGAAAGGGGGAGATAGCATAAATGATCATATTGCCAAAATGAAAAACTTAAGAAATCAACTTGCAATGATGAAGGTTGAGTATAAAGACTGAAGTTATAGATTTTTTAATTGAAAGTCTTCCAAATGAGTACAATAATTTCATTCATACATTGGAACAAATTAGAAAATTTGAAAATATCAAACTAGAGGAAGTGAATGGTGCTTTGTTGAATGAAGAAGAAAGGCTTAAAAAGTTTACAAGTGATTCTAGCAAGAGTCAAGCATTTATAGCTAGAGGAAAATATAAGAATTATAAGCAAGGTAGATCATGTCAAAATCAAAGAACTAATCAAGAGAATCAATATAGAAATAATCAAAGGAAGTGGAATCAACCAAGGGATAATCACAATAGACAAAGTAATCAAATGCCACAAAATGAATAGAGAAATTACAAAAATAATTTTAAAGGAGAAAGTGCTATCATATGTTACAACTTGAGACAAGGACATAAAAATGATCAATGTTTTAAGAAATCACAAAGGAGATTTAATCAAAGAAGGCAATCAAATTTTGTTTAAGAAGAGGTTGATCATCATATAATGATAGATTCTTTATCCACTCAAGGTGATTCAAGTAAGGCATGGTATATTGATTTAGGAGCTAGCCAACATATGACTTACAACAAAAACATCTTTAGCTCTTAAGAGGAGACAAAAGGTGCCAAAGTATTGCTTGGTGATGATACTTCACATAACATTGAAGGAATGTGCACAATTTCAATGAAAGGAAATGATGATAACCAATTGGAAATAACTAGTGTGAATCTTGTACCTAAGTTGACCAAAAATCTTCTTTCAGTGAGTCAAATAACTCAATATGGTTATAAGGTGGAGTTTTATTCCTGATAAGTGTTTAATCAAGAATATTAATGATGGATACAAGATCATGGCCACAAGAGTCGAGAATGATGGAATATACAAATTTATAGCATATGTTGATAAGAAAATTTTTATTACTACAAGGTCATCCTCAAGTGAGCTATGACATCAAAGATATGGCCACTTAAACTATCAAAGTTTGGCTATGCTTTGAAAGATGAGTATGGTTGATGGACTACCTTGGATAAAAGTAAACACAAATGTGTGTGAGGGATGCATGGTTGGTAAACAACATAGAGACACTTTTGAAAGGTCTACATGGAGGGAAAGCAAAAGCCTTGAACTAGTCCATAGTGATTTGTGTGGTCCTATGAATCCCACATCAAAGGGAGGAGCTAGGTACATTTTGAAATTCATTGATGATTTTTCAAATAAAGTTTGGGTTTACTTCCTAAAGAAAAAGGATGAGGTATTTAAAAAATTTGAAATATTTAAAGCTCTCATGGAAAATGAAAGTGGAAATAAGATCAAGTGAATAAGAACAGATAATGGTGGAGAATATGTAAACAATAAGTTCAAATCATTTTGTGAGTATCATGGGATAAAGAGAGAAATGACTATTAGATACACCTCTCAACAAAATGGTGTTGCTTAAAGGAAGAATATGACTTTAGTAGAAATGGAATGTTGTATGATACAATCCAAGGACCTTCCTTTTTTTTTATGGGCTGAGGTTGTTAATACCACATCTCATGTTTTAAGTAGATCTCCTAGAAGTTGTTTCCAAAATATTACTCCTAAAGAAGCATGGAGTGGAAGGAAACCAAATCTTAAGTATTTTAGAGTGTTTGCATGTGAAGTATATGTGTTAGGAATAAGGTGTCTCAACCTTGGATAATTCCTATTCTTATTATTTGTTTTGTAAATGTATTTTTTGCAAATAATGTAATTAAGTGTGAGTGTACATGTCTAGTTGGCATGTTGATGTGTCACTCCACTTGATGTGTCGGCATCTTGTGCGTAAGGAGATCATGACTGAAACGGTCATGACATATTCCTATGACGCGTAAGAACTATTTAAGGAATGTGCTATGACAGGTGTAAGAGCATCTTATGACTTGGGCCTATTTGGGCACCCAAGAAGAAGTGGTTGGTGTGTGTAAGAGAATATGCCAAAAATAGGTTGGTATGACAAATTCTCTTACGCTTCTCTTATGACCGTTATTTTTGGTGGATTCTATGACAAGCTGTCATAGTCTATTCTAGGGATGGACGCCTATTCTTGGGATTGCATGTAACAACTGTGTACATGTGGCTTTGTGCATGGGTCTTGGTGGTTGTGCCTATTTTTGGGTCCAGAGGAGTCTATATATGATGCTGCTCCTATGAGAGAGATAAAACATAAATTTAAGTCTTGTTGGCTTTGTCTCTCATTTCCTGAAAGAACTTGCATTGCAAGTGTATTGTAATATTTGTGTTGAAGATAATACATTGTGCAGGTTTTGGAGTGCTGGGGTTTTTTACCGAAAGGTTTTCCCCAGGGTATATCATTGTGTCATTCTCTATTTTTCTGTATGCATGGTATGTGGTTGCAATATCTTTGTTAAAGTAGTTAACGAATCTGAAATTGTAAGGATTTATAAGAATTTGCACAATACTCTCCTATAGAGATTAGCGTAGGAAGCTGTTTCCACACCTGAGTTTCCTTACAAGTGGTATCAGACCCTGATCAACTTTTGATCCTAGTTGTTGGGTAGGGTTTTTTGAGCGGATCTGAAGTTTGAGTGGGAGTTTTTTTGCAGAGCATTTTGAATCTTATTTGTAGATTGAGATGGCAAGTTCATCATATGGAAGAATGGAGGTGGAGAAATTTAATGGCACTAATTTTGAGTTGTGGAAACTCAAGATGGAAGATATGTTGGAAGATCGTGACCTATGGGAAGTGACTTCAAGTGCTACAAGACCAGCAACTATAGCTCAAGTAGATTGGGCTATCAAAGACCGTAAAGCTAAGGGTCTCATAAGACTCTGTTTAACCGATGCAATCCTTTTGAATGTTCTAGATGAGAAAACCGCAAATAGTTTGTGGGAAAGACTTGCGGCCATGTATCAGGCCAAATCTCTGGTGAAAAAGTTTTTCCTGAGGAAGAAGTTGTACTCTTTGCGAATGGAGGAAGGTGGATCCTTAACGGATCATTTAAATGCATTTAATCTACTGGTTGCACAGTTGACATCAGCTGGTGTCAAGTTAGAGGAGGAGGATCGTTGCTACACACTTTTGTGTTCTTTACCGGATTCATGGGACCATCTTGTGATGGCTCTCAGAAGTACTTTAGTCACCTTCAAAATGGATGATGTGGTGTCTTCGTTGCTATCAGAGGAGATGTGGAGAAAGGCTTCCGTTTCGGAAAAAGAAGCCCTTGCTGTTCGTGGGAGATCCACTGAAAGAGGGAAGAAAAATGACAATAAGTCTGACAATAAGGGTAGATCCAAATCTCGTGGGAAGTCAAAGACTTCCAATAAGTCCAAGGAAAAATTTGGGCACTTCCGTAAAGACTGCAAAGAGCTGAAGAAGAAGAAGAAAGGTTCAGATTTAGCTTCAAAAAGATCTCAAGAAGATGGCGATGCATTCATCGTAGCTTTGGCAGCCCATGCATCTGATGATGTGTGGTTGGTTGACTCGGGTGCATCTTTTCACATGACCTCTCATCGAAACTGGTTCTCAAAAGATGAAGAGTTTGATGGTGGAAAGGTGTACTTGGGTGATGATTCTCACCTAAAGATAGTTGGACGTGGAAGGGTCACTATCAAATTTCCTGATGGACGAGTAAAGGGAATCAACGGAGTTATTCACATTCTGGGTTTGGCACGAAACATATTATCTGTAAGTATGCTGAATGATGTAGGTGTGCAAGTTGTTTTTTTGAAAGAAGGATGCAAGATGATAAGAGGATCGATAGTGCTTGCAAGGGGTACTAGGAGAGGTACCTTATTTCAGCTAGATGCATGTATTCCTCTATGTAATAGTTCTTCATCCTCACCATCTAAACAAGCAGTGAAGAAGTCTGTGGCTATTGGTTCTGATGGTAGTGCAAATACTTTGGAAGGTAAGCTTCCTGCAGAAAAGACAATGTTGTGGCATATGAGATTTGGCCACATTGGTGAAAAGGGTCTCAGAACCCTGAAAAATAAAAATATCATTGAGGGGTTAAATGATTGCAATCTCGAGTTTGACTTCTGTGAACACTGTGTCTATGGTAAACAAAATTGTGTTCAATTTTACTCTAGTTCTCACAAATCTTCTGATGTTTTGGATCTTATTCATTCTGATGTATTTGGTCCTGTAAAAGTTCCTTCAATCTCCAAGTCTGTATTTTTTGTATCTTTCATAGATGATTACAGTAGAAGGACATGGATTTATTTCCTTAAAAGTAAGACAAAAGTCTTTAGTCGGTTCAAGGAATTTAAAGCTCTTGTAGAGAATCAGACCAGTAAGAAGATTAAGTGTGTGAGAACTGACAATGGTGGTGAGTTTTGCTCAGCAGAGTTTGAACAGTTTTGTAAAGAACAAGGTATCGAGAGGCATAAGACAACTCCTTATACCCCACAACAAAATGGAGTTGTAGAGAGAATGAACAGGACACTGATGGAGAAGGCTAGGAGTATGCTTAGTGGAGCTAGTTTAGAACAAAGGTTTTGGGCCGAAGCTGTGGCCACTGCTTGCTATCTGGTTAACAAATCTCCTACATCAGCCCTTGTTGGTAAGACACCCATGGAGGTGTGGTTTGGTAAGAAGCCTTCAATTAGACATCTTCATGTTTTTGGTTGTGAAGCTTATGCACATGTTCCAAAGGAGAAAAGATCTAAGTTGGAAAACAAAGCTGTTAAATGTATTTTCATCTGATACAGTGCTGGTGTGAAAGGATACAAGCTTTGGGATCCTGTGAATAGTAAGGTTTTGTATAGTAGAAATGTTATTTTCAGAGAGCTAACATCTTCTCCTATTGTGCTACAACCAGATGAAAAAGAAAAGGAAAAAGATGTTGTTTAGTTGCCTCCTACCCCTGAGAAGACTGAACAGAGAGACCATGGTGGGCCTAATGATGAGGAGAGCTCTAGCAGCTCTGATAGTTCAGAAGAAGAGGAAGAACAACCTCAATGTCAGCCCTTGAGGAGATCCATGAGAGAAAGAAAGCAACCAGAAAGGTTTGGTTATTCTATGTTAGATTCCAGTTGTGCCTTTGCTTTGATTACTAACACTGATGAGCCTAGATCTGTGAAAGAGGCTTTGGGCATGGAAGATGCAGGTTCCTGGATTGAGGCTATGGATGATGAGATGGCTTCATTGGAGAAAAACAAAAATTGGTACCTTGTACCTTTTCCTAAAGGGAGAAAATCTGTTGGCTGTAAATGGGTGTTCAAGAAGAAATTTTGTGCAGATGGCAGTGTTGAAAGGTATAAAGCTAGATTGGTTGCAAAGGGGTATTCACAGGTAGAGGGAATAGATTATGGTGAAATATTCTCTCCTATTGCAAAGTTGACATCCATTAGATTTCTGTTATCTCTTGCTGCATCATATGATTTAGAGATAGAACAGATGGATGTGAAGACAACTTTCCTTCATGGTGATTTTGAGGAAGAGATTTATATGTCACAGCCTGAGCACTACATTGTTAAAGGTAAAGAATCCTTAGTTTGCAGATTAAAGAAATCTCTATATGGTTTGAAGCAATCTCCTAGGATGTGGTACCTTAAGTTTGATGCCTTTGTGTTGTCAATTGGATTTGTAAGATCAAAATCAGATCATTGTGTTTATTTTAGAGTTGAAAATGATCGCCTTCTTATTGTTACATTATATGTTGATGATATGTTGCTGTTTGGGAAGGGTAAGGGTATGATTTTTTATTTTAAATCTCAATTGTCAGCACAGTTTGAGATGAAAGATCTTGGGGTAGCTAGGTACATCTTGGGTATGGAAATCAGTAGATACAGGTCTAACAAAAAAATTTGGTTGAGTCAGAGTAAGTATGTGAAGTCTGTGTTGGATAGGTTCAACATGGCAGATTGTAGACCACTATGTGTTCCTATTTCTGTGGGAACAAAGTTATCTGTAGATGATTGTCCAAAATCTCCTAGTGAGGTGGAGGACATGAGTAGAGTACCTTATGCTAGTGCAGTTGGCAGTCTTATGTACGCTATGGTCTGTACTAGACCAGACATTGCCCAAGTAGTGGGAGTCCTGAGTCAGTTTATGGTTAATCCTGGATGGGTACATTGGGATGCAGTTAAGTGAGTATTCAGATATTTGAGGGGTACATTAGATTACTCCATATGTTATCATGGTAACTCTTTTGGATCTCCGCATTCAATTTGTATTCATGGGTTTGTGGATTTAGATTGGGTAGGTGATATTGACAGCAGGAGATCCACCAATGCTTATGTGTTCACTATGTTTGGTGGTGCCATTAGTTGGATGAGTAAGCGACAACCTGTGGTTGCTTTGTCCACTACAGAAGCTGAGTACATGGCTGCTACTCACACTTGTAAAGAAGCCATTTGGCTTAGAAGATTGTGTTCTGATGTTGGTGTTGATGCAGAATAAATTACTATTTGGTGTGACAGTCGAAGTGCTATTTACCTTGCAAAGAATCCAACTTTCCATGCCAGAACGAAGCACATTGATGTGCAGTTTCACTTTGTGAGAGATATGGTGGAAGATGGAAAAGTAAATTTGGAGAAGGTAGATACTGTGAAGAATGTTGCAGATGCATTAACGAAACCAGTGGGCACTGAGAAGTTCAGATGGTGTTCAGAGTCTATGGGCCTTTTGGCCTATAGCGGTTAAAGTTCTTGTTATGTTCCTGTTGCTCTTACAAGGTGTTCGACAAGTGGGAGAATGTTAGGAATAAGGTGTCTCAACCTTGGATAATTCCTATTCTTATTATTTGTTTTGTAAATTTATTTTTTGCAAATAATATAATTAAGTGTGAGTGTACATGTCTAGTTGGCATGTTGATGTGTCACTCCACTTGATGTGTCGGCATCTTGTGTGTAAGGAGATCATGACTGAAACGGTCATGACGGATTCCTATGACGCGTAAGAACTATTTAAGGAATGTGCTATGATAGGTGTAAGAGCATCTTATGACTTGGGCCTATTTGGGAACCCAAGAAGAAGTGGTTGGTGTGTGTAAGAGAATATGCCAAAAATAGGTTGGTATGATAGATTCTCTTACACTTCTCTTGTGATCGTTATTTTTGGCAGATTCTATGACAAGCTATCATAGTCTATTCTAGGGATGGACGCCTATTCTTGGGATTGCATGTAACAACTGTGTACATGTGGCTTTGTGCATGGGTCTTGGTGGTTGTGCCTATTTTTGGGTCCAGAGGAGTCTATATATGATGCTGCTCCTATGGGAGAGATAAAACAGAAATTTAAGTCTTGTTGGCTTTGTCTCTCATTTCCTGAAAAAACTTGCATTGCAAGTGTATTGTAATCTTTGTGTTGAAGATAATACATTGTGCAGGTTTTGGAGTGCTGGGGTTTTTTACCGAAAGGTTTTCCCCAGGGTATATCATTGTGTCATTCTCTATTTTTCTGTATGCATGGTATGTGGTTGCAATATCTTTGTTAAAGTAGTTAACGAATTTGAAATTGTTAGGATTTATAAGAATTTGCACAATACTCTCCTATAGAGATTAGCGTAGGAAGCTATTTCCACACCTGAGTTTCCTTACAATATGCTCATATACCAGATGAGATTAGAGAAAGGAAATTTGATAAGAAAAGTGTTAAGTGCATCTTTGTGGGTTATGATGATCAAAGGAAAGGATATAGGTTGTGTGATCCTAGTGTGGAAGATGTGTTTACAAGTGGGATGTTAGGTTCATTGAAGGGTTTGATAATATGAAAAAATCCCCTCCAATTCCACAAGTGGCCATAGATAATCATGAATCTTCAAATAATTTTGACATTGGTGAAAATTCTAAGGAAACCTCTGAAATAGTTGAGGAATCTAGTCCTCCCCTAAAGACCAAGAGTATTCAAGATATTTATCAAAGGACTCAACAAATTAATTATGCTTTTATGACCACCATAATGAAGACCAATGATCCTCAAACATATGATGAGGCTAAAGGAAAAATTGAATGGGAACAAGCTATGCAAAGTGAGCATGATTCTTTGATAAAGAATAAAACTTGGGAATTGGTGGACTTACCCGAGGGTAAGAATGTGGTTAACAATAAGTGGGTGTATAAAACTAAGTTTTAGTCAGATGGGAGCATTGAAAAACACAAGGCAAGACTAGTGGCCAAAGGGTATTCACAAAAAGAGGGAATTGATTACACTGAAACATTTGCCCTAGTAGCAAAGATTAGTACAATCATGACTATTATAGCATTGGCAACACATTTCAAGTGGCCTCTTCACCAAATGGATGTTAAAAATGCATTTTTGAATGGTGAAATTGATGAAGAAATCTATGACTCAGCCTCAAGATTTAGAAATTCTAGGACAAGAACACTTAGTTTGTAAATTAAGTCTCTATATGGTTTGAAACAAGCTCCAAGGGCTTGGTATGCTAAAACTGATGAATGTTCCCAAACTCAAGGCTTCCATAATAGTCCTCATGATCCAAATTTTTATGTGAAGGATTTTGATGATGATGACAACATAATTATTGTGCTTTATGTTGATGATGTTATCATTACAGGGCATAATATTAAAATCAAATCAATAACATAAAGTTAAAATTGCAAGATACCTTTGAGATGACAAATCTTGGTTTTCTACATTACTTTCTTGACATACAAGTATGACAAATAGATGATGGTATTTATCTCTATCAAACCAAGTATGCTCTAGACTTATTGAAAAAGTTTTCTAATGGAAGATTGTAAGAGTGTTCCTACTCTAGTTTCTCCTGGACTAAAGCTAAGAAGATATATATGGAAGGTGAAGATGTTGATCAAAGGACTAATTTATCAAAGGACTCAACAAATTAATTATGCTTTAATGACCACCATAATGAAGACCAATGATCCTCAAACATATGATGAGGCTAAAGGAAAACTTGAATGGGAACAAGCTATGCAAAGTGAGTATGATTCTTTGATAAAGAATAAAACTTGGGAATTTGTGGACTTACCCAAGGGTAAGAATGTGGTTAACAATAAGTGGGTGTATAAAACTAAGTTTCAGTCAGATGGGAGCATTGAAAAAACAAGGCAAGACTACTGGCCAAAGGGTATTCACAAAAAGAGGGAATTGATTACACTGAAACATTTGCCCCAGTAGCAAATATTAGTACAATCAAGACTATTATAGCATTGACAACACATTTCAAGTGGCCTCTTCACCAAATGGATGTTAAAAATGCATTTTTGAATGGTGAAATTGATGAAGAAATCTATGACTCAACCTCAATATTTAGAAATTCTAGGACAAGAACACTTAGTTTGCAAATTAAGTTTCTATATGGTTTGAAGTAAGCTCCAAGGGCTTGGTATGCTAAAATTGATGAACATTTCCAAACTCAAGGCTTCCATAATAGTCCTCATGATCCAAATTTTTATGTGAAGGATTTTGATGATGATGACATCATAATTATTGTTCTTTATGTTGATGATGTTATCATTACAAGGCATAATATGAATCAAATCAGTAACATAAAGTTAAAATTGTAAGATACCTTTGAGATGAAAGATCTTGGTCTTCTAAATTACTTTCTTTACATACAAGTATGACAAAAGGATGATGGTATTTATCTCTATCAAACCATGTATGCTCTAGACTTATTGAAAAAGTTTTCTAATGGAAGATTGTAAGAGTGTTCCTACTCTAGTTGCTCCTAGACTAAAGCTAAGAAAAGCTATGGAAGGTGAAAATGTTGATCCTACTATATACAGACAATTGGTTGGTAGTCTTGTGTACTTGACCCCCACTCGACCAGATATTTCTTTTACAGTCGGTGTTGTTTCCAGATTTTTGAGTTCTCTTAAGGTCCCACAATGGAAATCAGCTAAATGAATATTAAGATATGTGCAAGTGACTTTGACAATGGGTACCTATTATTCATCTCATGGAGATCTTTCACTTATTGGTTATACAGATTCAAATTGGGCAGAATGTGCAGATACTCGTAAATCAACTACAAGTTATGTTGTCTATCTTGGTTCAGGTTCCATTTCATGGTGTAGAGAAAATAAATCTACTACAGAGGTTGAATATAAAGAAACAAATGAAGAAGCTAAAGAAATTACTTGGCTATAGGCTATTCTATCACTCCTCAAGAAACATCATGCAAAGCCTTCTTTACTCCATTGTGACAATCCAAGTGCCATCTCATTGTCCAAGAGTCCAGTGTTCATGCTCACACAAAACATATTGAGGTCTATCATCATTATATCAGACATGTTATCCAACAACAAGTGATTCATCTTCAATATTTCAAGACAGAGGACCATATTGCTGATATATTCACCAAGGCATTATGTGAAACTAAGTTTGTATTTCTTAGACATCTTTTAGGCTTACAAGCAGTCACTTGATTGTCTCATGGTTGTCATTAAGGGGGGATTCTAGTGATTTTCAACCATTGTATTTAGATAATAATGAATAATGATTGTAAATGGGTACCTAACAAGGTTTTAGGCCGAGACCCATCATTTCTAAATTATGGGGGGATATTTAGATAGTTAGTATAATTCATTTAGGGGGGATGTCGAAATAAATTAATTACTACCAACTAACATGGTCGACATAGACCAAAATATGAATCACATGCAGTCGTTCATAGCCACCTACAACTACCCATGTCAACTACCACTACTACACAAAGGAGTGTACTAAGACATTTTTTAAAGACGAAATTAAAATTGTCTTAAATATTGAACTTATTATATAAATTATTATAAATATAATTAGAAACTATTATTATTGTCTTAAATAAAAACTTAAGACAAAATGTTAATGCATTTTCATTTTTATTTATCATGTATTTTCATTTAGGTGGGGCAGAGCTGGGAGGCTGGAGGAGAGCCAGAGAATGACCGGATGAAACTTTTTGGAGAAAAACCAAGGGATTTTAGAATAAATTTTACGCGGGACTGTAGGCTTGATCTTCTCCATCGACACTGTCTGTACCTCTCTTGAAATTTCTGAAGGGGAATGCTCAGAAAGCAGTAACTAAGGTTAAATATATACACTTGCAAGCACCATATTTCTCCTAGGAGTTGGGGAAGAGGGTTGCGAATAGATTTAGGGAGGGTTAAGTAGAAATGGGCTTTTGCAGTTTGAAGGGGGAGATTGATTTATAAAGTATTTGTGTGCGGTAGATTGAAGGATGGGTGGGGGTGCACATTTTGGAGGAGGTTGAAGCTGTTGATCGCTGTCAAAGTCCACAAGGAAGCTCTCGACAAATTTGATCTCGTTTGAGACGTGGGTGTTTTGAGGTATAGATCATATTGCTGTAGTTTTTTATGCAAATGTACTCTTGAATTTAATATTGGAGATATCATTTCTATTTGGGGAAAGTGATTATTTAGGTTTTTTAGTGTTTCAGCTGCTAAAATATGAACAGGGTGTTACTATTTCCTGTTAAAATCCAGGTAGATGTTAAATTTCTCAGCTACCAACATAACCAGTTTCAAGTTTAGAGTCAAATTCCTTCATCTACAAAGAACAATGACCCCCACCTCCTCTCCTCTATGAAATAAACTAAACCGCTAGATGCTTGAGCATGCATTTCTAGATCTTATCTAAGGTGTTGAGCCAGAGGGGCAGGATCGACCCACCATACTCACAATTTATGTGGTGAATCCAATTCAGGAATGAAGGCAACATTAATCTCCTAATCAAATTTTCTAAGGGCTGCGGGCTTGGATGCCTTCGGTCTAGCTGGCTCTGTTCTGTATTTTCCATCTAGGTCGCTCTTGTCTTTACCATTGGACACAGGGCACAAACATTGACCTTTCTAGATATATCATTTACCTTTCTTTCTTTCTGAAGCAGAGGCAGAAGTCATTGTTCCTCAACATTGGCCACTGCTAGCATTCAATTCTATACATAATACCCTACCATCTTTCCTTGTTTAGTTGGTTAAGTATGGCCACTGCCCATTCGAAATACCTATGCAAATGACCCAAAATCGTCTATGAAATATTTTAAATACCTGTGAAAATGATATAGAATCGTCCATGAAATATTCTAGTTACCTGTGCTACAACAATACTCCCATTGGCATTGTCGAAAATGGTGAATGATGACTTCTGCAATGACCCCTCAATCTGAAAACTACAGCTTCTATAACGTTTCCCATTGTAGTTTACAATACTTTTGAGGTGGTTTTATTAGAGAAGGGAGACTTAATTCCCGTAGGCCCCAAATAGAAGGGCCCAGACAGTCAACCTTTCCTATCAGTCGTTGGGGTGCTCCCCTATCCTGACTCCCCAAACGATTATCTCAGGGGCTGCTTGGGCATTTCTGCCACTCGACCCTAGAATCTTAGCTCAACTCAGAGGTGGGAAGGTTAGACAAAGGGGAGAATGACCCTATATATTCAAGATTAAAGTTAAAGCTTGCCAACTATTGTCTATGAATAGTGAAAATGGGCACCTTAGATTCATTTGGGTGTCCCCTGATTTCTTCCCATTTATTTTTTATATTCAATATATATTTTTGGCACAAACAAAAATATGATACAACTTCTAAGGTGCTCGTCCCGCAACAACCCCTTGCAATCACGACCTCCAACCCTGCCATGTATCATAGCATTGCAATATTAGACATAATTCTGCCTATATATTTAAATATAGTAAACCTTTAGGCATAACAATATTTGTATAGTGATTAATCATGGGAATGTAAAATACCATATTTTATAGGATTTTCAATCAACTCCGAAATCAGATTGTTGTAATCGAGAGAAATAATTTGAAGCCCAAAAAAATAAGGTTTAAGTCCATCAAGTATGGCATTTAATCCTGAATTAAATCTAGATGCAACCTAGTTTATCTCTTCATCACATGCTCCCTTGTTCCAAAGGTTTGTAAGTGTTCTCTCTATTGGTAGACATCCCAATGGTGGAACATTAATCAAACTAATTCTGGTGGCACCCAGATTGTATAATTCCTACAAAATTCAAACTCATTCCATACAACTATGCTTGGGAACAACTAAATTCACTGCAATTATGCTTGAAAACTTACAAATTCGAAGGGTGGGGACAAGTTACAACCATACCTTGATATATACAACATATATATCCAAGAGAAAATCTGTATACTCTTGAACAGTGAATTGAAGTCGACGAATTGGGAATAGGATATTAGGAAGTAATTGGCAATAGTCATTGGTGCACATTGGAATGAAAAAAAATTGCCTTTTTTATTATGTTGGTGGCCTCTTCCTCTCCCACTAATCATGTTATTTTCCTCTTATACTCTTTAAAATACTCAATTTGTTTCCAAAATGGTATCACCTCCTGCATCATATATTTCCATCTTATAAGAATGTGACAGGAAAAAGATGATAGAATGCATAGATTAGCTGCACATATATTGTCCTACAAATGTATTAAGGTAATCTGAAACATTATAATATGTTATGTATGTCTACCAGTAAATGGACAATGAGATTGTCTAATCCTGAACCAGAAGATGCAAAACAAACACCAGTTAGCATGTCTTGGGCCTTCAGCTTAGGATCCAAATATGTAGGCTATAATTCCTTGATTTTAAGACCCTCAACTGAAATGAAATGGTAGAATCATAAGCATTATGAATTTGAAAATGGGTAAAGAAAAAATCAAACTAAAAAAATAGCCTTGCAACTGATAATACCGATTTTACTTGACAAACAACAATAATTTCTAGCATGATGTGTTGAAGTTTCAAAATCTTGCAAGACCAAAATGTTTATTTTCCCAAAGGCAATTTATAATACACATTTATGAGCTAAGAATGATGAAACATAGAATAGCTTAGAGCTTCCAAATTTATTGGAAAGTTATAAGAAAAATATGTAGGTATGGCATATGTGGGTTACCAAAGGAGTCAGAAATGAGCTTTACATTAGATAATCTTCCTGTGGCAGTGTGATCTTTGAAATCTCTTCCATATGGAGGAAAATTACTTGAAATTATTTTATAAATAAAATCATTATTTCCTGTATCTCCATAGGAGTCTCCAAACAAAAAAATAGTAGGCACTTTTTGTCCTCCAACCAACAAAAAGTAACCACATTTTTGAGGTATAATGATGATCAAAACAGAAAATACGGAGTCCAAAATGAGAGTTTCTATGGTTAATTTCATTGCTACTTTATGTGGCCCCAGACAATCCTTGAATTGCAGTACAAGTTGATTAGCTCAACTAGTTTTGTAGGTAAACCAACATTAAGGCCTGGAAGATTTTAGTTTTCTGGAGGTTTCGTTCTATACAGTTTTTCATTCACCTAACTTGAGGTAAACTCATGGTGGAGTGGGTGACAAATTTAAGTGAGCAAGGAAGAGGAAGTGGACATGGATACTCCACTTAAACATTATCAAAATGTGATGGATACTTCTAGACATATGGCAGTAATGAATATGGGTGAATTTCCACAACAACACAATTACCAAATTGGGTCAAGTACCGACCAAACTTTTTTAATATAAAGGACGACTTAAATTGTATTGGATATATTACATTTCAAGTTTTATTATTCCTTGACCTATCATTCTGGCAATAAACCACCAATAAGTTAATTTATGTACATTACTTTTAGCAAAAAAATATTTGTTTAATATATGATATTATTTATTTAGAAATTGTGGAGCTACTAAAGAAATAGACATTTTGAAGTCCCGCTCAAAAAAAGTTCTGTATTTTTTGATAAGGATGAATTGTCCTTGATTGAGCATTTTAGGTAATCGATGAGTCGAGCTTTGTGTTTTTTTCTTCTTTTTCTCCATGTCTTAAATGTCAAATACTAATAAACATGGCTGTGACCATTGTTCTATTTTTATGAAAAAGGAAAGAAATCTCACGCGGTTGGTCATATGCTCTACCAAACTAATTATTATGATGGATGATAAATTTAAAATATTATTTTTTATTAGTATTTGGGTATTATAGTAGAACAAAAGATTTGTAATGTTCATGAGATTGTAATGGTAGATCTAGTTTTTATTTATTTGTAAATTACACATTTTTGTTAGTGAACAAGGAATTTGTTGCAGAGGGAAAGTGGACCCGCCCAAACTCATTAGGGGACTCCAATGTTCCTTGTTTGTTTTATAAAAACACTCAAATTTTCCCACCAAAAGGATCAAATCTAAACCCTACTCAAACACCCTTAAAGATCTAGGACCTAATAATGGTCTCCTACTTAACCTAGATCCACCATCCCACTACAAACTAACATCTATTCAACTTCTGATCACATGTTAATCAACATTCTCTTAGTTCAAAACATAATTGATAGTTCTACACTTATCCTATCAATATTTAGGATATCCAATCACAATATGGTGTCTCTCTTACCCTACCATGGAAGAAACTTTAACATCATCTAAGCAATGTCCACCCTTGCCCAACCTAGAATCACTAAGAATCCATATCCATGTCTGAATGTCCACCCTCTCCTTGGGACTCTCTGTCACTTCAGACACTTGCACACATCCAACGCTCCTTCAATCATCCTTAACATGGCCTCCATAACCATTTCTTAACCACATATCAATGGACAAAGCCTTGATCAACTTTTATCATGGTGTCACTGTCTCAGAGACAGAATTTCAGACACTTCCTTGGTCCAAACACGTGCCAAATCCTTGCATGACACCCTACAACCTATTTGGACAACTAGCATATACATTTCACCTCATCCTGCCCCAATGAGTGGCTTATTCAACGTGGACTATACAAGATATTACATTATTAGTGCTCTTGGGTTACCCTATGTTAGGGTTTTGGTAGTTTTCACTCCAACTATTAAATCTCTATCCAGTCAAAACCAAAACACATGCTATAAAATCCAAAATGATGCTAACTCAATTCCCTAACATCCTAAATCAACATTCCATTAAAGAGATACCAATACAACCATCAAGTCTACTGAACAAGAGGACTGTTACCATGACCATAATAACAAATTTGCAAAGAAACTTGAATTTTTTTATTCAAACATGATTACATCGAACTCTCTCCTACTTGCTTGGGATATTATATGAACAAGATATTTGGATATTTGTACACACATGATTTATAAGTTATGCATTTTTGTCAATAAACAAGAAATTTAACTTACTATTATACACATAGACTGTGAATTATATATTTTTGTCAATGGACAAGGAATTCAATTACTTGTTACGCACATTGATTGTAAGTTATGTATATTTGTTAATGAACAAGAAATTCAACTAGCTATCATATACTATAACACCTTATTATTTTGTATCAATGAACAAGAAATTCAAGTCTTCACATTATCTCATATCATCAAAATTCAAATCACACATGCCTGCAACATGCAGATTACAAACTTTTAGCACACATACCATATAACTAGTTTTATCAATGCTATTATCATTGTTTATCACTGGTTTTATGTGTTGTAACATAAGATACCTTCAAAAACATTCATAGTGCGCTTAATATGTTATTAGGAGGACATATTTTTTGATGAATTACTCTCTTTCCTTTTTGCATGTCCCCTTTTCTTGAGAATTTGTCAAAGTATGATTCAATTTTTTTACTAGTGTTTGGTTTTTGTAGGGTTCTTATAAAGCTAAACTTGAATATTTTACGTATAAAAGTTCTCTTTTTTGCTATTTTGGGTGTGTGTTACTTTTTTTTTGGGATACATGTTTTCATATATTTCAACAACTATTTATGTAATGATCCTAACTAGAATCCACATACTTTTTTTTGTAGCTTTCTATTAGGTTGTCTTCTTAGTGTCCATACGAAATGGAGTAATAGGTATTTATGTTGTTATTTTTTGTACTTGTACTATCATTTTAATGAAATAAAACACTAAACTATGATTTAATAGGTAGCACATAGAGTACTATTTCATATTGGTGCAGGGGCACCTAGGAACAACAAGCAAACCATGAAGACTATGAAGGAATGGAAGTTATCCAATGAAAATCAGAGGTCCAAGGAGGTCAAAGGGATCCTAAATGATGCAAATCATATCAATTATAATGTATTGGCTCCTATAATGTTTTGATGCCATGAAATGACATTTTAATCTAAGGAACAATTTATATCCTTGAAAGGATTGAATAAATGTAATGTGGACCATTAGTGTCCAAGGAATGTCTTTGGGTAGTTAGGGTAATAGGAAAGATTCTATTAAAGTCTCCTAGGTGTTTGACATCCTTTGGAGTTCTTGAATTTCCTATTTACAAGGTTTTTAAAGCATTTTAATTGTTTTAGTTTTCAAATATTTAAAATGTAACGGCTAGTAGCCATTTAGGAGGGAAATGGGGGTTTTATTGTTTAAACACTTAACTAATCCATCAAACCAGTTGGAAGAGGTTGGGGAAGTTAAGTTTTGATTTCCTATTTGTATTTGGGACTCCATTTGTACGGGCATGAAGCCTGGTGTGTACGGATGAAACAGAGAACTAAATAAAGACCAGTTTTTCATGTGAAATCAATGATCTAAAAGGTGTAAACAATCTTTGTTTTGATTTCTATTTTCAGTATGCATTAAGGAAACTTCCAAACATTCATTCTCAAACCATTGAATTCTTTGGAGACTTCTAGTTTGATTGTCCATGCGTTAACTATTGGTGTAACCAGTGACTGTGATTGTATTTTCCCTTATTACTTTGAAGTTTCATTACATTCCTATGTAAATTTGGTTGGATAAGGGTTTGGAAGATTCAATAGGATATTGGAAGGGTACATTACATGTTTTGAAGGTTTTTAAAGTCACTTATCATGATTGTACCCTCTTCCACAACGCAATAGACTGATTTTCTAAGTTTCCTTTCTTTATTTTGAAGTTTATTTGCAATTGTGATCAGTGCAAAGGCTAACCTGTCTTGAAAGGCATAGATAGTCAAACATTAGTTAAACAACTTATATCTAACATATAAAGAAAACCAAATGCAAAGACACTCAGATAGAGCTTAAATGGGAGCACCCTGTCACCGTTTGATTTGCTCTTGCTTTAGGGATGCGGGTGTGCTCTCAAATCACTTGGAGCATATCCCTAATGATCATTAGGAGATATTAGGATTGGTTGGGGACCATAAGAACCCTATAGTGGCACAAAATCGGGTATAGGACACCCATTTTGCCCCTAAGGCCTTAAGGATCCTACAAGCTCAATAATGCAATCTAAGTTATGAATGATTATGCTAAGTTGATTTTAATCCAAAATAAATGTGATATGATGCAAGAAAGCTTAATAAAAAATGAATGAAACTAAGATTTATCCATTAGTTCTATGCTAAGATGTGCTATGAAAGCATGAAAATAGATGAAATCTAACAATTAGTATGAAAGCTTTAAAGATTTAGAACTATTCTAGCATTATAGCTTTACTATGAAATGAGAGATGAATTGGATAATTTTCTCTAAGAAGTGGGTATTTATAGGATTTGGGAAGGGCTTGGTTTAGGAGGGAGAGTTAGAGTTTGGGGTTTGGTTAGGGGTTGAGTCAAGGGGATAAGGATTGACTTTCAAAGGTTGAAGGGACCAAGATTAGGATAAGGGTTGAGGAATTTCTAGAAGAGTGTAGGGATTTATATAATTTTAGACTTTTAAATAAATGTTTAATTTATTTGAGGAATTGGTTGAGGACTTTATTTACTAAATGAATTTAGTAAATAGGAGGGATTATGTTTAAATTAGATTTAAACATTTTTGGAAGGGGTTATCATTCAAATGTAATTTAAATGTTTTGGGGAGGGATCTTTTAATTAAAGATGTTTAATTAAAATAATGAGATTTAATGACATAAAAATATATTAATTAATTAAATAAATAAATAATTAATAAATGATGATGTCATCAGGGGTTTTAAAAAAAATAAAAATACTTTTATTTTCTAAAGGATTTTTAGGTGTCTACATTTTGCCCCTCTTTGATGCAATGCCGCAAGTGGCGTGGCGTCAAAGACAAGAAAATAAGATGCCCCGGGCTAGAATTTAGAGGAATAAGGGGTTGTGCCCCCTTGAGAAAATAATGCAAAGAGGAAACGTTGTGGAATTTTCTCGAAAGGAAACAAAAAGGGAAGGACCAAGGAAGAAGAAGGGGGGATAAATAAACAAGCTTCTAAGAGAAAAGATGGAGGAATGGAAGGTGAGATGGAATGCAAAATGCAGGATGCAACTACATGAATATGCAAGATGCAAGATTAATCTATATGATGCTCGATGTAGGGGATTCAGGGAGCTCCAAGTGCAAATGTGGAGGGCACAACCTAGTTTGATATAGCAACATTAGAGACCTGCCAAGGTTACAAAAGAACACAAGGCTTCATCACTAGCGTTGCATAGGACTGACACGAAAAAGACATGCAGGGTTGCCCCAGCATCACACATGAACCCAAGAGGAAACATGGTAGAAATGATGCTAGAGAAACCACAAAAAAATGACATTTCCCAAGTGAACCATGTAACCCAGAAGATCACATGTGAAACGTGCAAGGGTCATATCCGACTGACTCACAGGAAGAAGAAAAAGATC
Source organism: Chamaecyparis obtusa (assembly GCA_027943335.1). Taxonomy (NCBI): domain Eukaryota; kingdom Viridiplantae; phylum Streptophyta; class Pinopsida; order Cupressales; family Cupressaceae; genus Chamaecyparis; species Chamaecyparis obtusa. The sequence continues at coordinate 112,367 of BSBK01002599.1, read as the reverse complement.
AAAAGCCGTGCCCCAGATTGTCTGCATTCGCAGCGCACCATGATATAAAGGATTGTGGCGACTTTGAGTAGAGAACAACGAGAAGCCGGAAAAGATTAACAAGATCCAAAGGACAAAATCCAAGACCAAAATGATAACTCCAAAAAGACATCCTTTGCCAAGGAGAGATATTTGATTTGATTGATGGTGGGAAGATTGGGCTGAACGCGTGGAAGGATACATCGACACGGACTTGGTGGGATTGGTGGAAGATAGGTCTGACAGGAGGAAGGATACATCCTCAAGGACCTGCTGATTGATGAGAGAATGAGTGTTGTTGTTCACTGGCAAATGATGAAGTTCAAGAATAATCACTGTGATCAAGAATAGTAGACAATTGATGTTGTTGAAGTACAAGGCTAAGTGGGACAAGAGTTCTGATCAAAGGCTGCTGCAAGACTAACAAGGATATGTACAATGACTATATACAGAAGCTCAGGATGTGGGATAGGAAGATCTCACTATACAGGATATATATGGGAAGGATGGCACTATACAAGATATATATAGGAAGGATTGTGCTATACATGATATATACAGGAAGGATTGCGCTATACAAGAGATAGTACAAGATATGGTACAAGATATGTGTAGGATACGTGCAAGAGGGAGTGCGGATTTGCTTGAGGATTAAATAAAGGAATGTTGTGGGATGGTGGTGGGGATGAGGATGGTAGAAAAAGGACTGAGTTTGTTGGGATGGGAGTTTGATAGATAATGACTCGGTCCACTATGTATGGCACGTGTTTGCCAGGTTTTCACCAACATACTTGTCTAAGGCGCTTGAATTTCCAAGTTTTCACCATTGGATGATTATTTTTCTTTGCTTTTTTCTTTTTTTGATTTTTTTGTATTTTTCTACTTTTTTCAAATTTTATGGATTTTCTGAATATGTAGGATCTGGTTTAGGCATAGAACCTCTTTAGATGGATGATGTTGATTGGATCATTCAAAGGTTCACCTTCTGGTGTAGATAGCTAATAGGCTCCGGAGCTGAATCATGTTGTGACAACATAGGGGCCTATCCAAGTAGGCTCAAATTTGCCTTTCTTTTCTCGATTTGCTTGGACCTTTTGATTTTCTTTTAGGACCATGTCACCAACCTGGAACTGTCTAGGATGGACCTTCTTGTTATAACTCCTTTTGAGTTGATTCTGGTATGCAACCAGGTGATCATATGCTTGCTGTCTCTTTTCATCTAACAGGTCTAGCTGTGTGAGACATGCCACGCGATTGTCCTCATAAGTGGTATAGTTCTTCATGGAGACTTGCAATGATGGGAGCTTGACCTCGATCGATAGATTGACTTCGACACCATATACAAGGGAATATGGGGTGGTTCCTGTGGGAGTGCGATAAGAAGTACGGTAGGCCCAGAGGGTGGGATTTATTTGGAGGTGCCAGTCACAACCATAATCATTGACAACCTTCTTGAGGATTTTGAGGATTGTTTTATTGGTTTCCTGAGCTTGGCCATTTTCTTGCAGGAAATATGGACTGGAGAAATGGTGATGGATGTGGAGTTTGGCACACAGATCATCCACATGCTAGTTTTCAAAAGGTGTGCCATGGTCTGTGAAGATGGTGGATGGTATGCCAAAGAGGCAAATGATATGGTAAAGGATGAACTTTGATATTTGGATGCCGGTAGTTAGGGTGAGCGAAATCACTTCGACCCATTTGGTGAAGTACTCTGTGGTAGTTATTATGTACTTGTGTCCATCTAAGGAGAGGGGAGTGATTAAGCCAACAAGTTCAAAGCCCCAACATGAAAATGGCCAAGGTGGCGCAATGGGTTGCAAGTCTTGTGTCGGTGCATGAATCAGATTTGCATGCTGTTGACATGGTAGACATTTCCTGATGAACTCACAAGAATCATGTTCCATGGTTGGCCAATAATACCCAACTCAAACCAACTACTTTTCTAGAACCATTCCACTTGTGTCGGCACCACAAATTCCAGCGTGAACCTCTTGTAAAGCCAAGACAGCCTCATTTGAATCTAAAAACCTAGAAAGGATATTGTGATATCCTTGACGATAAAGTGTGTTGGCTACAAGAGTGTAGCGGGAAGCTCTGCGAATTAATTTTTGGTGTTGGTTATTGGTGAGATGGGGAGATATGATACCATTCTTTAGATATGCATGGATGTTGTGGTACCATGGGGATTGAGGACCAACCAAGACACACACCATTTCTCTATCGGCGTTCGCATAAGCGGGCGTGTGTCGCTGCTTGACTAAAAATTCGTACTAAGTTGAATCACGAGGGATCTCCAATAAGGATCTGATGGTTTCCATTGCATTGACCACTTTTTTCTGAAGCCTTGGTATCTACGTGAACTGTAGATTCAGGAAATGCTCTTTTAGTCTGTCCACCAGTTCTTTGTAGGGTAGCAACTTGTCATCCTTTGTCTAATATTCATCGAGGAATTTCTTGATAATGAACTGTGAATCTCCAAACACTTGTAATTCTGTTATGTTCCATTGAATAGCTATCTTGAGGCCTAAGATGAGTGCCTCATATTCTACAATGTTATTAGTACATGGGAATCCCAACTTGATTGATTTTGGAATTAGTCACCTTGAGGTGTGACGAATAGGATTCCTGCCCCTGATCCATGCGATGTATAGGAGCCATCAAAGTATAGCTTCCACATGGGCTGTTCTTTGATCATACATAGATGTTCATTAGGGAATTCCATGATTAGTGGATAGGCATCCACCAGTGGTGCCTCTGCTAGCTGATAGGCAATTACTTGCCTTTTGATTACTTTTCGATCTATGTACTGAATGTCAAACTTATTGAGTAACATGACCCATTTTTCCATACGGCCTGTGAGAGTTGTCCTTGATAACAAATACTTGAGTGGGTCTACCTTTGAAATGAGCCCAATTGTGTGGCTGAGCATGTAGTGTCTAAGCTTTTGAGTGGCAAAGACCATTGCAAACCATGCTTTCTCCATGGGTGAATAGTTAAGCTCATAGCCGATAAGAGTTCGACTGATATAGTAGATGGCTCTCTCTTTGTTGTCATCATCATGCTATGCTAAGAGTACCCCCAGTGTTGTAGTGGTCACTGAGATGTAGAGTATGAGAGGGCATCTTGGAATAGGTGGTACAAGGATTCGAGAGTTGGCTAGATATTACTTGAGCTTGTCAAAGCTTTTCTGACAGATGGGATCCCATTTGAAGCTTGTGTCTTTGTGTAAGAGATGTGTGAAAGGTTGGCACTTGTCTGATAGCTAAGAGATGAAATGATGCACTGATTGGAGCTTTCCTTGTAGACTTCTGAGCTGTCTGAGTGTTCTTGGTGGAGGCATTTTTGTAATAGCTTTGACCTTTTTGGGGTCGATCTCTATGCCTCGTTGTGATACTGTGAAGCCTAGAAGCTTTCCAGATGTTACACCAAAGACAAATTTCTTTGGATTGAGCTTTAAACCATAATGATGTAGGTGATCAAACACACTCTCAAGAATGCCCAGGTGTTCGTAGCGTGTTTTTGATTTAGCAAGAATATCATCCACATTGTCTTCTAGGATCTTGTGGATCATGTCATGGAAGATTGCTGTCATCGCCCTCTGATATGTGGCTCCTGCATTCTTTAGCCCAAATGACATCATGTTATAGCAGAAGGTACCCCACGGAGTGGTGAATGTTGTTTTATGTTGATTTGCTTCTGCTATCCGGATCTGATTATAAGTTGAAAAGCCATCCATGAGTGACAACATCTCATGGCCCGCTGTAAGATCTACGATCATGTCTATGTTGGAAAGCAGGAAATCATCTTTAGGACATGCCTTGTTTAGGTCCCTAAAATCTATGTAGATTCTGATGTCACCTGAAGGCTTTGTGACTAGTACCATATTGGAGATCCAATTTGAGTAATCAATGGCTCTGATGATTTTTGCTTGGAGAATCTTTTTGAGCTCTGCTTTGACTAATAAGGCCACTTTTGGATGCATTTTCCTTAGATTATGCTTTACTGGTTTGGCGTTGGGGTCCACAGCGAGATGATGGAAGACAAGATTAGGATCAAGCCCAAGCATGTGTGCATATGACCATGCAAAATTTATAAATGATTCTCTAAGGAGTGCAATGAAAGCTGTTTCTTCACCCTCTGTCAGATTGGCTACAATTTAGGTGATTCTCGGACACTCCTCTGTACCCAAGTTGACTGGCTTGGTTTCCTCTATGATGATAGGTGACTATTCGGGTTTGTAATCCTGTATAGGAGGAAGAGGCAAGTCTTCATCTTCTAGCGCTTGAATTGCCAATTTTTCACTAGACGATACGCCCTTTATTTTTACTATTTTGGAATCAAAATGTGCCCCAGAAGGGTTTTCACATAAGGACTCATGTTTTTCTCTTTCTATTTCACTTTTGCGGCTAAAGCTTGCCTCCTCCCCAAAATATCCTTCTGGGTTGAGCTTATAGATGTGAGTTGAGTTTGAATCTTGAATTGTTTATGGGCTTGATGCCCCCATGAACTCTAGGAGTGCTTCCGTGCTTTGGAACTCCTTGATATGTGTGACACTTGGTTGGTCCCAATATATGAGTTTAGGGTGGATGAGGGGAAGTTCTATGAGGTTAATGGTGAGTTGGTGGAGGATAGAAGTACCCAAGAGGGTATCATCATCGAAGATGTCATCATAAGATTTCTTTTCTTCCTCTTCGGGGATGTCTTCAATTTCTACAAGGTCGTCCTGGCTATTCAAGAAGGGAACACTAGTCATATTGGTGCCCCCAGTTGTAGTTTTAGGCTCTTGTATATGTAGGCAAGGGGTATTAAAGCCAAGACCTTGAGGTTGTGGATTCTTTGATATTGTGATAGGGTCTTTTCTTCTGCCTTCTTGTGGTCCTAGACCACCACCTTGATATTTCCATTGTTCAATGGCATACTTGTGTGGTTGGGGATACTTGTCTTTGAAGTAGCCAAGAAGCTGAGTGTCAGGTGGTGGGGGATCTCTGTACAACCACCTATTGATGTCAGGATCCATCTCTTGACTGTTTATGTTGCCATGGGATTCAAAAGCCATAGGTCCAGTTCGCTTGTTTTCATGATTATCTTCAATAGGCTTGCTTTGATGACTCGGGCGCCCTTGTGTATGTGGATCAAGTGGGAGGGCCCCTACTGAAAATGCATCATTCAGGGTGTATTCACCATAGCCCTGGTTATTGATCTTGATGGAAGAGAAAGTGGAGGTGAGGATAGTCTCTGGATCGCAATGGGATCAGGACGAGCTGACAATAGAAGTACCAATGTCGATTCCAGGACAATGGGTGGAATGAGGGAATGATGCTTCCATCGCACGATAGTATGCAAAGGGTTGGGGGTCGGCATGGATGGTAACCTCAGTGCCTCGATGTAGAAATTTGACGCACTAATGGTAAGTAGATGGTACAGCCTTGATGGAATGGATCCATGGTCGACTGAGGAGGATGTTGAATGGTAGGTCAAGATCAACAACGTGGAAAATGGTATCTTGTGTTGCTAGGCCTAGATGAATAGGAAAAATAATGGTACCTTCAGAGGTACGCTCCAAGTTGTCGTATGCCTTGATGGTGATTACTTCATGTGAAATATCAGCTTCTATGAACCTAATCCGTTGAATGAATTTTAAAGTACATAGGTTTAAGGTTGAGCCATTATCTATCATGACCCATTTGATGGAAAAATCTCTGACCATAACGTCGATGTAGAGAGGGATACTGTGGTCAGGTGCAATGGCTGGCATGTCAGATGGTTTGAAGGAAAGAGCACATGGTGCAAATAGATGTCCCACAAGGTTTTCAAATTGGATGGTGTTTATATATGTGGGGACTTGTGCTTCATGGAGGGCTCAGTCAAGGATTTCTTGATGGAGGGGTGAAGTGCGGAGAAGGTCAAGGATGGAGATTTGGGTTGGTGTGTTCCCAAGATTTTCTATAAGATTGTATTGTGCATTGTGCGCATTGTGTGCTAGTCTTGGACAGGCACCGAGGACAGTTATCTGACCTCTATGGGTGGTAATGACACATTGACTATCTTCTCCTTTGACGTGGATGACATTAACTGTGGGCTCGACTTGGGTTATACATCCAAAAAACTTGTCGTAATTGATATAGGTAGTGGTGTAGTCTTTACAGCCGGTGTGATCTTCGTGTTTGCCTTTGCCTGGGTTCTGGTGAGGAGGATTGACATTAGCTTGGTTCTTCCCCACATTGTGTTGTGGGAACACATTCTGATAGATTTGCAAATTTGCATTAGGTGAGGCTTGAGTAGGTGTGTCTACTTGGATCTCCTTTTGGTCAATGAGATCTTGGATGTAATTCTTGAGTTTCATACACCTCAGGGTAGTGTGTCCTTTGACACGATGATAATCACAATACTCGTGATCTTTATACTAGTTGGGCTTAGGAGTGGCATCATCAAACTGCTAGATTGGTGGGTACGTAATCAAGTTAGCCTTGGCCATTTGATGAAAGATAACATCCAGAGGTTCACCAAGTAGTGTGAAGATCCTCTTCTGATAATTCTAAGCTCTGGGTCTATTTTGATTGGGAGTAGTATTGATGGCATTCACTTGATTGGTTGGATTTCCTTGAGGGGCTTGATGTGTTTGCTGCTGATTGTTTTGAGGCTAATATTGTTGCATAGGTTGCTGATGAGTTTGAGGTTGTTGTTGATATGCAAGAATAGGTGTAGGACCAGCCACGACAATTTGGACATGCTTTGTGTCAGTGGCTCCATCAGTAACAACATTTTTGTTACAATTCCAGTAACGAGGTTTGTCATTGTTAGATTTGTTTTGGGAATCATTCTTGAAATGCCAAATTATGCCTTCTTCTTGGAGACCTCTTTCGATATCTATCCCTTTTCTTTTGATATCCTAATACATTTGGATACAGTTCATCCTCATGAAGTGGGATAGTTTGGGATGCAGGTTATTGATTAAGATCTTGGTTAGATGCTTCTTAGGCGGTTGGTATGATAACCTGGTAGTGAGGTTTTGCCATCATTGCAAGTAGTTTGCTAGGATTTCTCCTTTCTATTTTGAGTTGCAGAGGTCTAATAGGGTCAACTCATTCTCGACATTGTGGGCATATTGGGCAACAAAATTTTCAGAGAGATCAGAAAAAGTTGTGATGGTCCCACATGGTATCTTGTAAAACCACTCAACAATTGTTCCTCCCAAGCTTTTGGGGAATAGGCACAAGAGATAATTGTCACTGTAAGCCACTTCTTGACATGCCATATAGAACTCTTTGATGTGATTGACTGGGTCTCCTTTTCCTTGATATTTATTGAACTTGGGTGTCTCAAAGTTCTTAGGGAAAGGAACAGTTGTGATTGATCGGTCAAAGGGTAGGGACACACCTCTTCAAACTTTAAGGCTTTATTCTCTATACTAGTTTGGAGCTCCTTAAGAGAATTCTTCATTGCTTCCCACTCAGTATTGATTGGCATTGGAGTGGGTACTCCCATTTGGAACGGATCTAATGGTGTTGGTGAATAAGGGTGATTTTGAGGTGGATATTATGGAGTGGGATATGGAGATTGCCCAACGAGATAGGAAGATTGGATTGGATTTTGGAGTGATGATTGCTGGGGAGGATATTGCTGATGCAGTGCGGGGTGTATTGCAGTGGAGGATATGGAACTACTTGCTGGTGTTGAGGGATGATGGGATGTTGCTGTTGCACTAGATAGGATGAAGCTTGTTGCTACTAGGGAATGATAGGGTTTTGTTGTTGTGATTGGAAGTATTGTTGCTGTGGAGGAGGTTGGTGGAATGATGTAGCTTGCTGGTAAGATGGCCCTTGTTGTACTTGGCTTTGCGCTTGGCTGATATAGACTGGGTGCATTCCTACATTGCTTAAGGGTGGAACTGGTGTAGGGAAGCTAGAAGCAAAGGGTGGTTGGGAAAGATAACTTATGAAATGAGATGAACTTTTCTGCTGAGGTGGAGGAATTTGTTTAAAAGCACTAGGTGTTGTGAATGGATAGCTTGCGAAGGATGAAGCTGGCGGAGGTTGTGATTGTTGTTGTTGTGCTGCTTGTTGGTTCGTAGGCATGGATGCAGGAGAGTGAGTTGGTAAACTGAAGGCTTGCATTTCTTCCTTAGTGAGGCCCCATTGAGAACCAATGTATGGTGGGAACTGTGATGCAGAGGATGCTGGAAAGGTGGATGTGATGGGAGTTTGGGACATGAATGGTTGATTCAAAAAACCTATGGAAGGCATACCTGTGGTGATTACATTTTGTTGGGCTTGTGCCTGGGTAGATGTTTGTTGGGGAGTGAATGACGATGATTGCATTCCCCATGAAAAGGGTGATGCTGATGTGGAAGCTTGTTGGGAAAAAGAGGATAATGATTGTGTTTCCCCTGGTAATGATGTCATGGGTGTAGAAGCTTGTGAAGTGAAGGGATGATTGCGTCCCCCATAGAATGAATGGTGTGGATGCAGAAGCTTGTGAATTGAAGGGGAAGGATGATTGCGTCCCTCCTGGAATAAATGGTGTGGATGCAGAAGCTTGTGAAGTGAAGGGGAAGGATGATTGCGTCCCCCCGGAATGAATGGTGTGGATGCAGAATCTTGTGAACTGAAGGGGAAGGATGATTGGATCCCTCCTGGAATGAATGGTGTGGAAGCAGAGGCTTGTTGGAAAGATGAGGGAAATGACTGCGTTGCCCCTGGAAGCAAAGATGTTGCTTGCCCCATGGAAGGTGGCAGGACTGCTTGTGTAAAGGTTTGTGTGCGATGTGGTTCTTGGTTTTGCAAAAAGCTTTGGGTAGGGATGATGGATTGAGATGCTATGGAAGATAATGGTGCGCCTATGAGAGGAAATAGAGTGGTTTGTGTTGCTTGTGTTGTAGGGCCTGTGAAACTACTTTGCAAATGAGGAGGGATGGATGAAGCAATTTGTGATATGTTGAGAAGTGGATCAGGGATTTGTTGGATGATGGGGGGGTGTATACTTTTGTTGGGATTCAGATGTTGTGGATGGGGATGTGAGGTTGGAGATATGGTGGAATGGGAGTACCCGCTTGTGTGAAGTTAGATGACATGTTTCGTTGATTCTGAGAGGGAAGTGCACTAACCACTTATGCATTTCTGGGATGATTCATGAATGTTTCTATCACAAAGGAAGTCGGGGGGATATTGGGATCATCCCATGCATTACTAGTTTGCTGAATCTGGGGATCATAAGCTACCATCACGCTGGTAGAAATGTTGGGATCAGGCAAGTTGGGGACTTGATAAGGATCCATGTTTCTTTATTTTCTAGATCTTGTCTCGACAGGCATGGAGTGGAGATGCATATACTAAATGGATGCAAGATGTTCCTAAAAGACTCTAAAGACTAATGGATGCACACCCAGGAAACTTTTAAGGATGGTGGATTTCAAGAATGCAATGCAAGGATTGATGAGATGCTTGGATTTGGATCAAGGATGGCAGAGGATGGTGAAAGATTGGTGAGATGTTTGGCGATGATGGGGGCTTTGTGGGATACTCTGATTTGGATCAAAATTTGGTGGATGATTGGTGTGATGCTGGTGGAAGATTAATAAGTGTCAACAAATGAGCTATTGTTTTCCCGATGGAGGATCAGTGATAGGATTTGGTTAACCGAGGATAGACTAACAATCTTTGGTCAACAAGATTCTTATCAATGCAAGCCAATCTCTTGCTCGAGATGATGAGGCTGTGCAAGGACAAGTTGGATTTCCTTTAGACAATGCTCTATCAAAGGGGGTGATTTCTGCTTTAGGATGAGGATTGAAAAAAACTCAAAGGTTCTGAACACTAAGTGCTCATGAATTTGGATCACTGGATTTGGTGCAAAGATGGTGGGTTTTGATTTGGATGATGGATGCTGGATTTGGATCAAGGATTTTGGGATTCTGATTGTGGATTGATGATGGAATGATGGTGAAGGATGATGGAATGATGCTATTTCTAAGAGGATGACCTAGATGCAACTAGGGAGATGATGACAAATGCAACTAAGGACTCTAGGATGCAAATAAGGTTTGGTGGTGATGCAAGGATGAAACTAGGATGAGCTAGGATGGAGGACTATTTGAGATAGATCTGAGATCTAATAATAAAATGAACATGTGATGTATCCAGCTAGTCCTCTCTTTCAAGATTGACGTAGCAATGGTTTACTCAGAATCAGTAAGAAAACTGCTTGACTCTTGCGTTATAGCCCACATTATCAAGCTTTTATTGGTATTTTTCTTCAGTTTGGGTTGCTTGCACAAAAGATTGATGGATTTTAAGATTTCTCTTTGCAACTTTCTTCTCTTGATAGGCTTGAGATTTGGGAAGTTTAGCCTTTGGGTGTTTGATCAAATCAGACATAACATGGGGAGATTTTGATAATTGGATTGAGACAAAAGTTTTGGGTATCTGATTTCAAAGGATCCTTCTGCAAGGTTTTCTGAGTATCTTGAATCAAGTTGTAGATCAGTTTGATGTTTTCCAATGGCAAAGGACAAATTTCAACAAAGAATTTTGGAAAAGCAATCTCCACAAGGGACAAAGCAACCTTGTGGGATACAAGCAAGATAACTGACTCTTGAATCTGAAAAAGATTTGAAAAGGTGTATGTTCCAACAAATGTTTTCACCGAGTCTTTGACTGTTCAATCACCTCAAGCAGATCTACCTAAGGAAGGTGAGTATCAAAATCCTTGCCCATAGCTTGATACCCCCTAAAAGGGGATACATATGGTGAGTAGTCTTAAGGTGATCTAGTAAACCCCTTGGATCGGTCCTTGCACAAGGATTCTGATACCTTCGGATGTGGATAGGGTAGCCTCTATTTTAACAAGTTTGTAATTGTTCCGTGGAGTCCTCCCAATTAGTTTTTATGGGTGTGACTCACTTAAGAGCCTAGTTGACCATGCCGAAATAGTAGGGATTATTCACCTACCACAAGCTACCATCAACACACCTCACTTGCACTTGAGGGGATATAAGCGAGAGTTTTCTTAGAGCTTTATTTATATATCGGTCGAGGAAGATACCGGTTTGAGGTCATTCTCCAGAGAGGAAGTGCTTTTCTCCCCAGATAGGCCTCGCTAAAAGTAAAACATGTGAACTTGTCTGAGTTCAAGTGTTTTACGTTACTTAGATTAACAAGGATTTTGCAAGAATGAAAAACTCCTAGATGCACACCATGAAGATTCTTTTCCCAAATTGATTTTAAGTGTGTTTGAATTGAAAACTTTTGAAGACACAAGTGTTTAAGGTTTGATTTGTTCTTTCTCTCTTCAAAAAAATAAACTTTTGAGCATTTGCATGTTCTTTATTTGGGCATTCGAGATTTGCTTTAGAACTTTGAAATGTGCTTTGTTTTGATCTTTAAGTCATTCAAGATTTTGTTTGTTTGAATTGAAGTCGAAAGAGGAAGGAATATAGATGCTTTTCATTTCTTTAGTTCATTCAAGAGTGTGTTTGATTTTCAAAATGACAATGACTTCTTTGGACTTTGGTTCACTCCTTTAGCTTCATTCAAGATTTGTTTGTCTTTTTCTCAATTTTTAGATCCAAAAGGAAAGTTCCTAGATTAGTTTGATGCATGAACTTTGAAAGGCATTCAAGACTTTGCAATATGAAGGTTGTTTTATCCAAGCACAAAGCATTTAGGATTTGTTTAGTAACCTTTAGGAATAAGATTTTGTAGATTTTTGTTAAGGCATTCAAGATTGCATTTGAAGTTAGTTTTAAGCAACTGAATGAAAGATTGAAGTTCCTATTCAGACAAGCAAGTTAATGAGCCTTAAGGCTTTAGGATCTTAGTGACTTTTTCTTTGTCCTCCAAGAAGTGCCTGTAAAACATGGAGTTTAGAACCTGTAAGAAAAATCAAAGTTTCAAAAATTTAAAATACATTAGGTTACCTCTTTTTGGTATACATGCGCAGTTACTGAGAACAAATGTGTAGTTTATAGGTGAAAAATGCGCAGACACAGAGAATGTATGTGCAAAACCAAAGAATGTATGCACAATTAAGACTTATCTGCTGAGAAAGTGCTTTAAAATGTGATTTTTTTACAAAAGACAAATGTGCAGCACTTTGGAACAAATGTGCAACTGTATTGAAAAAATGCACAACTTTATGAACAAATGCACAACAAAATTGAATGGATGTGCAGTTTTGGTGAACAAATGTGCAGTTTTACATTTTTTTACATAAATGCATGTTTGTGGACAACAAATGCACAGGAAAGACTCAGGAAATGTAAAAAATGACCGAGTTTATGGAGATTTGGAGTTGAAGACCAGGACAGGGGTCCCACCAGGTGTGCCAAAATGTGATCAATGCAAAGGTTAACCTTCCTTGAAAGATGTAGACAATCAAACATTAGTTAAACAACTTATTACTAACAAATAAAGAAAACGAAATGCAAAGACACTCAGATAGAGCCTAAACGGGAGTACCCTTTCACCATTTGATTTGTTCTTTCTTTAGGGATGTGGGTGTGCTCTCAAATCACTTGGAGCATATCCATAATGATCATTAGGAGATATTAGGATTGGTTAGGGACCATAAGAACCCTATAGTGGCACAAAACCAGGTATAGGACACCCATTTTGCCCCTAAGGCCTTAAGCATCCTACAAGCTCAATAATGCAATCTAAGCTATGAATGATTATGCTAAGTTGATTTTAATCCAAAATAGATGTGATATGATGCAAGAAAGCTTAATAAAACAATGAATGAAACTAAGATTTATCCATTAGTTCTATGCTAAGATGAGCTTTGAAAGCATGAAAATAGATGAAATCTAACAATTAGTATGAAAGCTTTAAAGATTTAGAACTATTCTAGCATTATAGCTTTATTATGAAATGAGAGATGAATTGGATAGTTTTCTCTAAGAAGTGAGGGTATTTATAGGATTTGGGAAGGGCTTGGGTTAGGAGCGAGAGTTAGAGTTTGGGATTTGGTTAGGGGTTTAGTCAAGGGGATAAGGATTGACTTTCAAAGGTTGAAGGGACCAAGATTAGGATAAGGGTTGAGGAATTTCTAGAAGAGTGTAGGGATTTCTAGGATTTTAGGCTTTTAAATAAATGTTTAATTTATTTGAGGAATTGGTTGAGGACTTTATTTACTAAATGAATTTAGTAAATAGGAGGGATTATGTTTAAATTAGATTTAAACATTTTTGGAAGGGGTTATCATTCAAATGTAATTTAAATGTATTGGGGAGGGATCTTTTAATTAAAGATGTTTAATTAAAATAATGAGATTTAATGACATAAAAATATATTAATTAATTAAATAAATAAATAATTAATAAATGATGATGTCATCATGGTTTTTAGAAAAATAAAAATACTTTTATTTTCTAAAGGATTTTTAGGTGTCTACAGTAATTAACAACCATTCCATGGACTTAAAGGCCTGGAATCCATGGAATGATGATTATTGACCATGTACCATATGAATCTAACTTTGAACCTACAAAAGATTGAATGCAAAGAGTGATCACAGGCTGTGAGAGGGAGTGTTCCATTGAAAGTGATGGCACAAGTATAGCAGCAGGAGTTTGAGTTGAAGGGCATGGTGTTTTTATGAGTGGAATAGTCTTGTATGGTGGAGTGAATGGTGAATCAATCACCAATTGATCCAGGAAAGGCTTGGAAAGGTGAGATTGGAGAAACCCTCAAATCAAGGGTTTGAAGCAACCAAATTGGGGCTTTTGATGTTCCAGATGTTTTGGGTCTAATTCCTCTTAGGATTAGAGGTTTTGTGAAATTTTATGACACTGTCCAAGAGTTGAGACCTTCAAGATGTTTCTATGTGATAGTTGCTTTGTAAAATCATCAAGTTTCTAGTGTGATTACAAGGGGTACATGCAGAGTACTACTATTTCGTCCAAAAGACCAATACCTGAATTTGAGATATGTTATTGTATGTCCAAAAGGGTGTCTGAATGTGGATTTATTTCTTCTTGTGTTTTTGGAAAGTGGAGTGTTTGAAGACCAAAAAGGTCACTGTAGGGCTACAAGGTTGATTCATTAGGCCTCTAGGCCAGTTTGAAGACTTTTTTCCATTGTAAGTAAAAGATAACTCTAGAAACCACAAAAAAACTTTAATATATCCTAATATACCTCAAATACATCAAATCCATCGCTGGATTGCATTGGGAGGAGTCATTTGGTTATGTTGAGTATCTTGAAGCCATTAGACACTTGGGAAAAGTTGTGGGTTTGTAAGCCAATTTTTTGTATCTTACCTTGTTTATCAGTCCACCACCCTTTCCTCTACATCAAGTGGTATCAGAGCCTAGGGAAAGGTCTTGTGGAAAGTTTGTAGTGGTCTTGAGAAGTTTGGTTTCTTGGACCCTTAGATAAGCCCTTGAAGTAGAAACACCCTTTAAGGTGTAGCCCTGAGTTGATTTATTTGCCAGGTTGATAAAAGAACCATGATTGAAGGAGAGGACAAAGATTTACCTACAAGGATGACCAACATGGAGTTGGCAAGGATTGTGAAAGAATAATTGGAAGATAACAATAAGTTGAAGGAAACCCTTGAGCAAGAGAAGAAGGAGAAAGCTAAGAAAGATAAGGAGATGAGAATCATGATGGAAAGAATATTGGCCTTAGAGAGGAGGGACAATAGTATCAAAAAAGATGATGAATTTATAGCTGATGAAGAAGAAGAAGAGGAATTCCAAGAGGAAGAACCATTAGATCCTGATGAACTAAAGATGGCTAGCTTTGCTAAAGTCATCAAGAGTGGTGATGCAAGGGAAAGAGTTGATTTGCCTACGTATGGAGGAAATATGGAAGATGAGGAATTGATAGATTGGTTTAGTGACATGGAAAATTTATTTGAGTGTGAGGATGTAGAAGAGAATTAGAAGTTGAAGGTTGCAAAGTCCAAACTGAAAGGACATGCTTTTCTATGGTGGGAGTGTGCAAGCAGAGAGATCGAAGAATGGTAAACCCAAGATTACATCTTGGTATGCTATGATGGACAGAATGAAGGCAAAATTTTTGCCAAATGACTATAGGGTTCAATTGTACAAGAAGATGCAAGGTCTTAAGCAAAAAGACATGGAGGTGCAAAGGTATACTGAATAGTTTCACAAACTAGACATAAGAGTGAGTCATGATGAAGATATGGATGAGAAAATTGCAAGGTACATGGGGGGACTTAGGTTCAACATACAATATGAACTTAGTCTTGCTATGCCTAGGTCTATTGAAGAATGCTATAACTTGGCCATCAAGGCTGAGGAAAAGATTAAAAGAAGACAAGAGAGACAAAGTAGCATAAGAGGAGTATCTTCTATGAGGGGAAGAGGAGGTAGAGGAAGCACTGATTTTTAGAATCACAGTGAGAAACACAAGGACAAGCTCTACGCATTTGATACAAAAAGTGGGTATAGAGGTGGAAGGAGTTGAGGAAGAGGCAATGGAGTGTTCACAAGCAGGTGCTTCCATTGTAATGAAGTGGGTCATCAATATTTTAGGTGTCCCAAGTGGATTGAAGACAAAGGCAAAGAAAGAAGAGTGCATTTGGTTGAAGAAGAGACAAGAAAGGAAGAGAAGCAAGAACCTATCTTGGCATTACTAGAAGAGGGAGAGTACCTATTCATGGGGAGAAATTAGGTATCCTACAATCCAAGAATATTTAGATCCAATTGTTTAATTCAAGGTAAAGTATGTAGACTCATTATAGACTCAGGTTCAAGTCATAATGTTGTGTCTCATGAGGTTATTAGGAAGTTGAATTTGAAAACATTTGTACATCCTAATCCATATTATGCTACTTGGGTGAATGTGGATCAGAATTTGTTGGTTAGTACTCAAGTCATGATTGAGTTTTCAGTTGGCAAGTACAGAGATAGGGTGTTATGTGATGTTATCACTAGTACATTTGACCTAGTTTTTCTACCAAAATTTTCAACCATGAAATAAAAAGGTTTTGGTTGGTCGGATTATAGAAGGAAAACTTTCATTTCTTTTTAATCCGTGCCCGTGTTAGTCAAAATTTTGACCACTGCCGTGTAGGTCAAAAGTTTGACTAAGAGGGGCATAACTTAAAAAAATAAATTCATTTCTCATTTCATTATCACCATGGTGAATTTTTTCAAGGGGCAGCACGTGAAACCTCATCAGCCAGGGCGGATTCGACATTGGGTATAGGGGTTGCAGTTTTTATCTGGACTTGGGCCTTTGATCTTCGAGCTTGGTTTTAGAAACTTGGCTTTTCCTCTCCTTATCAAATGGAAGCTCATTGAGGTAGGGATTGTGTCATTATCTCCTCTGCATTTTGATAGAATACATTGCATTAAATCACTTGATTGAATACCATCATGTATTTCAAGGGCACATCTTACTGTGATATTCATTACTCCATGCTTTGTTGTGTCCATGGCATTGAGTTCATTTCTTTGGATGATTTTACTATGGCATTTGATGTGTTAGTGAACTTGGGCATCATGTTAATGTGTGTTTATTGGATTCTCTAGTTACCCACGAGCTAGGGCATCCATTTATACAAGCTAGGGTATCATTGATTATTTCCTATCAATTATATCGCACTGGTAAGTCTTTCCCAACCCACACAATAGTTATTAATACCAATATGAATAGACACGACTGACATCATTTCATTATCAATTGACTGGCATCATTTCATTATCTTACACGGTGATACGAATAACCACTATTTAGTTATTTAATAGAATGCCTCAATCATGAACTGCAATGATTGTAGGATATGCACAAAATGGATTCCTTGAAAAGGCTTTAGAAACTTTCAAACAAATGCAATTGGCAGATGTAAAGCCGAATTCCACAACCCTTTCCAACATCCTCCTTGCCTGTGCCAAAATGGGAATTTTGGAAGAGGGCGTGGACATCCATCAAAGCGTGAAAGATAAAGAAATTTTGTCGGATGTTGTAGTTGCAACTCCCCTAGTAGACATGTATGCAAAATGTGGAACAATAGACAAGGCACGTGAACTCTTTGAAAAAATGCATCAAAGACATGTGGTATCATGGAATGCCATGATTACGAGCTATGTACAAAATGGATTTTTTGAAAAGGCTTTAGAAATTTTCAAGAAAATTCAAATGGAAGGTGTAAAACTAAATTCAACAACCTTTTCCAGCATCCTCCCTGCCTGTGCCAAAATGGGAGCTTTGGAACAAGGTTATTAACTAGTCACTGTTAATATATTATGCAGTCACTGTTAAGATTGACTTAGTTGATTACTTGATCACACGATAACCAGTAATTAATGGTTATCGTAACACATTATTAATGTGTTACGATAACCACTAATTAGTGGTTATTTGTATCATTGTGTAAGATAATGAAATGGTGCCAGCCAACCGATAATGAAACGATGCCAGTCGTGTCTATTCATATTAACCAGTAATTAATGATGGGAGCTTTGGAATAGGGTAAACGATAAATAAATTTTGTTAGATGTTGTAGTTGCAACTACCCTGGTAGACATGTATGAAAAATGTGGAACTATAGACAAGGCACGTGAACTCTTTGACAAAATGCATTAAAGACATGTGGTATCATAGAATGCCATGATTACGGGCTATGTAAAAAATGGATTTTTTGAAAAGGCTTTAGAAATTTTCAAGAAAATGCAAATGGTAGGTGTAAAGCTAAATTCCACAACCTTTGCGAGCATCCTCCCTGGACGTGCCAAAATGGGAGCTTTGGAACAGGGTAATTAACTAATCACTATTAATATATTATGCAGTCACTGTTAAGATCAACTTAGTCGATTGCTTGATCACACAATAACCAGTAATTAATGGTTATCGTAACACATTGTTAATGTGTTACGATAACCACTAATTAGTGGTTATTCATATCATTGTGTAAGATAATGAAATGATGTCAGTCAACCGATAATGAAACGATGTCAGTTGTGTCTATTCATATTAACTAGTAATTAACGATGGGAGCTTTGGAACAGGGTAATTAAACAACTGACGGGCCTTATCTATTCTTCCACATTTGGCATACATGTCTACCAAAGCATTTCCAACCATAATGTCTGACAGAAAAGCTTTTGAAGTTGCTAATCCCTGCGGTATACTCTTGATTTTTAAGTGACATTTATTACATTTATTACATTTATCATATAGTATATTTGTTAATACTTACACCTTTGAAACTGACATTGATGGAAAATTAAGTTGCATAATAGAAGCCCAAATATTTGGAGTAGTAAATTGTGTCAAGTGGATTGCTATTTTTTTAATAGACTGTTGACTATTCATTATTTATAGAAGTGTTGATTTTTAATATAAATCTCTGCATTGCTCAGAGGCAATAACAATTTCTGATTCAAATCTTGATGTTTATATGAAATAGTAAATAAAATTCTGATTGTCATTATAAGTTGAACAATTTTATAATTATAATTTGAACATTGAGATATCGATAATTGAAGCTCAATATGTTCTGGTGACATTTAATGAGGCTTAATAAATCTTTTTGCAATAAAGTTTTTGACTATTGGTGGATGAATCAAGTTTAGAAAGAATTACCTCATCACAATATCTACGGGCACATCCCATACCTATGAATGATGTTAAATAAATGTAGCTATTTTCTGCTAAAAGATGATGAGCATTGTATATTTTATTAATACTTTTGATGTCAAATGGAAGACAATTTTCACTGCAAATAATATAGGCATCTAACTAAAATAATAAGATAGCTCAATATAAGCATATCTCTAATGAATTACAGTATAGAATGAGCCACGTAGGGTTATGACCTTTTTTATTAAGAATCTCATTGTAAAATATCTCTGCCTATGTACATGCCATGTCTCTTTGCATTATATTTTATTACTTTCAGTTCTGTTCATGTCATATATATTGTATAATCCCCCACTTGTGTAGATCAAATGCTAACAAAAATCATTAAAACCTATTGGAGACATTCAACTTTATTTAAGGATTCAAGATTTTATTATGTTCAAATAGATTTGCTATTATTTTGCCCTTTCTAGGACAAACCTTGGAATTGGATTCCGGTTCAAGACGTCTTGTAACCGTTTTAGTTAATTTGATAAAATTTAATTGAGTAGGTACCTTGACTAGCAACTTTATGAAGATGATGCCTAGCCAAAGTAATAAACCAAACCATGAAGTCGATCTGTAACACTTTAGTTTGAATTGGAGATGGATAAACATATTCACTTACTAATAGGGGTTTCCTTTTTTATTTTTTGAAGACCGCATCTACTCTATGGAACTTTTGTCAATTTTCAACTATACAATTCTTTTTATCTCATAGTTGCTACATCTTAGAACACTTTAAGTGAGGTAATGAAGCTCATTGAGTTTGAATGTGAGATGGACATGCAGATTCATATACTATTTAGAATATCTGTTTATATTTTTTGATGACTGTATCTGTTGTATGGAACTCGCATTACATTTCAACCATTTAACAATCAATTTCTCATAGTTGCTATACAATAAATTTGCAACAGCTCTACAAAGTTTGATGGCCAAAGACCTAATTTTCAGTTTACTGTCTACATTCTTAAAACAAACTTTATGTACTGTAGTAGAGCATGTTTGTGGTGGGTTTCTAAATTAGGTAGTTAATGAAAAAGCTAGGAATGTGTTTTGTGTTGTTTCTATTAAGGTAGATTGATCATGATAAAGATTGAAAAGGACATGATGGGTATTGAAGACAACTTGATCTTTTTAGAATGAAGATTGAAAAGACCATAGAAAGACCCCACCTTGAGACCCTACCCTTAGCAAATTGGTCTGTTATCAACAATGCACCTTAGTGTTGTAGCTTGTTGGAACCATGGAAAAAAGTTTCAAATCATGGGCACATAAATTAGGGACTTTGCATGTCAAATTTTCATTATTTTAATGAAAAGATCTTTTTGGGAGCTAAAATGGAGTTGTGTGCCTACGTGCTGAAGGGAAATTTATTTTAAAATTATTTATTGTGAGTTGATGGTCATATCTCCAACTGTGCCATATGTTATATGAAATTTATAAATATTGGCGCTAGAAGACACAAGGTTCAATTTCAGTTTTGAAAGTATTGAAGTTGACTAATTCTAGCTTAGGTATAGTTAAATTGTCCTTGCTGCCCTAGAATGACATCTTTGTTCAAACCATTGATTGCAAACATTTTTTAAGTACTTGAATCTACAATAGAACAATAGTGGTGAATGTATGATTATTATAATCATATGATTATATGTTATAATATTTATGTAATAAATGTAGTAACGATCTAGTGTGGTGTATTATTGATATAGGCTTGATGACTCTTGTCAATGTGCCAAACTGTCAATGTGGTGGTGGGCAGTGTGTGTTGAAGACTTCACGGACACAAAGCAACCCTGGATGACAATTTTGGTGCTGCCCACGTAGAAAAAAGGTTGCCAATGTGTATATATTTAATGTTTCTAATGTAAATACTATTCATTATATTATAAGAACTAATGTAGATTGGGCATCACAGGGAAATAATGGCTGCATATACTTTAGTTGGGTCGATGACAACTCATCAATATCTATCCGCCCATCTCCACTTATCCGCGATTAAGGATTTGAGTGCAAAATGTTTCAGGCTAGGGAAAATGTTGAAATTATATTTTTATGATGCCTTCTCTGTATTGTAATCACATATCTTTTTTGCGACCATATGCAGAGATGAGCTCAGGAATTAGTCAGTTTAGTATTTTCATATTGTAACTAATATTTTAATATGGATATGGCGTAACTTCTCTTTGCCTCAAGTGCGCATATATATGGTTTACATCTTTTACAATAACTCTTCATGTTTATGGCTCAGGTGAGCCCCAATTTGCTACCAATCATTTCCATTTAAGGCTTATCATTGCCATTGAGGTTTACATTCAAAATTTGATTACAATAAGATCGATATATGATCAAAACAATATCATATGACCATGTAGGAAGGAAGATTTGACATAAAATATATGAAGGCTACTTAGTTTATCTTAGGGATAGAGATAATTTAATTTTAACTTTGGTTGTGTTAAAGGAACTATGTTGACTTTATTTTGTAGTTGTTTAACATGAGAGTTTGTAGATTAATAGGAGTTCACATTTTTATGGGAACGTATCATTCAATTGAGCATGAATGCCCATCTATATCCAGTGAGATGAACATAACTCATCTACCTCATGCTAGTGTGCTTGGATACCTTGTATACACTATTTTGCATTAGACTAGACATTATCCAAATAGTGAGTATTTATATAAAGTGCTCGAAGATCAAAGGCCCAAGTCTAGAATACCAAAATTAATAATAGTGACAACCCTCACAGGTGGTTGGATAATGTCTAGTCTAATCCAAGCACACTAGCATGAGGTACATGAGTTATGTTCATCTCACTAGATAAAGATGGGCATTAATGGTCAATTGAATGATATGTTCCCATAAAAATGTGAACTCCTATTAATCTTAATCAAATCTTATTTAATTCATTACTACATAAAGATATAATATTTTTATATAAATATAGACTAATTAAATAATTGAGAGAGTTTGGATCAACATTTGATTATATAAGTCAGACCTAGCACAAGAGTGAGAGTGAGAGAGAGAGAGAGAGAGAGAGAGAGAGAGAGAGAGAGGAATGACGAGGATATTTATGCTTTGCTTAGCTGTTATGATAACGGCTAAGTGGAGTATCAATATCCTCGTCATTCCCTCTCTCTCTCTCTCTCTCATCCTTTGGTGTGTATTAAATAGAATATAATTTTCAGCATATTATTATCATTCTATTTCTTTGTTGTAAACATGCCATTGGTTCAATATTGTAAATTTTTTTTGTGTTAACATGCTATTGGTTCAGTTTTGTAATTTTTTTTCAAGAACAATCTAGCCAAGGGCCAGATCAATACTGCTCGCAATCTCATTGCTAAAGTGGCCAAAGACTATGTTAGGCTGATAAAATATGGGGATTCTCTTTACTACTGCAAATCTTTGAAGGTTGTTGCACTTGGACAGACGTGTACCATTGTTAAGAGAATTGGACCAAGTTTGGCTTACCTCAAATAGGTGAGGAAAGAGTTCTGTGGGTACCCTAATGTTGGCAAGATTTCTTTATTAATAAGATAACTAGGGTGGATTTTGCTTTGCATCGTCTGGGTATACCACTCAATTACATTGTCTCTAAAAAATTGTGACCATGATGCCTACAATTATTTTTCTCAGCTGTTGTGTCCCAGGAGCCCTTATGACCCTTTACGACCCTTTACAATCCCTAAGAATACATATTAGAGGTCTTAAAATGTTGTGAAGGGTCATAAGAGGCTCCTAGGAGGGGCCAGATGAGCTTCCACCTTCACGTGGTTGGCCTTGTTAAGTAGAGAATGTTAAACTATTCTCAAAACAAAGAGAAGCTCAATAATTTAAGGTCTTAGTCCACAAAAAAATTAAATTAGACTTACTATCCAAATTGGACAAATTATGTCCAAGGTTGCATCCTGGTGGATGGTTTGGATGATGGGAAGAGTGCTAGAAAGGTAGCAGCCACACCAGAGGGTAGAGAAAAGAAAGAACCTGTTGGCTACCAAGACAAGGTGGATGAGCAATTAGATGATCATCTGCATCAACATGGGAAGTTTGGATTGCGTGTGGGTTATATTTCAGGGGATAATCTCGGGGATTGGAAAAATGAGGCAACCAAATTGGAGGATGGGTGGGAAACTGTAAAAGGGAGAAAAAAGAAAAAAGAAAAGAAATCTTTTGACATGATCCTTCATTCTCAAAAAAAGGGTGGAGTTTAGAGAAAACTGTGGAGGTGCTTTCTTTCTTTCTTCTGAAGCTTGTGTGATTGATGTGGGCTTACCGAATATTTGGGGAGATAGTTCTCTTGAATGAAGCTATCCCTGGTTCGGGCCAGGTTCTAACTTGTTACGATATATATTAATGTAAAGTAACACTTGAAGATAAATATCTAGACTAATCACAGAGTAGGATGCCGTTGGTGATTACTCTAGATATTTATCTTCAATTTTTTTTTTTTTGACATTCTATTATTAGTCAATCTTTCGACAACCTCTAGAAGAAACCCCACAAAGATTGGTCTAACATTTGACCAATTTATGTCAAAATTTTCCGTCGTGGGTTTGGCATCTTGGTCAGACGGTTTAAATATTTTGACCAAGTAAGGTTGAAAGGTTTGAATATTTCGACATATTTTGGTCGACAGTTCGACTCGATGAATTCTTAATAGCAAGGTGAATTTTGACCAAGAGTTCTGTCGAACTTTCTACGTTACCAACGTTCTGTCATACATTTGACTCAAAAAATAGAGACCAAACGGTTGGTCAAATAGCCAACCAATATTGGTAGAAAATTCAACCAATTGTCCGTCAAAAATAGGTGCAAATTGTACTAGTGTATGGATATGAGTTGTGGGCATTTGATCTTAGGTAGGTCTTGGCAATGGTCAAGGAAGGTTATTCATGATGGATTCACCAATAATTATTTGGTTCACCATGAAGGCAAGAGGTATGAGTTGCATCCCTTATTGAGGCATCAAGAAGAGCCAATACTTATGTGTTTTGGGCAAGAGATAACAAAGAAAGTTTAGTATGATACTGGATGGAAGGAGGGTAAACAAGTTCAGTCAAGAGGCTATGATGACAATCCTAAAGGTGGAGAGCTTTGGGACTTAGCCTTTGTACTAGTTGGGACCATAAAGTGTCCTATGATCCAGCCAGAGCATAGCAAGCGGGCAGAGAAGTTGAATCAAAGATTTCCTCCATGCAAGGGGTCAAAGATGAAGGCCTTACAACCTTCTCACTCTCCTACACAAGGACAGTTAGCAAATTCATATTTTTCTTTTAACAAATTATGTGTGAATGTAGGTTGGCAAGGTGTGAGAAAGAAGATCACTTTGAGCGATTACTTCACCCCTACTTTTCAGAGTTCCTTTAAGCCACACAACTCTTGGGACAAGAGTTTCATTGGTGGTGGGGAGTATTGTGCGGGGGCACCTAGGAACAACAAGCAAACCATGAATACTATGAAGGAATGGAAGTCATCTAATGCAAATCAAAGGTCCAAGGAGGTCAAAGGGATCCTAAATGATGCAAATCATATCAATTATAATGTATTGGCTCCTATAATGTTTTGATGCCATGAAATGGCATTTGAATCTAAGGAATGAATTTATATCCTTGAAAGGATTGAATAAATGTAATGTGGACCATTAGTGTCCAAGGAATGTCTTATGGTAGTTAGGGTAATAGGAAAGATTATATTAAAGTCTCCTAGGTGTTTGAAATCCTTTGGAGTTCTTGAATTTCCTATTTACAAGGTTTTTAAAGCATTCAATATTTTAGTTTTCAAATATTTAAAATGTAACGACTAGTAGCCATTTAGGAGGGAAATGGGGTTTTTATTGTTTAAACACTTAACTAATCCCTCAAACCGGTTGGAAGAGGTTCGGGAAGTTAAGTTTTTATTTCCTATTTGTATTTGGGACTCCATTTGTACGGGCATGAAGCCTGGTGTGTACAGATGAAACAAAGAACTAAATAAAGACAAGTTTTTCATGTGAAATTAGTGATCTAAAAGGTGTAAATAGTCTTTGTTTTGATTTCCATTTTCAGTATGCATTAAGGAAACTTCCAAACATTCATTCTCAAACCATTTAATGCTTTGGAGACTTTTGGTTTGACTGTCCATACATTAACTACTGGTGTAACTAGTGACTGTGAGTGTATTTTCCCTTATTACTTTCAAGTTTCATTACATTCCTCATGTAAACTTGGTTGGATAAGGGTTTGGAAGATTCAATAGGATATTGGAAGGGTACATTACATGTTTTGAAGATTTTGAAAGTCACTTATCATGATTGTACCCTCTTGCACAACAGAATAGACTGATTTTTTAAGTTTCCTTTCTTTATTTTTAAGTTTATTTGTAATTAACAACCATTCCATGGAATCAAAGGCCTAGAATCCATGGAATGATGATTATTGACCATGTACCATATGAATCTAACATGGAACTTTTAGAAGATTGAATGCAAAGAGTGATCACAGGCTGTGACAGGGAGTGTTCCATTGAAAGTGATGGCACAAGTATAGTAGCAAGAGTTTGAGTTGAAGGGAATGGTGTTTTTATGAGTGGAATAGTATTGTATGGTGTATTGAATGGTGAATAAATCACCAATTGATCCAGGAAAGGATTGGAAAGGTGAGATTGAAGAAACCCTCAAATCAAGGGTTTGAAGCAACCAAATTGGGGCTTTTGATGTTCCATATGTTTGGGGTCTAATTCCTCTTATATTAGAGGTTTTGTGACATTTTATGACATTGTACAAGAGTTGAGACCTTGGAGATGTTTCTATGTGATAGTTTCTTTGTAAAATCATCAAGTTTCTAGTGTGATTACAAGGGGTACATGCATAGTACTACTATTTGGTCCAAAAGACCAATACCCAAATTTGGGATATGTTATTGTATGGCCAAAAGGGTGTTTGAATGTGGATTTATTTCTTCTTGTGTTTTGGGAAAGTGGAGTGTTTGAAGACCAAAAAGGTCACTATAGGGCTACAAGGTTGATTCATTAGGCCTCTAGGCCAGTTTGAAGACCTTTTGCCATTGTGATTAAGAGATAACTCTAGAAACCATAAAACCACTTTAATATATCATAATATAGCTCAAATACATCAAATACATTAAAGCTATTATTGCATTGCATTGGAAGGAGTCATTTGGTTATGTTGAGTATCTTGAAGCCATTAGGCTCTTGGGAAAAGTTGTGGGTTTGTAAGCCAAATTTGTGTATCTTACCTTGTTTATCATTCCACACCCTTTCCTCTACATCACATATCATATCATTATTATAAAAATATTGAACTAGTTAGTGATAAAAAGAAATGTTTTAAAGTAATTTAAATAGATTATGGAACTCCTTTGTAACATCACAAAAAACCTTCAAAATAGAAAACATCTTCAAAATATCTTACCATACTACAACACTGGGGGTAATTTAATGAGGATAATTAATTAATCTTACCAATGGACAATTGAGCCAAGAAACTCATGACATAAGGGTTGAGTGAGAGATTTTGATGAGAAACCTATTGCTTAAATGGTGCTTAACTATGTTTGTATGATGAGATAAAATGCAGTATCCTTTTTTTTCCTATAGAATTATGTTAAACAATGATATAAATTGTTCTAACATATTATCTCAAGTTACTTGAGGACACACAAGCATTCAAATTAGGTTATTATAGTTGGTCTTTATAACCCTACATTAACCTCAATACAACCTTGGTAACCTACACAAATGTATCTTTGGTGTAGTTATCACATAGTACTAGTGATCTTAATTAAGAAATCAGATTACAATACCTAGTGTGATACTTACAGTATTGTCAAGCTCAATGTAAAGAACTAAGAATATTAACAACAAGATTGCAAGCCAAAAAGTGATCCATTCTATTCAAAATCGGATTTCAGCATTTTCCCAATTTAATCTTGATCAACTAGTATAAGAACAAAAAAATTTCAACTTCCAATGCTAGTGCTACGTATCCACATTGCAAATGTCCAAAAAAGGGCGATCCCAATAAAAAGAAAATTCACTTAAAACCCCATCTCTTCGAAGTTGAAAATTGTTTGTCAATTTTTGTGCCAATAATTTTTTTTTATAAAAAATACCTAAAACTTTTTCACTTCTGTGTATACCACCTTAAAGCCACGTTTTCAAAATTTCAAATTTCTTTAGTTGTAATAGTTATGTGCTCTTTAAGAAGATATAATATGTAAGTTAAAAGTTGTACAATTATTATTGATAGTACATGGTGCATTTAGGGAAATAACACATCGTCATCATCTGAATATTCAGATGAACGGGCATCGAGACCTGCTCTAGGTACAAATGCATACTGTTGGTGCCCAAAAATGATGGTTTGGATTTGGCCAACTAACAGGTACAAATTGACACCTCTACAATTTTGGCTTAATGAAGCCAAGGTTGGTAGGCCTAATTTCACTTTGAACTATTTAATTCTCTATGTCACACAACTGCGTACATAAACAAACAAAGTTCCTCCAAAGGTGGTGAATGATCCTTTGAGGAAAGAAACTAATCTCCTGAAAATATCTATTCTATAATACTTTACTAAATGGATTATATTAAAGAATTAAAAGTAATGCTTTTGAAATAATGATTTAATGATTTATAAACTACAAAGTATGAACCAAATGACAATTTCCAAATAATGGTTAGATCAGTGCCTTCTAAATACTTGGGCTATAGAGTCAAAAAACTTTCAATCCTACATACGATCAGAGAAGGATTTAAAAACTTGCTTTAATAAGACAAGACCATAATTTTGTAGGCTTCCGCTTGATTCACAATTCAAATCAATTTACACAACTAATCCTATCTAGTTTAACTCAAATTAAGAGATCAATAAGAACAATGGTAGGTTCACAGACCATACAATTGATATTTGAGTTGTATATATTAATTTTGAATTATGATACTTAGAGAATTCAACACAATGAAACACTCTATTTAATAGAATATCTGAAAGACTAATTGAAAACATATAACTTATAACCACAAATAAAAAGAAGAGCACTTATCTTTATTGATGTTGAAAAACTGGTACATAAGAGTTCATAGTTGCAGTTGTTTATGAGATTCTATTCTATGAAAATATATCTTGTATTGTCTTGTATCTTTTCATTTTACATTATGTATATATACATTTTTGAGTGGCTTTCACACCTCTTTATGGTGAAAAGACACACCCTTATTATAAATTATTTTGAAAAAATAATAAACTAACTAAAAAATAACTATCTAACTTTTGGATTTGGGTTTGGTCGAAAAATAAAAACACCTCATGGAAAGCTAAGATTTTTATTGGAAATAGGAAATTTTATTTCCCGAACTGGGTATTTTTTAGATTTTTGAAATTCGACCATCTTCAACCTCTGTCGGCATCATCTTTGTAGCAGGTTGAAATTCCAGCATTTTCTGAAGGCTTTGATCACAAAATTTTGATTGTTCCTGTCACAAAGCTTCCTTTCTTAATCTCTCAACTTTGACTTGAAAATTAATGTAATTTTTTCATCCAATTTCATGTACTCCATCATTAATTATTGGGCATGGATTTTAAGAGACCATTTTGAAAGTTTTTATCACTATATAGGACTCCAAATTTTGCCCAAAATTTAGAGCTCCAATAGGCTCTTTCTGGGGACATATGCTCCATGTGAGCATAGTGAAATTCTGGCTATCTCTAGAAGAAGCAGACCAAGTGCGAAGTCCATTAGGCTATAGAGTCACTACATCTTTCAATAATGAAATCAAATCTCATTCGGTGGCCCCAGGCCACCAAAACATGGAATCAACATTTTCCCCTATCAAACACTTGATTTTGATCATGTAACACTTTGGATTTCCTGAATACAATGCCATCATTTTTGTGAACAATACTTGTTGCTTTATCAATGTATTTTTTGGTATTCTCTTTTTGTTTTTCCTTTGAGAAATCATCAGATGCACTTTGGTCCTTGCCGAATGGAAGCTCCCTATGGTCATGCATGTGACCAGTCATATAAGCATTAGAATAAATCTTCTTCGCATGATTGTCCTTTTGTACTCAATTTTCTGTGTCTCCATATTTAGAATGTAGATTATGTTTGTCTAATCCAATCTCTTCTTTAGGCCTATGGTGCAACACTTGTTCATATAATGGTTTTAAAGATGGTTCATGTCGAGGAGACACTTCTTCACATATACGAGGACTATGGTCAGGTGTGATATTTGAACAATCTTCAAGACTATCCTTTAATATATTTCCCCCATCATGCTTGGCTTATTCCATCTCATCTTCACATATTTGGTGTACCTCCGGCTCAAAGGATGAACTAAAATATATCTCACCCTTTGAATGCACTTCATGAGTTTCATCAACTTTAAAATTAGAACTGTTATTTTCATTATGATGTTGATGGATTCCATTTCATAAAGGATCCTCTTCAAACAACGGATTCGATAACATAGAGAAATCAGACATATCTTCATCTACTTCCTCAAACAACGAATTCAAAAACATAGAGAATTTAGACACATCTTCTTCTTCTTCCTCTCTACTAAATTCATCCTTTCTAGAATCATATACTTCATCAACAAGACATGTGTCTCTCTCATCAAGTTTATCTTCTGGTGTTTCATCAATTTTCTTATCCTTGTGAATTGGATAATATTTTGAGTCATTTTTGTGTACATGCCTTTGATATTCCTTATCCATCAAATCTGAAATTTGTTCTGCACTGAGAAAGAATTCTTCCTCATTGTCTTTATTGTTTGCATCTACTTTATGTACCCCATTGCCAGAAGATTCAACTACATATAAATCAATTACTGGCTCACTATATTTCATATTTTCTTCTTTGATGAATGTGCCACAAAGTAAATGCTTGATTCTTAGAGGTAGGTAGCCTTGGTTAAAATTATCACCTTCTTCATATATTTTGAAAGAAAAATCTAAACTAGGCTCTAAATCCATATTGCAACTTTGATTTTCTTCCCGCTCATAGCACACATTGTTTTCTTCTTCACTTTCATATTTCATGCAATTCTCATCATGGTCGGATTCCTCTTCAAAAACATTATCAGATTTTTGTTCCACCTCTATATGTTTTCCTTTTCCTTCATTATATTATTTTACTTTCCAAAAAAGAAGCTTCAAATTAGGGTAATCTAAAGAGACTCTTAAATCATCAAGTTTTCTTCAAAATTCCCTGCTTGAAGGTGCGATATATGATGGTATCTCCAAATAGAAACCCATCATTTTTATGAACAAATGGGCTGCATAGTCACCCTTTTGTCTTTCTATATTGAAAAATGCATCTAAGGGAGACATGTAAGATTATGTTTCCATAGTGCAATTCTGATCTTCATTATGCTCATAATACATGTTATCTTCTTCATCATTGGTATAATGAAACATATCAAGAAACCACTGCTCAAATTGCCGCCATGATGAAATGGACTGAGTGGGTAATGATTCATATTGCTCTCTTGCATTATCTTCTAATGTCTTGACAAATAGTTTCATTGCCCAATCTTCTGCACAAATCTCATAGTTCTCTATAAATGCATAAAATGCATCCAAATGTTCAACTGCTGATTCATCCCATTCTCCATGGAACTTTGGTACAAGCCGCAAAAACTTAGGGAGCAACTTAAAAGGAATACAATGGAATCCCCTGAGATCCAATGGCCTGATACCATCTGGAATAAATGGTTTTATTTGAAATCGTTATTTATTCTGATACATTCTGAATATCTGAATTGGTAGTAACTTGTTTCTTTATACATTAAGTTCTTGACAATAGAGTCGCCACCTTTTTCAAATAGGAAACTTTAGTTATCTCCTTCTGGGTCTTCTTCCTTAACAGAGTCACTGATTGAAATACTTTATTGAATAGAGTCACCACCTCATTTGAGGAATGTCTTACTTCTAGGTTCTTTCTTCATGTAGAGTGTACTTCCAAACAAACTAATATAATTACTTTTTGATTTTGATCTGTGAAATTTGAAATTCTAGGTAACTTCACAATATATATTGTGAGTAATTCTCCTTAGTAGAGTTGCCAATTTGTTGGTGCCCAAAAATGGTGGTTTGGATTTGGCTAACTAATAGGTACAAATTGATACCTCTGCAATTTTGGCTTAATCAAGCCAAGGCTGGTAGGCCTAATTTCACTTTGAACTATTTAATTCTCTATGTTGCACAACTGCGTACATAAACAAACAAAGTTCCTCCAAAGGTGGTGAATGATCCTTTGAGGAAAGAAACTAATCTCCTGAAAATCTCTATTCTATAATATTTTACTAAATGGATTATACTAAAGAATTAAAAGTAATGCTTTTGAAATAATGATTTAATAATCTATAAACTACAAAGTATGAACCAAATGACAATTTCCAAATAATGATTAGATCAGTGCCTTCTAAATACTTGGGCTATAGAGTAAAAAAACTTTCAATCCTACGTACAATCAGAGACGGTTTTAAAAACTTGCTTTAATAAGACAAGACCATCATTTCAGAGGCTTCCGCTTGATTCACAATTCAAATCAATTTACACAACTAATCCTATCGAGTTTAACTCAAATTAAGAGATCGAAAAGAACAATGGTAGGTTCATAGACCATACAATTGATATTCGAGTTGTATATATTAATTTTGAATTATGATAATTAGGGAATTCAACACAGTGAAACACTCTATTTAATAGAATATCCGAAAGACTAATTGAAAACATATAACTTATAACCACAAATAAAAAGAAGAGCACTTATCTTTATTGATGTTGAAAAATTGGTACATAAGAGTTCATAGTTGCAGTTGTTTATGAAATTATATTCTATGAAAATATATCTTGTATTGTCTTGTATCTTTTCATTTTATATTATGTATATATACATGTTTGAGTGGCTTTCATAGCTCTTTATGGTGAAAAGACACACCCTTATTACAAATTATTTTGGAAAAATAATAAACTAACTAAAAAATGACTTCCTAACTTTTAGATTTGGGTCTGGTCGAAAAATAAAAACACCTTGTGGAAAGCTAAGATTTTTTATTGGAAATAGAAAATTTGATTTTCCGAACTGGGTCTTTTTTATATTTTTAAAATTCGACCATCTTTAGCCTTTGTCGGCATCATCTTTGTAGCAGGTCAAAATTCCAACATTTTCTGAAGGCTTTGATCACATAATTTTGATTGTTCCTGTCACAGAGCTTCCTTTATTAATCTCTCAACTTTAAATTGAAAATTAATGTAATTTTTCATCCCATTTCATGTACTCCATCATTAATTATTGGGCACGGAGTTTAAGAGGCCATTTTTTAAGGTTTTATCACTATATAGGACTCCAAGTTTTGCCCAAAATTTAGAGCTCCAACACATACTTCAATGAAATGATATATTGCACTTACAAAAGGTACCAAAATAGGAAACTAAAGAAGCGATGACTTGTTGGTTTTCATAGACTAAAATATGGAGTTTCTATAGATTAAAATATGGAGTTTCTATAGAAGATGTACACTATAATTAAGATATCAGTATTATTATAATAAATAATTTATATGCATATTATTTAATACATTATTATTGATCATTTCAATTGATTTTTTGAGGAAAAGCCGCTTCCAATTCCCAATATTGTTGAAGAACCAATGGATGTCACTAATGATAGCCAATCCCTGGATGAAGATCATGAAGACGAACAAGAAACATTTATGGATGAAACCATTTCATAGATAAATGAGGCTGGTGTTAATGAATTTATCCAAGACTTCTACACATCTTCTGAAGAAGTTATTGATTCATCCCTAGCTTAGCTGGCTAGGATGCCTCTTTTCCCAAATGCAGATAGTTCTATATTGGTGGCACTTATGTTGTTAAACTTAAAGGTTACACATGTCTTGACAAACACATGCTTTATTGATATATTAAGGTGATATTCCTATAAATTAATGCTCTTCAATGTCTTAAAATTTTTAAATATTGTGTATACTTATAAAAATTATTTGTTGCATCATTTAGGCTTTTGGAAAATAAATACTTCCAAAAGATAATAAGTTGTCTCATTCTCATAGATAAGTATCTTCAATAATCAAAGACATTGGAATGGAGTACAATGTATATGATGCATGTTCGAATGACCATATATTATACTATGGAAATAATGCAAATTTGAAGCAATTGCCAGTGTGTCACACAGGTAGGTATCATCAAGATCAAGTATCCAAGAAGGTTCCTTATAAAGTATACGACATATTCCACTAAAGCCAAGGTTTGAGAGGACATTCAAATGTAAGGAGTTGGCAAAATATATGGATTATCATGCACAACGGAGAAGCCAAGATGGTGTCATGCGTATGGTTGCAGATAGAAAATATTGGAAATAGATTAAGGAAAAATGGCCACATTTGAGAAATGAGCCAAGGAATGTGAGAATTTCTCTAGCAATGGATGGTGTCAATCCTTTTGGAGATCTTAGAACAACATATTCTATTTGGCCAGTTTTAACTACGAACAACAATCTTCCCCCATGGATGGCAATGAAAAAGGAGCATGCAATGTTAACTCTTATCATACCATGTACTATAACATATGAATGTAGTGTCTTCTTGAAGATTATATATAAATATTTTAATTCTGTTAAACCCTAATAATTTTTTTGTCTTCTTAGGCAAGTATCAGGCAAAGGATATGGATGTATACATGGAGCCCCTCATTGATGAGCTTCATGAATTATGGAATGGTGTAAATATGCATGATGTATCAAGACCTATCAATTATAGAAATTTCCTCTTTCATGAGATACTTATCTGGACAATTCATGATGCCCTTGGGCTCTCTATTTGTTGCGGCAAGATATGATAAATTATAATTTGTAATTATTGTGTCCATTGTACCATTTACTAACTCTAGTTTCCATTATTATTTTAGGGCTACAAACAAAGGGGAAATATGGTTTTCCATCATGTGGGCCAAAAATCTTGTATAGGTAGTCAAAAGATCTCAATAAAAATATGGTAGTCAAAAGATCTCAATAAAACTATGTATGGTGAGTATAGGCATTTCTTACCACAAAATCATTTCTATCAAGTGTGTGATGAAAATAAGTTCAATGGAAAGGAAATGGAAATGAGGAAGCCAAAAAGGATGAACCCTGCTAGGTGGAAAGCGATGTATGACAAAAACTAAAGGATGAACTTTCCACTAGGAATGAAAAGACTGTCAACTTTCTACAAATTAGAATATTATGAGAACTTACCAATAGCACACCTATTTGATACTATGCACATCGAAAAAATGTGGCAGAGTGCTTGTGGAAACATCTAAATGGAATCATTCTTGAAGCACAAATAAAGTTACGAAGGGATCTACAAGTTGCCAACATCATGCCAAACATGTGGTTGCATGGAGACAACTCATATGTCCACGCTCCATGGACTCTTACATCAAAGGAGAAAGAAAACATCATTGAGACAATGAAAATAATAAGATTTCCTTTTGGATTTGGTGCAACATTAAAAAACCTATTCACAAGAGATGGATTAGAGTTGTCAGGCCTAAAAACCCATGATAGGCACAATTGGATAAAGGTAACTTTTTGATATGTTATAATTATCGTACACATAATTAGAAATTTATATATCTGAATGATAATACCAGTTCATCCATATTTTAACTTTCTTATTCGTCAATGGTTGTGTAGTATTTGTTGCCTGCAGTAATACCAAGCACTTTTGATTGTGATGTCATATTAACTATTTACAAATTATCCAAATATTTGAGGTATTTTGAATCATTCATGCATACTCTTCCATGACTCTTATCATCTGAAGTGCATCATTGTTTATGCCTTTATACTTTTAGTTTTGAAGAAATTATAAATCTTTATTTAATACATGTTAATACTTGTAGGTGGGTCTCATCTAAAGAGATACATTAGAATGACATGAAGTACTGGAAGAGGAATATTTCACTTTTGATGTGTGATCTTCAAATGTGCTTCCCTCCAAGCTTTTTTAATTCTCAAGAGCACTACCTTGTACACCTAGTAGAGGAGATTGAGTTGTGTGGTCCTATTAATATTCGAACAATGTAGCTTGTGGAGAGATATATGAAGGTTTTAAAATAGTTTGTGAGGCAAAAGGCTCGACTAGAAGGGTCCATGTGTGAGGGGTACATGGTTTTCCTTGCAATGGTTTATTTGAGTGATTACTTACCTCAATTGCACCTTGAAGCTCCACAATTATGGAATTATAACCAACCTCAATCATTTGAAGGAGAAAAATTAGAGGGTCAATGGACTTCAAAGAGGATAAAAGGTATGCAAAAATTTTGGAAGTAGTTGTTTTTATTGTAAATTTCACAATGCACGACTTCAAATAAATTTTAATCCATTGAATAATTTTGTTTTTCATTGTAGATGCTAAGGAGTGGGAGGCATTACATTTGTATATTACATACAATTCTGACTTTATGTTGGAGTGGACAGAGAAGTATGTTGAACAAAAGAAATTAGAGGATGAAAAGGCATGGGCCAGCATATATAATAAACATGGTCAAAACACTTCTCAAGGACTACCTACAAGCCATAAAAGAAAATGGCCAGAGAGATGCTCATGGAATTGGCTAAAGACCAATATTGAACACGAGGCAATAAAAAGGAAGAATAGAGTGACACCACAACAATTGAACTTTGTTAAATGATCTATAAATGGGGAGGTGATAAATATATATTAACATATTGGAGATGTTTAATAAATCATTTTTAAAATTTCTTATGGTTGAATCTAATTAGTTAATATTTATATGAATTTAGGTAACATATTTCAAAGGAATGTGAAATTTTGGTTATCATTTTCGCATCAGAAAAGTTGATGAAAAGAGACAAACTTATGATTGTGGAGTTTCAACATCATTTGAGGTGGAATTTCATTCACATGCAAATGATAGACAACCAATCACAAGCACACTTTAGTATTATGGAGTGTTGGAGGATATTATAGAGCTTGATTTTACATCTCTCAAGAAAGTTTTTTTTCATGTTGAATGGTATAAGCTTATCAAAGTTGGCCAAGAAAAAACTATATTTTTGCACAACAATGGATTCTATATGATCAATACATCTAGGTTTGAAGTTTCTTATGAACCTTATGTGTTTCCAAATCAATGTGAACATATATTTCTTATTACAAATTTAGAACAACCTGTATGGTCATTTGTGATTGATTATGATCCAAGAGGACGAAGAGTAACATTTGTTCAAGTTGTAGAGGACCACAATTTACTTGAAGACATAGATAGCCAAGATGGAGATGATGAAACTTTTATTGCCAATGATGCATATGACCAAGATGAAGATCATGATGAGTTTTCTCAAGTGTTTGAAGGACATGAAAAACCACATGGGCATGAAGTTCATGAAGATGATGAATTTATTGATTTTCATTTACCTATATTTCAAGGTGATGAAGACCAGGAAAATAATAGTATTAATTTATTTGTGGATTTAGGTCCCATTAATGATGGGGTATATATGCCATCAGACAATTAAATCTCATGTGGGAATGATATTATTTGATCACCATGTTCACTTTAAGATGGTTCTGAGGACTCAATACAATTTAAATAAATATTTACATGTTAACTATTATGTTTTTTAATTGTACACAACATGTAATATAAATTCAGTAATTTGAATGTTATGATTTTGTTTCTGGGTATTTTTAATGCCAATTCATTGTAATATTTATAACAACACCCTTCATTTATAATCATCATTTCAAGTCCGTCATCATATTTTTGATCTTCTTCTTGAATAAATTTAAGAATGACCATGCTCTTCAAATGATATTTAAGCTGCTTATATTATTGTTGATAATAACACCTCTGATCTTGATCATTTGTTGCTACTCATGCTATTGTTGACCTTGTAAAAATCATTGTTTAACAATGCTATTGAATTCATTTTGTTATCAACTTGTTTTATGCCTTCATGTTTTTATCACTAATACATTTGGGGTGAAATTGCGACGGCAATTTGCAACGGCGGGCAAATGTTATGTCTTTTTGGCTTTTTTTTTTCAATTATACCCCAACAATGTCGCAATTGTGACGTTAACGGGATATAAGAAAAAAAAAAGAAAAGAAAATGTTGGTCATTTCTATAATAGCGCCGAGAGGGATTTTTGCAGCCGTTGGACGAGGAGATCTCTGTGGCTAGGCATGTCTGCGGCGAAAGGGATCTACTGGATTGTACATTCAGAATCCAAAAGGCCGAGAAAGGTATGATTTTAAAATTCATTTCCTCCTCATTTTGTGTCGCCCTCTCTTCCCTTTATCATGAAAACCTTATATTTAAGGATATGCAACATGATCTCGTTTAACAAGAAAAATGTTTCTGCTATTTCTTCTCAGAAACCCTTCTTCAAACCCTAATTTACCATCGGGTAGTTTTGGCTAGCCGCTACTAGGCGAGAGTCTACTATTTCTAGCTTTCCAAAGGGCCAATGCATTTCATGAATTTTTGGAGCGGAGGATGAAGGCGCATGGAGGAGATATCTTTAAAAACCACTTGCTCGGATCCCCTAGAACTGTATTGTGCAGTCTTACGAGATATCATGTATGCTATGTGACAATTGCAGGTATGCTCATGTCTATTGCTGTGTATTTTCTTTAGAAGATTCATTTTGATATGTATATAGAGGCAAGTTTTCGTAAATTTTGTTTCATAATGCGTCTGATCATATCAATGGGTCAACAAGTTTTTGAGTTACAATTCATACTCTAGCACCATTTTATATCATTGAACTGTTGTGGGATAGGATGCCATTTTGTTAAGCAAGTCATCATGGCATTGAAATTGATGTGTTGCTCCTCCTTATTCAACAATCTACAATCTAAGTGACCAACAGTTCAACCCAAACTGAACTACTGGTCATATTGAAAGAACTTTTCCTGCCTATACAATTTTGCTCATCAATCACTGCTTTATACTTTATCCTACTCACTGGTCCATTAAATTGAATTGCATATTCATGTTCTAAGATAACCTAGCTTGTAGAATCATAGACAGGTAAAGGGATTTTACAAGGCATGGACAATCATGTTGCTAATGGAGACTCTCTCCCACAAAGTAGAATGAGATGAAATTCATTTTTTACAGTGAAATTCTAACCGCATATTTTCTGTAGCAGATTCATTTTGATATGTATACGGAGGTGGAGATTTTTTAAATTGTGTTTCATAATGCATCTGATCAGATCAATGGGTCAACAAGTTTTTGAGTTACAATTCATATTCTGGCACCATTTTATATCATTGAACTATTGTGGGACATGATGTCATTTTGTTAAGGATTTCTATCTTCTTCATTTTTCCCCTCTCCCACAACCCCACAAATTTGGTTTTCAAATTCACTTCTACCAAAATGTATTTTATTTTATATAGCATATAATCCCATAAATTAATAGATGTTTTATGATGTATAATCCTAGAAACTCAGAAATATTTTATGGCATAAGCCTACAAACTCTTCTTGAATTTATCATTGGTGGCACTTTTATGGGTAGTGAGATTGCAAGCTAGCCAAAGGGCTTGAAATGCTTGCGAGCGTTAGCTCTTTAGATAGGGCTCTACCTCACAATTATGCACAGAGCAGTACATTTGTAGTATAGTCAACAAAAGCACAAAAAACCCAACCAACAAAACCACCACCTTTGATGGACTTGACAGGTACTCCCAATAAAGTTCAGACAATTGAGTCTTAATCTTGATTTTATAGTAATTTTTTATGAGCACTTCTTTGATTTACTTACTAGGTTCTATGTCCCTTATTCTTGTCATAATAAACACATTTCTTATCCCTATTTTGGTTTTTATTACCATCTAGATTGAAGTGTTTGGAGTACTTCAGACTATAGGCTAAATCGTAAAATCTCTCAAAAACTTAAAATTCTAGACACTATACTTTTTGCATAATTGATCAGTCAAAATTTGGGATTAATTACTCCAAATGGTAACTATTAATTAGTTCATGATTTACTCTAATTCTTGGAGCTCTAGTATATTGATTACTTAATTTCAAATATACCAACACTTTGGTTTTTTGCATGTGTACCCATTGATATTTTAAAGGTGTGTATTCACACATCTTTGAAGGAATGATGTTTTCTCTACATTATGGATTTGTTATCCATGCAAGAAATCTTTTTCCGGAGTTGGGATGTTAATTAGTTTTTCCTTATTTTTCATGAAATATGTTGTAAATGTTAATGGGATTTTTTTATGCTATATTATTGGCTGAATAAACAATTTCTTAAGGTAGTCATTAAGTTTGTAATTGTAGTTTCGTGAAATTACACCTTTGACTTGTAATATTTTTTGCATGTAATATATGAATTCACTATTGATTCCAGGTGCATTAAGGGAGGACGAAATCAATATTGTCAAGGTGCATAAAGGGGAGATAAAGCTAATATTAATTTCAGGTGAGGTTAATAAACTATACTAAGGCAATGACCCATAAATTCTTAGTTATATTTGGATTCATATTTTGTTTTTATTCAGATTCATATTTTGCTTTTCCTTTTTATTTTTCCATTTAATTATTCTAATCAAACATATAGGTCAATAATATAGGTTAATTATATGTTGTTGGAAATATGAATTATACATGCTATCTTTGAAGAAATAGATAAATCAATGTGATTCATACAAAAAAATAGATTGGTACAAACACACACACACACACACACACACACACACACACACACACACACACACACACACACACACACACACACACACACACACACACACACACACATATACACACATAGATATATCTATTTTTTTGTATGAATCACATTGATTTATCTATTTCTTCAAAGATAGCATGTATAATACATATTTTCAACAGCATATAATTAACCTATATATGTGTGTGTGTGTGTGTGTGGACATATATATTCATGTATTTATACATACATACACACACACACACACACACATGCATGTGTATATATATTACAAACAGACTGGTTAATATTTTTGTACATGTGCATATATATGGATGCATGTGTGTAAAATTGGATGTATATGTAAGTAGATACATAATAGATAGACATATGGAGCATGCATACATATTTGGACCAAAAAATTGGAGTAATATTTAAATATATAGATATGGACCAAGCATTGTATTGGCAAAATATAATGTTCAAGTTACATTGTAATGAGAAGAGCAAAATGCATGGCATGATGAATCATCTACCCGCCTTACAAAAAAATACAAATTTCTGGGACATCTATAAGTAAATAGGGGAATGGTTTTTCTTCTACAAAATATAAATTTATTTTTTTTGTCAAATAATCATACTAGTTTTGATGGAAAAATTTACTACACCATCCATGGGGGAAGCATGGAGCAATGACTATCCGTAGCAGTGGCTGCAATGTCAGAACTTGATCCTACATTTGTTTTCTCCTTGGAAGGTGTTATGGGAATTTGCAATTGGTCTATAGAAACCTGAGTGTTGATTGTGATGCAAAGTGGCATGCAGATGTGGTGGAAACAGTATAGATGTTTCTTCAACAATGCACTTTCCTTACTAACCCTTTAGGCCTATTAGAGGCTAAATACCCAAAATGACTCAACTTGGCTTCCAAACGAACAAGATAGATTTAGATGAAGTTCACAACACATATTCAATGGGATTCAACCAATTTTGTGGACCAAAGCAATACCCATTTGACAGAACTCTTCAAATCCCCTTCTAGCCCTGTGAACCCCAATTAGCCCTCCTGAACCAGTTTTCCACCTTTTTCCCTAACTTCTTCCAAACAAGTAGACAAACAAATTATATTTTTGGATACCCTTTTCAGGGATGCAAAACATATGTCAAATTTAAACCCAACTCCTTTGGAGCAGTTTGTACTTCCTTCACAATGTGGCCTTCAAATGGCATCAAAATCAAACAAATAACAAAGAAACTATGTTTTATCTCACTCTTCACCACTCCAAATTCTTAGCACAATCATATTATAGCATAAAACTACTAGATCCAAATGATTTCAGTCACATTCATCAAGAATCATTCAACTCACCTTTATAGGCTCTCCAAACCCTTGTTTCATGAGGGTTTCACCAAAATCCTATCTCCACTCACCTTGGAGATCAAAATATTTTTCAAAAACCTTTAGATCAACACCCTAGGGTCTTCCAAGTCATCACACAACCCTCTTCTTCAGGTAAATCTTCTGCTGCTACATGTTATCCATCAATTTCCTCTTGGAACACTCCCTTGTCTTCAACATTCTCGCTGTCCTTTCAGTATTTCTGCATCATAAACTGTTAGGCTGATATTTTACATGTTAGACAACATTCCTCTTATGCCTCCTGGGCCCTAGAAGATCATGAGAGGCTCATTATTCACTAAGAAATCAAAACTGTCCCCAAAACTGTGAGAAATCTGTCTGTTATAGTGTTAGTGGCGCGTGAAATCCTTCAAAACAATCTGAAATCTATATAATAGTGAACCACATAACAATAAGAACCCTCCTAATTCATATTCATGACAAGAAAAACCAAAGAAAAGTTCAAGATACCAATGAAATAGTGCAAAATGGAATGTTATTATTCACTGTTTGAGACAGTCCGTACAAATCAGTAATTGTCCTCCTTTAATCTACCCGTACAATGGTCCTTTGGGTATTTATTAATCTTCCCCCCACTTGCCTCAACCAACTTTAGGTAGTTGGGAGGCTCAATTAAGCATAAAACAAACTAATACTACTTTCCATCCAAAATACTCATGTAGCCGTTACATACAAGATTTGAATTTTTTATAAGCAACAAACTATGTTTAAATGAACTTATTGAACATTTTAACTTATGCAACCACTTGAGATTGTTATAACATCCAACTAGACCCTACCTAATGACTTCTCTATCCTAAACATCCTCTAGATCCTCTTCCAGGGATCAATTACAACTTTTGCAATATGAATTTTAACAAGACATCATCCAACATTGTAACTTTTTGTCCTTTCAAATGCCATGATTGGCTTTAGGATTGACCAATTGATGACATGAGATGCTCCATGATCTCTTTGATGGCCTGGATCTCCACTATTCCCATGAAGAGCATATGATGCCCCTGCATCAAATTCACCACCTTGAAAGTTGTTCTTATCCCAAGAACATTGTCTTGCATTGATGACTGCTCTTTCTCCATGTCTCTGCACTTGATGCTTGGAAATGAAGTCCCCTAATGTAAAATGCCCTCTCTTCCTAGTACCTACATGCAAAAACTTCAAACATGGGTTAGCCTTTATAATCTCTGCCTTTGAGGTAGTCACCCCTGTTGTTTCAGTTATATTCATTACTATCTGAACAGTCCTCTTTTCTGCCTGCCTATGACAGTGCCTTAACTGTCCTTTCACCTAATGTTTCTTCATCTCCTTACTATCCTTATCATGTCCTTAGATATGACAGTACCAATCACCCACCATTACTCCTTCACCACCTTGAAATTCTGCCCTTACCCCTGTCACAGAATTCAGTATTTTCTATCTTTTACCCTTCATCACTTCTTGTTGTCTTATCTTTGTTCTATCCTCTGTCTGACCAGTATCAAGTCCTTTAATACTTCCTATGAGAAGAGACTCATGCCCTTTGCAAGGTAATGGTGTCAATTGAATCTTTTTTCCGTTACTCCATAAGGTATAAACATTGGTGTAGCAGTCATGTGCAACTCGCCTAGAGACTTGCCAAGTTCTACCTAGGATGACATGTGCACAATTCATATTGACAACATCACATGGTACTTGATCAGTGTACTCACCTATTGAAAAGGTTACCATGGTCTGATGATGCACTATGAAATTCTGATTGTCTTCCACCCATGTAGCATAGTATGGCTTACGATGGTGTTGAATAGGCAACTTCAATGCATTGACAACATCCCATGAAATTAAATTGCTGCAAGTACCTGAATCTATGACTAATTTATAAACTTCACCTTGTATCAAACAATTTGTCCTGAAAATACTTACTTGTGGTGTCCATTCCTTGCCTCTCCTAAACATTAAGAATTCTCCTGTCTCAGGGTCTGCATTACCTTTTGGCATTTCTTCCTTTTTGTCTTCCTGGACCAGGTGTACTCTCTTCTCTTTGTCAGGACATTGGTAGGATTGATGCCCCACCTTTCCACATGTGAAGCATGTACCTATAAACAAACCACTCCCCCTTCCTTGTCCACTCCTACCACCTCTCTGATTTTGTCCTCCTCTAGAATCAGAACTAGGACCTTTGTCCTTCTCCTCCCAAACTTGAGTTGTTCTTCCTCTTCCTCTCATGGAAGATCCTCCCCTAGCATTGTGTCTTTCACTTCTCCTTTTTAGTTTCTCCTCTATCCTTAAAGCAATTTGATAACATTCTTTCACACTCCTGGGATTTGCAGCAGTAAACTCATCTTGAATGGAAAACTTCAAACCTCCTAAATATCTTGCAACCTTGACAACTTCTTCTTCATCCAAACCTGATCTCATGCTCAGTTTGTAGAACTCATCCGTGTATGCCTTTACATCCAAGTCCTTTTGCTTTAAGCCCTGCATCTTCTTATGCATTTGAACTTCAAAATCTTTAGGAAGGAAATTACTT
Organism: Chamaecyparis obtusa; assembly: GCA_027943335.1. Taxonomy (NCBI): domain Eukaryota; kingdom Viridiplantae; phylum Streptophyta; class Pinopsida; order Cupressales; family Cupressaceae; genus Chamaecyparis; species Chamaecyparis obtusa. Next base: position 69,080 of record BSBK01002599.1, on the reverse strand, counting down.
TTCATTTTTGAAACCATTCTATCCCAAGAAGTGATTTTAGACTTACCTTTTTTCCTTCTTTCAGCCTCCTCATGATCCCACCATAGGAGTGCATGCCCTTTCAGGATAACACTAACAGGATATTACAACTTGTTCAATGCAGGATAGCCAGCTCCCAGAGGAATCTATACATGACTTTGCACGTGACTTGGTCCAAGCATTACAGTAATGTACACTGACCTTGCATCATGTACAACAATTTGGGTCTATTTAAAATCAGTTTTTTAATGTTGTTAATCAAATATATTCAGGTTTTTGCATTCAAAAGGTGTAATATATTGTGATCTAAAGCCATCAAATATATTACTGGATGAAAATGGCCGCTTGAAGGTAATTACTCTATGGTATTTGTGTTTAGTTGTTGCATATGCATTAATTATATCTTTAGTTTAATACAAATTCTATGATTTTCTTGTGTATTATAATTAGAATGATGACTTGTATGTTTTTATACATGCTTCAGCTTTGTGATTTTGGCCTGGCAAGGCTGCTCAATGATATTTCAAAAAAAATTGTTCCTCAAGTCATTTTTCTCTATTATTATGCTATTTTGTAATGTCTCAAGAGGGCAACAAGTACAAAATTACATCTAACTTGTTTTCAATTGTTGTTCATTATGTTTTGACCTAAACTTCCAAGTTTACATATTTTTGTGGTTTATGCAGTTGCCACAAGCAAAATGAGGTACACCTTGCTACATGGCCCCAGAACTGTTTCAGGAAGGTGTTGCTTGATCTGATTAACCATTTATTGTTTCAAGAAGGTGTTGCTTGATCTGAAGGCTGTTGTTGGTCTGGAAAGTCCAACAAAAGATAGCCGGTCATCACCATCTACATGGCAGGTTAGCCCCTAATTCTTGTGCCATTTATAGCTGATATATGTGATGTGGAGCCTTGGTATCCACAGTGAAAAATAGTGTTTTCAACTAAACTTTGTGTGAGAATTCAAACTCTCCTACCCCTGCTTATGCTAGGGCACTCCTTACCAAAGTTCTACACTATTGAATGAACAAGTCTTTTGTAAACATTCAACACATTATTTACCTGTAACTCCTCACAATGTTATTCATAGTTTGTTGTTCTGTCAGTGATGACAGGTTCTTGTATACCTTGTGTACCTCCTTTCCCACCAACTGTGCTCCAACTTCACAGACTTTCTTCATAGTCAAAGAGAACTAACACTCGGTCTTTCCACTAGACTCTTTAATCATAGGCGAATTGCGACAGGGGTGATTTGTACCTAGAACAGGGTAATTTGTCCCAGAATTTTTTTTTTCATTTTATTTTTTACTTGTCGCAATTGTGATGCACACACAGCGAATTGCAACGGGGGTGCTGTATAGGCAACGACCACTCCCGTCGCATTTTCTTTGGGTGTTCATCGCACTTGCGACGGTTATCGCATGATCGCATGCGGCTTCCCAAGCGCATGCGACCATGCGACAAGCCGTCATAGTTGTGTGGGTATTCGTCGCACTTGCGACGGTTATCACATGATCACATGTGGCTTCCCAAGCACATGCGACCATGCAACAAGACGTCGTAGTTGCGCGGGTATTCGTCGCACTTGCGACGGTTATCACATGATCGCATGCGGCTTCCCAAGCGACAGATTGAAGTCATAATTGCGACGAAAATGGAAAGACGTCATATTTTGCGACTAAAAAATAGCGACGTCTATTATTGTCACAATTGCAACACATGGCTGTCACAATTGTGACACATAGGCGTCGCAAATCGATGCCAAATTTATTAGTGTATGAATGCATTTGAAGTCTTATAGGTGTGTATTATCTACTATTGTGTGATTTGAGAAGGTTAAAAGTTGGAAGAAAACATTTTGGCTGCATATTTTGTTTTGTTCATAAATATACGTCTTTCCTTGATGATGATAACCCCAAGTTGATGTAAATAGATAAATTATTCATGATAATGTTTTGTGAAGCTTGAAATTTGGGCCACTTGAAGTTTGGGCAATTCATGGGGCCATTTTAGTTTTGGTGAGACACAAATTCTTTCCATGATACTCAGCCACATACTAAGAGAAAAATGCCTTGTTTGGATGTCAAAATCCTTTGTGAAGTGGCTATTATCTACTATTATTGCATATTTTACGTAACAAGGATTTTAAATACATGTCTATGAGTAAAGATTAAAGGGACATCTTTAATTTTGTTCCATGAGTATTTATTCTTTTAGAAATGCTTGTCCTCTAAATCTTTATATGATTTTATTTTTTGAAGCTGTTGTCCATTTATTGATTGATTGCCTTTGAATGAGATCTTTGAGTCCGTTCTTTGAAATTTACTAAATTTTACCATTAATAACTACCATCCACATTGAACTTTTTATTATTTCTAATATCACTTGAATATGTTCTCTAATAAATATTTTGTCATTTTATGTCATTATGTGTTTCTATAAGGATGTGCTTGTGGGTGCTCCCAATTCTACTACAAGGGACCGAACAATCATAAATGCTCTAGTTGAATTGCTAAGGAATGGGCAAGAGAAAAATATTACTATGATGGTGCAGGAGGTAAGTTTGAAAATTATCTTTTATAGGTTTATTTATCTTATGTTTTATATTATATCATGTTAATTTATGTTTATGAAATGCAGGCCATCTCTAAAGTTGTTCAAACCCCTATTACACCCTTTAGTATTTCTAATACCATGCCAATAGTAAGATAACATCTATTTTTTTGTGCACTTAATTAACTTACTTCACCTTTTATATTTTGTTAATATTTGTGTTTTTGCCACAGGGTATTTCTAGAGTAGTTCCACCAAGCACACACATCTTGTTGGCATGCAAGATATGATTATGCCATCTGATACATCCAATGTTACACAAAAGGTAAGATTCAATCACTTGTTTGTGTGGGTTTTATAATGTTATTTACCCTGATATACCATTTTATGATTTATATTTGTGTCTTGAAGGATTTTTCAAGATGTTTCATGCCCTCTACACCTATCACAAGAGTGACATCAAGCACAATACCTCATAGCATGCCATCTACATCAAACGTGTATACTCCTAGTATCACTGTTGAAATGGACATTCATGCCCCTATTAGGAGCACACCACGATGAATAAACAATCCATCAAGTGTGGGTTCAGTTAGAGTTCTCCCACCAACACCTGAACAAGTTTCCTTGAGGAGTCTTATGGAATCACAATCAAGAATGTTAAGGCTCCTATTAGACACACTTGAAAATGGTGAAATGAGGAAAGAAATAATTAAACAAATTGAGTTATGTGAAAGGACATTGTTGGGGAGTGCAGGTCTTACTTCAATTGAACAGGTAAAATTACCCTGAAGTATTATCTTATTAGTCTTTTGCAGTTCATATTTTTCTTCAGCACTATGTTTTTTTATTTTTCACAATTTTAGAATTAATTTTAATTTTAGTTCATAAAGCCTTTTAAAAAATAAAAATTGAAACACCTTTATAAGGTATAAACCGTATACTACAGTTGTTGACAAGGTATAAATGCCTCTATGATTGACAAGGTATAACTGCAAACTTGTATACTTTGATGGAAAGTCACTGCTTTTTATTCTTTTGCTACTATTTCTCCATTGTAACTATCATTACACACCACTTGTCTTTCAAGGTATGACTAAAGTAGTCATTGTTTTGACATTTATGATTTTTAATCATCTTCACATGTTTAACCTATCTGTTGTTACCTTTGTATTTTCTTGAAATATTTCATTCATGGTTATTGCCAATACATTCTATGTCTATTGTTGTCATTACTTTACTTGGATTGTCTTGACTTGGATCAATATAATTTAATATTTTTTTCTTACCATTACTTGGTCCATGCATTCTAGAATGCATTTCTTTCTCCAAACTTGTTGTTCACTCCCCATAACCCACCATTTGTTGTCCACTAATGTTGTTTATTGTTTCTTCCTCATAAAACCCACTCTCTTTTCATTGGACTTGTTGTCCTCTTAATGGAATGTTCTATTTGAAAGTAATATTGTTGTTTCCTTTATTTTCATATGTTGTCTTTTCCTTACAAATTTTTTGTTCATTAAGAGAAATCTTCCTTATTTATCAAGAATTCCCTTAACTCTTAATGTACTTAAGATACTATTTTAAATCTGAAAATAGTTGCATATTACAGTTGGGTTTCTAACAATATCACAATCTCATTGTAAATACAGGAAATAAATGAAGAAGTGACTAAAGTACCTACATGGACATCTACCTCAACACCTAAGACATCAACAATATCTTTAGTTACTACAAAAGGGACGCAAGATGTTACAATCTTGCTGTCCTCTAAAGGAAATGTTTTGAAAGATGAAATGGGTATGAAATTTTATCACTTCATTTATCACCATGTAGAGCATTTATTTGGAAATACAATTCAAATGGATTGGAGAAAGCAATACACTGCTAACAAAGATCAACTTTTTAAAGATGTAATAGTAGCATTTAGAAATCATGGTTTTAATCAGGGAATTATTTTGGATATTGCAAGAAAATACATTCATTCCAAAAGAGATAATTTAAGGTCCAAGCTAACAAAATATTTGAGATATCCATGTCCAACTTGGATCACAAACCAAGCAACATGGGATGAACTTATCAATGATGCCAAATTTAAGAGGAAGACACATAATAATCCAAACTATTGGCCATCTGCACGAGGAGGAGCTAAAATGTGCCTTTGAGATACAACAAAAGAAACCCAAGCTAGGGTGTCAAGTATTAGATCCCATAAATTAGGATCTGGTGGGTACAATAGCATTTGTGGTGGCTTGGTATGTGAATATTTTAATCTTTAGTATTTTTTATTTAATAAAAAAGTCATGACAAACTTGTAAGTAGATTGTATCTTATGAGTCATTGTACCTTATAAATTTTCTTATATTTGTTTATGTAGGTTCATCAATTTCAAAAGGACGCTTCAGAGGACTTAAAATATGCCTTACTACATGGTTTTGAAGGCCTTCAAAAACACTTGCTAGACTAAGGGGAGAAATTAGTCACTGGTCATGAATTTGAGGTAAGTTCTTTTAAATATTATATGACATGCAATAATTTAATTAGAGGTATTATGTTATTTTAATAAGTTAAATTGTGTTGCGTATAGGAAGCCCAAAAATCGAACTCATCCAACAGTGAGCGTGAAGAGGAGCTAGAGGAACAAGTTGAATTGTTTGTTGTACACAACGATTCAACTATCATTTTTGAACCTCGGCATGAAACCATCCTTGAATTTTAGCAAGTTGGAAACAATAATAATGACAAGGTTCAATGCGATGAACAATCCACACCAACTATTAGAATAGTGCCTCGTAGAAAGAAGGCACAAATGAAGAGGATGGATGAAATACTTGATGTTGAATTTGAAAACTAGGTATGTAGTAAGAAGTTACTAGAACATATTATTTTTTGAAAGCTTTGTGACTACTTGAACTAGAAGACAAACTTTATCTTTGTTGTTACAATATTCTTGTCACGGTTTTTTCCTCAAAAATTTATTGATATCTTCTTTATAAGAAGTCTTCTTTTCCATTTTTCTGGTCTATTGTTCACGAATGGACTGTTGTTCCTTTCAAATAGATTATTTTTCATTAACATGCAAACTACTATATCTGCATTCTTGTCATTCTCTTCACAAAATTCATTATTCTTCTAATCTAAAAATTATTGTCTCATCTTTCTTTCAGGCTACTAGAGAAACTTGATGAATATGAAATCCTTCTTGTTTGGTTGAAAAGTATTGCTAGGAAATTGCATCTACTAGTGGTCATTCTAGACATGACATGCTAAAAACACTACAACTCCAACATGTTGAAAATGAAACATTTTATGTTGGTTGTCTTCATAAAATATTTAGTTAAATTAGAATTGTCAATTAAATATCATGGTTTTTGCTACTTACAATTGGTCATGCAAGCTTATGCAAAAGATACACTTGAGGTTGTGAATAAAGAGTTCATTGTAAAATCTTGAGTTTCAATATTCTAATCATGTGAATTTTATCAAATTATATTGACTTTTATGTCCATTTTTTAGTCTTTGCAGAGTTTATTTGTGCATACTCTTTCATTTTGAAGTCTTGCTTTCTTAACAACTTTTTTTTTTGAGACAAAAGTGGATTATCCACTATGTATATTATTAATATAAAAACTAGTTCAAGGGCTCAATCAGGAAAGAACCAGAAAGAAAACCCGATATCCTTGCCACATACAATTATGCCCGCTATTGCTTGAGGCATCATTTTATCACAAAATAACATCAAAATTGCCCCAAAAGATTACAAACTTTAGCTTGATAGCAGATTTAAATAACCATACAACATATGTATCAAAATTTAAAATTATATACTTTGGTTATTCTAACATATCATTGTAACCCCGACCTATCTTTTCTAGTTGGGAGCGTGGAGACAAACCAGAAGCTTTCATATTCCATCCACGAGCCATATCCTCATCTTGCTTACACACCTCCCAACCAGAAGAGCATGAATCACCCCATCCAGCAGCAAATTCCCTTTGCATACATGGGTGGCACTATCCAATCGAATCTGATGGATGAGCATTAAGATCAGGAACATCATCCAACATCTTAATCAACTGTTCACGAGCGAGAGCTCAAGCATGCGACAGAATGCGTATACTTATTATGGGATAGATCATATTTCTTATCTAATGTTCTTTTTTTGTATATCCAAACTTGAGACAATAACGACATTTAATTATGTTTGGAGTGTGAAATAGAAGTTGAGGGTTTTGTTAAAAATAAATATAAACTGTCTAGTAAAATGGGCTCAGGAGCGAAAACCAAATGCACTTCTAAAATTCATCTATTAGTCATGGTTTATTTAACCATATAAAAAGAGTCCTACAGATTAGTGCACCCACAGTCAATGAAATTTTACTAGTTTTCATATTATCAGTTTTCTTTTTTATGATAGGTTATTGAATGTGATGGAAAACATCAATAAAGAAGTAGACACTTAAAATTAAAAGTAATCATACAAAATTGTAAAAAATTAATTTTTGATCTTGTAATTGATCTAGACAGTTTCCACCAACACATTTGATAATTTTGTTAGTTAAAAACTCCTATCAATGTACAACCAGCAATAAAATGGAGCTCTCGAGCAGTGTATAGACATTTACAAAAGCATGATTAGCAGAGATTTTCAGCTAATGTTGTAAATACTCTATAGTATGAAAACTTTGGAACAAATATGTGCATCCAATGAAGCATGATGGGGGAGGATGACATGTGAATCAGTTAACAATATGCCTTGAAGAAATGTGATCTCATGAATTGTGATGATTCCAGAATATGCTCAAAATGAATTTCTTGAAAGGGCTTTAGAAACTTTCAAATAAATGCAATTAATGGGTGCATTACATGAACATTTCTAGTATCCTCATGATTTGCATCATGATGGGAGCTATGGAATAGTATGTAGACATCCATTGAAGCATATAACTAGCAAGAGAGTTCTACCAAATACTAAAGTTGGAAATGTCTGAAAACGTGCATATAAAATATAAAAACATAGACACACTATGCAATCTGTTTCACAGGAGGAATACCATGATTACAAGGTAAACCATAAAATATATCTTGCAGAGAAGAAAACATAGGAAATGTTGTTGAGACATTAGCATGTATTCATAAGGAAATTACAAATTATAATTAGGGAGTTGTAGGAAGCACAAGTGTTAGATTACTTGATACATTTTGTGATAATATCTTGGAAAAAGGTGGCAGTGAAATACTCACCAATGAAGATATTGAAGATATTGAAAAAAGGTGAGAGAGAGAGAGAGACAGGGAGATATTTTTTCGCAAAATTTGGGTGGGAGATTTCGGATATTCGATAATATCGGATATCTGATTATTTTGGATATCTGATAATTTTGGATATCTGGTTCTTTTTACTGGCATTGAAAAGTAAAACATTTATTCTTTGGGTCCCTCAGCCAGAGAAGCATGTTTTTCTACAGAGAATCATGAGATTGCAGTTGTAGAAGACAAAAATCCACTTTTTCCCCCCCTTCTTGGTTGGAATTTCTCTATTACCAAATGTTTTTGCATCACCTTTTTGGTCTCACTATGGGGAGTAGTAGTCGTCGAAAGCATAAACGGAAGAGGAAACTCACAAATGAAGAGATTGAAGTGTATAGAGAAATGGATAGGGTTTTCCATCCGAATAAGAGACAAGGTATGTTAAATATTAATGAAGATGTGGGCATAGGCCCACCCTTAAATGTGGTTTCAAGTGAAGAAGAACATGAATTTGAAATGATTTATGGCAATAATATTGAAAATGACAATGTAGGGATTGAAGATGAAAATGTAGGTTTTGAAAATGAACATGTAGATGTGGACAATGGAAGTGTGGACATTGACAATGACAATCCACTGATTGAATATGAAAGAATTAACAATGATAATGGTACACAAGAAACAAATCAACGTAACACATCTCCAAATTATATGAGAAATGAAGTCCCTTGGGAGGAAGAAAGACAAACTTCAAAATTGAGACCTTCAAGAACAACTAAATGGTTACTTGAAAATGATGAGAACATAATGAGAAATTTCGATTGCAAGATATTAGAAAGCATCATTTTGTTGTGGGTTTCAAAACTTTTTGATCAATTTTTTAGCCACAAGACGTTGGTTGAGAAATGTCAAATGTTTGTGCAATTGTTAAAGATGCAGAAGATGAGGCATATACTAGTCAAATTGAAGATTAGTGTGAACAAGAAAAAGGAGAGGAATGCTATTATTGTGAGAAATGTTTTTAGTGCTCTCAATTCCATTGGGAAGACTACCAAGGAAAAAGATAAGAGAGCCACTGGGAGGGTTATTACAACCTCCTTACTAAGTCATCACTTGAGAAAGGCTTGTTTGATGAGACAAACTTGTGTTGACTTGAACCTAAATCGTAAAACTTTGGATAGAGCACTTGCAAGAAGAGAAAGACTTGATGATCCTCTTCAACATGATACATGGGCTTATGGTGGGAGACTTTCATGTTGTGATAAAAAGCTTACTGATGGTGTGAAGGATCAAATTCAACTATTTTGGCAATCTAACTCAAGAGTGTCACCAAATGTGAAGGATTTCTTGAAGTTGAGAATAGGCATTCAAGACTGCACCCTGCATCCCAAACATTATTTGGAAGTGAGTCAAACAATGTTGTTCAAAAAATTTTGTGAGACACATCCAACATTGCAAATATCACAAAGAGCTTTTGAAGCCCTCAAGACTTTTTTTTTGTGTGCCTCTTAAGATTCAAAATACTTCTTGTTGCAAATATCATGTGGAGTTTTCAATGCACCATGAACTATTACAATCCCTTAATTCTACTTTGCATACTAGTGAAATTTTGGAGGAGTGTGGTGCAAGTGATCTTCCAAATTCATCAAGAGACTTGCTAGATCATTTTTTATGTCCTAGAGACTATGGATGTTTCTTTTATAGAAAAGATTTCTTAAATGACAAGTGCTCAGAGTGTGGTGGGCTAGTGAAGTTTGTTAAATGTTTTCATGAGGGCCGCGAACACGATTTTGGAAAGACAATTGTCCACAAAAAGGTATATGAAACCGTTAAATATACATTGAAAAGTGGAGGTGAAGGCTCTAGATGTGAGTTGGTTACAAAAGAATGCAATGTAGCTGATTTTATTTTAGATTTTAGGAAGAATCTTTTTTACAAGTATGCAAGGCATAGTCACAGGTCTCAGTGGTTGGATCAACAATTTAGGATGTGTAAGGACACTTTCTTGATTGGAACTATTATATCTATTGTTGACTTTGCAGAGAACTATACATTGTAGCCCCAAAATGAGTTGCAAGCTCAATATTACAATTCTATTCAGGTTTCTATTTTTGTGCACATAACATATAGACATTCCCCTAATAGTATAGAAGATGACCATAAGATAATTAGAGAGTACCATTTTTATACGAGTGATGATAGATCTCACTCTCACGAGTATGTCCAAAATTTCTTTGAGAATTATTTTGAGTGGGTGAGAGAAAATAATATTGCTATGGATAGACATCTCATTTGGTCAGATAACTGCACATGTCAATTCAAAAATGCTCATCTGTTTTATTGGTTATGTAGAATTCATGTAGAGACAAGTGTACCTCATAGTTGGATTTTTTTAGGCTGGTCATGGAAAATGGGAGAATGATGGAGTAGGTGCATGAGTAAAGAGAGCTCTAGTTAAGGAGAAACTGAGGATTTTAGGTGCAGAACTACTTAATGCTCGTTCTATTATTGATTGGTGTACTTCAACATTATCACAGGGGGGGATTCTTGATTCATTGATGCACAAATTCTTTTGGTTGGTTGAGTTGGGCATAATAGGACATAGGTTGGATTGTCAAACCGTGAAATATTCTTAAAAAATGCATTCATTCCAAAGCTCAGATGTTAGTACATGGACCATTTGGACATGAGAGTTGGCTTGTTATTGTCCGAGGTGTCTTCAGTGTGATTGGGATCAGTGTGAGTCAAGTGAGTGGGTTGATACATGGGTTCCACATTATCTAACTCATTTATTTGTCACAGTCTCTGTAATAAATGATGACATGGATTGTTCACTTGACTACGACCATCTTTCAGATCTTCTATAACTAGGACATGTTTTTGCATTGGTTGCACCATAAGGGAATGATGAGAGATCAGATTACTAGTTAGCATGTTGTGTACAAGGAAAGGAGAAACTTGCACAATCGACGACAGATGATGATATGTTCACATATCCAACAAGATCACTTGTTGTTGTGGGAAAATGGTTGCGCACATATATGATTAGAAATAATGGCATTCCTATGTTTGAAGACTATGAGAAGCATAAAACCATTCTCATGTATTCACACCTTGTTATAGCAGCCAATGTTAAGTTGTTGAAACACCAAGGAAAACCAAAGACAAAGGAACTTTGGACTATTAGTACTGCTGATCATGAAGCAATATTAAATACCCTCAAGTAGAGAGATGACCCTTCAGGAACACTTCAGTAGGTAAGTTCAACTCAAGTTGCAAGGTTTTCCATGTTTACTACAATTACCATCACTAAATTAATTGTCATTTTTTTCTTTATTTATTTGAGCCAATAAACTTGGTTTTGTATGTGGATTGTAAATGTAGTTGGATACATCTATGATAGATATAGAAGATCGATGTGTGCATTTGATTAGGCCATCTTTTATGATGTTAAACTTCAGTATGCATTGGCTAGTCATGTTCTTTTGTTCGTTTAGTTACTTATACATTCATAATATTTTTGTCAACCTATATAAACTTCTTATATTCTCTATTAACTTTTCTTCTGCCTTCCGAATGCAGGGATTGGAATGTAGATGTCATCAAGTACCATGTGTTAAACTTATACACTTTAGGAGTAGAAAGGACACTTATTTTTTATATATAGTTGTGTATGTAAGATTTTGTATATAAAAACAACAAACGAATGTAATGTGCATATTTAGATGCCAAATTTTGTATATAAAAACAACAATTGGCTGTAATGTACATATTTAGATGCAAAATTTTGTATATATAAAAACAACAATTGAATGTAATGTGCATATTTAGATGCCAAATTTCATATATAAAAAATTAGATGCAGAATTTGAAATATAAAAGAACCCATGGAGTTGATTTGCAAATATTCAGAGCCCACATTTGTATCATCTTAATGCCATTTAAAGTGCAAAAATCATGATTCCTTACTATGAATGTTGTATCCTCATATTTGTATCATCTTAATTTTGTATCCTTACATTTGTATTGTCTTAATTCCATGTACATTTGTATAGTCAAATGATGTAATAGTTGGAGTCATTCGGTCAAAATTGGTCAAATGTGTCTAAAGTAAAATGGTGATTCCCTAGGATGAAGGGATAGTGTTGAAGGATTATATTTTGGCACCGAATGGACCACACCATTAGCTTCATTTGGGTAGGTAAACACTAGTGACAACCCCATTTTGACCACAGAGTTACTAGAATGTTCGTGACCATGCCAGACAAAAGTGTCCCCAAGGTGCACCAAGCATGATTGGGCAGTGATCTTCTGAGGCTGGTATCTCAGACCCTGTATAAGGTATTGGTGAACCATGAGATGATACAAGTTCACATTTTTGAGGCCTAAAATAACCTCTGTCCATTCTGGGAGATTCGAATTTGTTTGAATTTGGCACGCTAGTATCGCTTGATGCCAAAACTTGTAGTGAGGGTCAGTTGAAAGGTGCACCACTAGGTTTCTTCCAAACCGTTCATCCTGACACTGAATGGTCTACACCATTCACTCTAGTTGGGTGGGTAAACTCTAGTGACAAACCCATTTCAACCACTGAGTCACTAGAACGTTCGTGACCATGCTAGACCAAAGTGTCCCCAAAGTGCACTAAGCACGATTGGGCAGCGATCTTTCAAGGCTTGTATCTCAGAACCCGTGAGAGGTATCAAAAAAATATAAGATGCCATAGGGCTACATTTTTTAGTCCTATAATAATCTCTCTCCATTCTGGGAGATTCAAATTTGTTTGAATTTGACACCCCATTCTTGCTTGATGCCAAAACTTGCAGTGAGGGTTAATTGAAAGTTGCACCACTGGGTTTCTTCCAAACCATTTGTCTTGGCACTGAATGGTCTATGCCATTATCTCTGGTTGGGCGGGTAAATGCTAGTGACAACCCCATTTCGACCATTGAGTCACTAGAATGTTCATGACCATGGCAGACCAAAGTGTCCCCAAGGTGCACTAAACATGATTGGGTAGTGATCTTTCAAGGCTCATATCTCAGACCTTGTGAGAGGTATTAGAAAATTGTGAGATGCTACACGGATGCATTTCTGAGGCTTACAATAACCTCTCTCTGTTCTGGGAGATTGGAATTTGTTTGAATTTGGCACGTCAGTCTTGCTTGATGTCAAAACTTGTAGTGAGGGTCACTTGAAAGTTGCACCACCGGGTTTCTTCCAAACCGTTCGTCCTGGCACTGAATGGTCTACACCATTAGCTCCAGTTGGGCGGGTAAACCCTAGTGACAACCTTGTTTTGACCACAGAGTCACTATAACATTCATGACCATGTTGGACCAAAGTGTCCCCAAGGTGCACTAAACATGATTGGGCAATGATCTTTTGAGGATCATATCTCAAAATCTGTTAGAGGTATCATAAAACCATGAGATGCTACATGACCATGTTTCTGAGGCCTATGATAACCTCTCTCTATTCTGGGAGATTTGAATTTGTTTGAATTTGGCACGCTAGTCTCGTTTGATGCCAAAACTTGCAGTGAGGGTCAGTTGAAAGTTGCACCACTGGGTTTCTTCCAAACCGTTCATCCTAACACCAAATGGTCTATGCCATTAGTCTTGGTTGGGCAAGTAAACATTAGTAACAATCCCATTTTGACTAGTACTGAGTCACTAGAACATTCATGACCGTGCCAGACCAAAGTGTCCCCAAGGTCCACTAAGCACGTTTGGGCAATGATCTTTCGAGGCTTGTATCTCAGACCCTATGAGAGGTATCAATGAACCATGAGATGCTATAGGACTATGTTTCTGAGGCCTATAGTAACCTCTCTCTATTCTGGGATATTCAAATTTATTTGAATTTGGCACGCCAGTCTCGCTTGATGCCAAAACTTGTAGTGAGGGTCAGTTGAAAGTTACACCATTGGGTATCTTCCAAATCATTTATCCTGGCACCAAATAGTCCACACCATTAGCTCCAGTTGGGTGGTTAAACACTAGTGACAACCTCATTTTGACCATAGAGTCACTAGAATGTTTGTGACCATGCCAGAGAAAAGTGTCCCCAAGGTGCACTAAGTACGATTGGGCAGCGATATTTTGAGGCTCATATCTCAGACCCCATGAGAGGTATTGGGGAGCTTTGAGATGCTACACAACCATGTTTCTGAGGCCTACATTAACCTCTCTCTATTCTGGGAGATTTGATTTTTTTTGAATTTGGCACGCCAGTCTTGCTTGATGCCAAAAATTGTAGTGAGGGTCAGTTGAAATTGCACCACTGGGTTTCTTCCAAACCATTTGTCCTAGCACCGAATGGTCTATGCCATTAGCTTTGGTTGGCTAGTTAAACTCTAGTGACAACCCCATTTTGACCATAGATTCACTAGAATGTTCGTGACCATATTGGACCAAAGTGTCCACTAAGCACGATTGGGAAATGATATTTCAAGGTTCATATCTCAGACAACATGAGAGGTATCGGTGAACTATGAGATGCTACATGACCTCGTTTCTAAGGCCTAAAATAACCTCTCTTCATTCTGAGAGATTTGAATTTGTTTGAATCTGGCATGCCAGTCTCGTTTGATGCCAAAACTTGCAGTGAGGGTCAGTTGAAAGTTGCACCACTGGGTTTCTTCCAAACCATTCATCCTGGCACCGAATGGTCTGCACCATTAGCACTCTTTGGGTGGGTAAATGCTAGTGAAAACCTCATTCAAAACATGAAGTCAGTAGAATGTTCGTGGACATGCCAGACCAAAGATTTTCCAAAGTCTACTAAGCACCGTTGAATATGTTGGCGAGCATTCCGGTTTGTTAAGAGGCAAAGTGGGACCATTCCTAGGGTAAACCTACCCAACCAGATGTGATGGAAGCATCGGTTTGTGCCCAAAGTGGAAAGATGTTTCTGCTCCAAGGGATATGGGGACATGACCATAAAGGGTCATTGGCAAATGTAAAGAGACCAAGGATGGTCATTTGAATGCATTGTGGAATGTGTCTGTGATTTGAAATGGAGTAAATTGATTGTCTATTGTCTTGTTATCACTTCCATGTCCATATTGCATCATTTCATTGGCATTTGAAGGCAAGGAATTAACTAGTGTCTTATACAATAGTGTTTGGCTATAGGGATATGCAGGATATATGGTGGTGGAGAGACCACAAATGGTGGTAAATGTTGATTGAAGGTGCATGAAGTAGCACTAGTCATTGTTGTGAGCATATACTCCAATAGATGAGTATATTTTGTGATGGATCTATGCTATTGGGGTCCATAGGGATGTGTTAGATCCATTGGAGGGATCTAGAGAGATTTGCAGGAGTCTTTTTGAACAAGCCCTGGCCTACAGACCCTAGAAAGGAGGGTTTGGTACCTAGAATGATAGGTCATTGTTTTCTCAATAACAGTTTGACAAAATCTTGATGTAGAAGCATCATTCCATGAATATGCTTACTGATTCTCATGGAATGATATTTCTTTGACATGTATAATAGAGTTCTAACTTGATACATTGCATAAGAGTTGATTTGACAAGGTGATCACCGAATTTGTGAAGTGAACTTTGAAGGATTTGCTTGGTTGAGAGCATCAGATACACATGAATAGAATGTAGCACATAAATTTTGAATGCACTTAAATGATGAATTACACATGTGAACACCCATAGCACATAAACCATACCAATAAATTTTCTTAAGTCATGAAGCATACATGTAGCACATAGATTATAAGGCATACACATGAATTCACTTAAGTCATGCACGTCGTAGCCCATACACATGAATTTAGGTTATGAAGAATATACTTGAATATACATGAATGTACTTAAGGCATAAATCATACACATGAGTACATACACACAAGCATATTTACATACTAACAATGAATAAATAAACACACAATTAACAAATTGGATGGAATATCAAGCTCCATATATATCAAAATGAACAATAATTTTGTACATATTTACAAAATCAACATATCTAGATACAATGTGGCATACGCCATCTCAAAAAAATTTCATATGACATCTCAAAATAAGAAGTTCAACTACAAATGTTTCTAAGACATCATATTCTACTGGTGGATCATCAATATGCAACCTCTTTGAAGTACTCTTTGGCTTTGATGGATCCTGCTTTCAAAAACAAAAGTGAAACCCCAAGTTAGATTACTTAATTTATATGGTTTCTAAAAAAAAAATAAAAAATTCAAAATCATAGTCAACAATAATAAATAAATAAAACTAAAATTGAACTCTCATGTACCTCACTTCTTTGTCTCCTCATGCGGACAAGAGACCTAATATATGTCCTTGGTAGCGAAGGGACAATGCCACCAATGTCGACTCCAACCTGTATATGGTTGCAAAAATGAGATTGATCTATGAGTTATACTATTTAATGTTAAATCCTTGGTAGCAAATATATGTTTACAAAATAATTAAATTAACATTAAAAATTACCTGTATTAAACTTTCTTCAGGAAATGTCGGCTGAGTCATCAGTGATACAAACCCTTGGCATTCTACCTCCCTCAAGCTAGGGGTGACCTACAAAATTCAAATAGATACTTCATACAATCATGACTTGATCATATTATATATACTTGATAGTAAAATACAAACAAATAACTTTAGAAATATACATACCATGGGGCTATCACTGCGAATTGAGATTCCTGTGACTCTATCATGGCGAAAGGGTCTCACGACATCATCAGACACCACCCTCTTTCAAAATAAACCATGTAAATTAAAAATGAGTACGCACAAATGACAAGTATACATGTATGCATAAATAAACTAAATTACTTAATTACCTTCCCCTTGTCAAGGCCTGACGCCTGAACCCCCTCACATTGCCCATAGTGGCAATTGGTGACACCTGCATCAATATGTAATAAGATGATCGTAAAAATTAGAAAACATATGTACATATAGTATTATAATAAAAGGAAACCAATGATTACATTAAAACATATGTATCGTGGAAGTGTCAAGGCCAAATGATATGGCCGAAAGCATGGACCCCTCCACCTATGCCATCTCCTCCTCTGTCATAAACTGAACATAAATGTAACAAATAAAAAAACATAAGTGGAAAATAATTATAAGAAAAATCTACTAAAAATATGAATGTTTAAAATTAAATACAATGTAAAAAGTGAACTGTTTACCCTTACCATAACATTAGGAGTCCATGGCTCTCTATGCCCTTGATGCACATCTTCATGAGGTGCTTCAGTGACTATAGTGTGTTGTGTAGTATCGTCTACCTCAAAGACATAGTTATATACATCACTATCATTCAGGGGACCTAAGTATAGATTCTTGCACATAATGCAAATGTGGGGCACACAAAAATGTGAGCTTATGGAGGATGTGGAAGGGCCAGAAGCATCATCATGAGGCAACAATGTCATGGTCTACATAACCAGTAGATCACTCAAGGTGTGAATGGCTCGAATAGTCTGTGAGCCGACCTCAGCAATAATATCAAGATGCTACATTGTAGGAGGTGGTGAAATCTCGGGAGGGGGGACATATGTGTGGGATTTCAACTGGTGTTCCCATGGCCTGTCCTGAGGAGCACCTAAGGTTCGATGTCATACTACAATAATTTACCTTGTGACTGAGCACAAATTCAAAAAATAATGTTTTAATGACATAAAATGGGACATCCAAATTTCTGTGAGGTGGTCTATCAAAAACAATCCACCAATGGTCCCAAAAGTTGTCACGTATTGCATCATTTGTGCACCATTTAATTGACAACTTGGGGTTTTTAGGGTCCACTTTTAAACCGGTTTTGGGATCCATAAAAAGATTACATATGTCATGTTTTGTTATGTTTAGGTTCATAACTTGATCATAGTCAAGCCCATCATCAAACTCAGCGTGCATGGAATCATGCCAAAGAAGTGCAACATTATGTTTCTCTGTAAGTTTTTTCGTGTTTTCAATAATGGAGTTCAACGTGGAAAACATGGGGCACAATGTGGGGATATTGGCATATGTGGTTTGATATACTCTAAAATGATTTAGATTGTCTCTTATGAGATCCTCTAAATGACAAGGGTTTGAGATTGGTTCATCTTCTGAAAGTGGGGGATTGTTTTGAGGTGGTTCTGGATTATTTTTGGGATCATTGGGAGGGTTTTCTAATTGATTTGAGTCAATCTTTGATTATAATTAGAACTCAAATAGACAATTACAATCAATTTTTAAAAAAATAAAAAAAATCATTTAAACCCTAGTTTTAATATAAAAAACTACAAATTTCAATTCAAAAACAATAAAAAAATAAAAACTTAAAAATTTAACTTACCTTTCCTTGTTGAGAAAATTAGATATGAGAAAGAAACAGATATCCGAAACCTAGAGCCGTATTCAACATTTTCACAATGAAAACATTGAATGCGGCCGCGGGCAATAAATATAATTTTCTGACAAAAATAAGATATCTGATTAGGCCTGTGCTATGGCTTTTGGCTTGGCTAGGTGTACTAACACCTAGGCCTACTAAAAAGTCAACAAACTTTTTAGGGTGCTTTTGGACGAGTGAAAAGTTCATTTTTTCACATCGCCACTTTTTGGCATACCATGATCCTGCACATACCCTAACATCATGTATACCTTTGATATTGGTCGGTCTTCATCATCAACTCTATCAGATAATAAATCATCAACATTATTATCAGTTATTATAACAATCTCCCTCTTTGGCACTGATGGAAACACTAACAAATTCAGTGTTCAATTGATGATGGTACACTTCACTATCATTCATATTTTGAACTCCCTCTGAGTAATAAATTCTCTTTTTTGATCTTTCATCTGTAGTCTTTCTCTTTCTAATTTGTCTCCTTCTTACTGTATTCATCTCTTTGATATTATTATTCCTCTCTAATCTTCTCCCTCTTTGACATGTATCGAATCATCTTCATTCTTCTGAATTACTCCATCCATATCTTAGTATTCTCCCTTTATCATCTAAATCTCTGTTCTATAATCATCTTTCATCTCCTTCAGCTTGCATCCTCAGTATTCTCCCTCTATTTCTTCAGACTGAATTTACTTTACTATTGTCCCTCTTTGACAACAATGCCAAAGAAACATAAACATCTCAGATATACCTCAAGCATATAGATTTTTCATTACAATCACAAAACTTTCTTCACATCTTCAGGATTCACCTAAAAATTGAAATACTAGCATCAACTTACAAGATATATATTCTATTGAGTCCTTTAATTGATGCAACAAGCATCTTTCCTTAATGTAAATTGGATAGGGGAAGAACCCCTAACTTACCTCATAGATACTCAAAAGAATCTTTTAGTAATGATTTAGTAAAGATATCAACTATCTGCTCCTTAGAATTAACATACTCCAATGTCATATGCTTATCATGTACTTTCTCTCTCAAGTAGTGATACTTAATAGATATATGCTTTTTATTAGAATGCATCTCCGGATTCTTTGATATATTAATAGTATTGGTATTATCACAATAGATTGTAATAGGATCAATAATCTCTTCATGCATACCTTCCAATAATTGTTTGATCCATACAATATTAGAACAATTCATAGTTGTTCCCACATACTCAGCTTCAACAGTAGATTGTGAAATACAACTTTGTTTCTTGCTTAACCATGTCACTAGTCTTTCTCCTAAAAAGAAAGCTCTGCCCCTAGTGTTTTTCTTGTCATCAATATTTTCTTCCCAATCAACATCAATATAAACGTTAAGATCAAAATTTCCTTTTCTTGTATATAATAGATCAAAATCTTAATCTCTTTCAAATATCAAAATATCCTCTTAACTACAGACAAATGTTTTGCTTTGGGGTTTGCAAAAAACCTTACAACAATACCAACTTAATGTGCACACTAGTACATTTGAGTCCTTTTTCAGATGACACACCGTCAGACTTACGACACTATTCCATCAATCAAGTGACACCATACCCCGTTGCAGTTTTGCAGTCGAAAAAAATGACCACCATAGCCATCGTAATCACGATGACTATGGCTGTCGTAATTTGCATCTGAAGAGGGGAAACCAACATGGTGAATATACCATCGGGTCCATTTCTTATTATCATAATTCCAATGGGTGTGCGTCAGAGATTCTGTACCTGCGATAGCTAGCTGTCAGAAATATTCGACATATAGCCGTTGTTTGTAGTTTTTTTACCAATGGGGATGCTATACATGCAATGGCTAGCTGCCAGAAATTTCTGACAGATAGCTATCATTTGCAATTTTTTACCGATGGGGATGTTGTACATGCGATGGCTAGCTATTGGCTATTTCTGAGAGATAGCCGTCGTTCACATTTTTTTACCGATGGCTAGCTATCAAAAAAGTGACAGATAGGCACATTAAAAATAAAAAAGCTCAAGAGACCATCGTAGTTGGTCTCTTTCTTCGGTCCATATTATTGACAAAATGGTTTACCTTCCATTAGCTCATCAAATGCAGGGATTTGAAAGAATTTAATAGAATATTTTCATGATAATGTATATTATTGAAGTTGTCATAGCATGAATTTATCGACTTCACGCACTTGTAGACTATAAGGACAGTGATAAAGAAGCATCTCCTCCCATGGCCTACATTATTCAAGCCATAGGAGAGGATGCTTCTTTATGGCTGTACTCATAGTAGACAAGTGTGAGAAGTAGATAAATTCATTCAGCGTCAAACTAAAATAATGTACGTTAGTGATGAAAATATCATCTATTAAATTATTTCAAATCCTCGCATTTGATGAGCTAATGAAAGGTAAAAAGTTTTGTCAGTAATATGGACTGAAGATAGATACCAACTATGATATGGTCTCTTGGGCTCTGTTATCTCTAGTCCTAGCTACTAGGTAAGGCCTGGAAGACTTATACCTATTGATCGTCAAGAATAATCACCGCCTTGCCTTTATGTACACTGCACAGTATCCAATATAAGAGAAGGCAAAAAATATGAATGGATAAAATAAATGAAAGATACAATAATATTATCTTGTTGTTTACCTTCTAATAATTGATCCCAGTCTCGCAAAAGTAATTTTATACAATCACTAGCACATTTCATGCATGGATGAGAAACAGTATCCAAAGTTTCTAGATTCTGAGAAGAGGTATGAGTGGAGGCCAAAGAAGGGACATTTGTGAAGGTTTTATAGACGTAGGTTACTGAATCATCATCTCTACACTGGTACTCAATTTGGGAACCCTCGTATGTATATAGCCACTCTAGCAAATCTCCACAAAAATCTCTTCTGGCCTCCACTGCATATACATCTTCTCAAAATCTAAAAATCTCCATCATTGATTCCTGTCATTTTTTCAGCATCTCCATGGAGTGAGACCTTAATTTATTGAGCTTCTCTTTGTTTCAAGAATAGTTTAACATTCTCTACTTAATAGGGCCAACCATGTGAAGGTGGAAGCTCATCTGGCCCCTCCTAGGATCCTCTTATGACCCTTTTACGATACTTTAAGACTTCTAAGATGTATTCTTAGGGATCGTAAAGGGTCATAATGGGTCATAAGGGGTCCTGGGACACAATAGTTGACAAACATAAATGTAGGCATCATGATCACAATTTTTTGGAGACACAACATAATTGAGCGTTATACCCAGATGATGCAACACAACCACTACTCCTCTGGTTCGAAGCTGACACTGCGGCATCCAAAACCCAGAGATAAGGAATAAATTTAGAGAGTGTAGGAGGAGGGCCATAACGATCAAAATAATATAGGGACCCTATATTATTTTGGTCATTACAGCCCTCCTCTACTCTCTAAATTTATTCCTTATCTCTGGTTTTTGGATCCCGTAGTATCAGCTTAGAACCAAAGGAGTAGTGGTTGTTTTGCATCATCTAGGTATAGCATTCAATTATGTTGTGTCTCCAAACAATTGTGACCATGATGCCTACATTTATGTTTTTCAGCTGTTTTGATATCTACATTTATATTTTTCAACTACCGTGTTTATGTGCATGTTCTTTATGTGTTTGGCTTCTCTCCCTTGCAAGGGATACGATGATTGTGACCTTTTCAAGACACTAACCTAATTTGAACTCTCTCTATTTCTGCCTAAGGGTCTAGGCCTAGGCTAGAAAGATGTCTTCAAACTTCCTTGGTATGGTAGGCCTGCTCTCTGTAGTACTCTTCTTCAATCCGTGTTCAATGATAAGCATCTTCTTCTTCTTCCTAATTGAAACCAGAGCTTCCTTTTCATCAGGATTGAACTCCACTTCCCCCATCTCATCATCCTCATCACCCTCAGCTACCATCCTAAGAAATTCTTCCCTCTCCAGTTCTTCAAGCCTCTACAAGATATCTAGATCAATAAAGTCTACAAAATTGTGTCCATCCATGATCTCAGAAATATCATCTTCTTTCCACTCTTCATTTGCCAAAATATACTGCTTCTTCAAGCTTGAAGAGTAAACTCCAACCCCACCATTTTCATTCTCAATATCCTTCTCCAGCTTCCTATCCTCCTTGGAAGAACACACCCTAGCATCCAAAATAGCTTGAGGAATACAAGGGGGCCTCTCTTTTCCATCTCCCAGCTTGGGCATTGCAACATGAATCCTAGTGAGACAACTACTAATCTTCTTCGACTTCATCCTAATTTCCATTCTTTGCTCCAACAACCTCTCACATGCCGCATTCTTCACCGCAATCACCCCTTCTTCCTTCAAAGCACTCATAAAGAGTAGCGCGCCATCATCCCCCCCTCCTGATTCCCAAAGAACCCACCCTTATTTTTCCCATCCTCAGATCTCATCTCCGAAACCAATTTTGCATCCTCCTTTAGTAGTGTCTCTAGTGGTTGCAAATCAATCTTATTACAAACTACAATAAGAGGCTTATTGGAAAAAAAATGTTTTATGTTGTGAAACAAAGCTTCTTGTTGCACAATACTATAACCACAGGGCCCCAAAACATCAAGGAAAAACAAAAAAACTGCTTTCAAATGAGCCAAGGTAGTAATACTGAGCATCTCAATGGTGTTCTTGTCCTCCAAGGGGTGGTCCAAAATACTAGGGGTATCAATAACCTGATACCTCAAGTACTTATAATCAGTATGCCTGACAAATGGAGACTTAGTAGTAAAAGCATAAGGTTGTACATCCACATCTGCCCTAGTAATATTATTAATAAAATAACTCTTGCCAACATTAGGGTACCCAGAGATCAAAATAGTCTTGGTATTGGGGTCAATAGATGATAACCTTGCCATATGCTACCTCACCTGTTCGAGGTAAGCCAAACTCGGTCCAATTCTCTTAACAATGGTACACATCCATCCAAGTGCAACAACCTTCAAATTTTTGCAGTGGTAAAGATAATCCCCATGTTTTATCAGCCTAACATAGTCTTTGGCCACTTTTGTAATGAGATTGCGAGAATTATTGATAACTCACAATAATTTGCATGTGTAATACAAAACTCATGAGATTCTAAAGAAGGCCTCACTCTTAATTAGCCAAATCTTCTTTGTACCACACAAAAAATTGTGTGATAACTATGTCTACTCCAACCTTAATTGTTTAAGAATTCATCATATCAGATAAAGTATGTTTAAGAATTGTTGGGACTGGTCCTTTGGCATGTATTAAATAGAATACAATTTTCAACATATTATTATCATTCTATTTCTTTGTTGTAAACATGCCATTTGTTCAGTTTTGTAAAAAAAATTTGTGGCCATGTCTTTTTTGTTACTTGGTTTTATTGCACTGGTTTGAAGCTAGGGCATTCGTGATAGCAATCTACAGAATTAGACTTTTATTTTAAATGCATTTAACACAAAAAAAATTATAAAACTGAACCAATAGCATGTTTACAACAAAAAAATAGAGTGATAATAATATGCTGAAAATTCTATTTTGTTTAATACACGCCAAAGGACCAGTCCCAACAATTCTTAAACATACTTTATCTGATATGATGAATTCTTAATAAAGGTCTAATTTTGTAGACTGCTAGCATGAAGGAATATTTGACCTAGCCAAATATTCCTTGTACCACACAAAAAACTGTGTGATAACTATGTCTACTCCAACCTTAATTGTTTAAGAATTCATCATATCAGATAATGCATGTTTAAGAATTGTTGGGAGTTCTATTAGACCTTTGTTGTAAACATGTCATTGCTTCAGTTTTGTAATTTTTTATTTTTGTTAAATGCATTTAAATGGAACATTAAGCATAGTAATAATATGCTTAATCTATTAGTAATTGGCAGATTAAATGCAAACAACACATTTATCAGTTTAACATGTTTAATGCATAGGTGTTATCTGCATTTAATCTGCCAATTACTAATAAAAAAATGAATAAACCACTCATAACCTCTATGAAATGGATGCCCTCTTCGCAACTCTCAAGCTCGCAAGAAAAAGTCTAGTGCCCTCTTCCCTCTTCGCACATGCTGCCCTCTTCGCATCTCTCAAAAATTACAAATGAGTGTTTCTTTTTCTTTTTATTTTTTTTTGTAAATTTTTTTTTACAAAACTGAACCAATGGTATGTATTTGTCAGACAAATCTTCATTGTCCCCCACAAAAAACTAAGTAATAACTACTCCACCCTTAATTTGTTTAACAATACACTGTATTGTGTAAAGTAGGTTCTATCACACATGGCACAGACTCTATTCAAACTCACAATGCACCATATTAGATAAAGTAGGTTCTATCACTCAAGATTAATTGTAAACTACTACTATCAGTTTAATACACTGATATAAAGTAAAAGATAAAGTCAGTTTTATCCATACTTTTCTTCTATAAATTAGTTTGAAGCATCATTTTTCATGCTACTAGGTGGATGGAAATGGAGAGATTCAAACCTTAGAGATATTTATGAAATTTTCAAAATACATAAATTTAATATATGGTTTATTTATATTTTATAGAACTTTTAATGACAAGATTTATGGTGAAATCAGAAAATGTCATCTCTGAGACATAAAATAAGTAACTCCAACACTTGTATGCATGCATGAAACATAGATTCAACTTAGTACCATCTTATAATTATTAGTCAATGAAAAGTTTGAAAACATGTTCATTGGCTTGTGTTTGAGCAGTTGGGACAGGGGTTATCTCACAACACATTCAGATTATAACTAACCTTTTGGGAATAGAGTACTTAGTGGTTGTACATTTTGACAGTTTAGGTGATTCAATGGGTGGAGCCATATGGATTCTTGGGTGAATATGATTCAAGTAAAAATCTAGTTGGGTACAGAGGCTATGCTTGATATTTGTAGTATTTTAAACAATTCATATTTTGAAACTTGCATTTTTTTGCAATGAAAAATAAAGATGAACAAGTTTTAGTACAATATTTTATTGGTGTAGATGTTACTTAATATGTTTTATATTTTTACTAGATTGTAAAAATTATCAAAAAGACTAAAATTAATTTCCCAAATATAACATTAATTTCTTCATTTGGTGTGAGTATGGGATGCATTACATTTGTACAAAAATGCCTCTTACTTTAAGCTACCACATGATTATGGTCACCTCACAATCTACCACTCAGAGCTCATAGTCTTCATAGTTACATGTACTCACCTTAAATGGTGACATACAAATGTCAATTCAATCCAAGTTATCAATTTCTCACATGCAGTTTGACATGTCGTTTATCTGTACTTGAAAGGGTATATCAATGTTATTATCCTATTTTTTAATTCCCCATAATCAATGCAAAAATGCAGGATTCACACTTATTTATTGATAAAAATTAGTAATATGTCGAAGAACTTTTATTGATAACTTTAGAAGATGTGAAAGATTTTATATATTATATTAGTATATAATAATATAACTAATGAAGGGGAGTGTATTTTAATTACTTGAAGATTTTTTGCATTATATATATACAATATCATTAGAATTAAAATTATAATATACAATATCATTCCCCATTCTCCATTCTAAAGAAGGCCTCACTCTTAATCAGCCAAATCTTCCTTGTACTGCACAAAAAAATGTGTGATAACTATGTCTACTCCAACCTTAATTGTTTAGGAATTCATCATAGTAGATAAAGTATGTTTAAGAATATTTGGGACTGGTCCTTTGGCATGTAGTAAATAGAATATAATTTTCAGCATATTAGTATCATTCTATTTCTTTGTTGTAAACATGCCATTGGTTTAGTTTTGTAAAATAATTTTGTGGCCATGTCTTTTTTGTTACTTGGTTTTATTGCATTGTATTGCACTGGTTTAAAGCTAGGGCATCCATGCTAGCAGTCTACAGAATTATACCTTTATTTTAAATGCATTTAACACAATTTTTTTTTTACAAAACTGAACCAATGACATGTTTACAACAAGAAATAGAATGATAATAATATGCTGAAAATTATATTCTGTTTAATAAATGCCAAAGGACCAGTCCCAACAATTCTTAAACATACTTTATCTGATATGACAAATTCTTAATAAAGGTCTAATTCTGTAGACTGCTAGCACGAAGGAAGATTTGACCTAGCCAAATCTTCCTTGTAACACACAAAAAATTGTGTGATAACTATGTCTACTCCAACCTTAATTGTTTAAGAATTCATCATATTAGATAAAGTATGTTTAAGAATTGTTGGGAGTTCTATTAGACCTTTGTTGTAAACATGCCATTGGTTCAGTTTTATAATTTTTTTTTTGTGTTAAATGCATTTAAATGGAACATTAAGCATAGTAATAATATGCTTAATCTATTAGTAATTGGTAGAATAAATGCAGATAACACCTTTATCTGTTTAGCATGTTTAATGCATAGGTGTTATCTGCATTTAATCTGCCAATTACTAATAAAAAAATGAATAAAACACTCACAACCTCTATGAAATGGATGCCCTCTTCGTAGCTTGCAAGAAAAATTCTAGTGCCCTCTTCCCTCTTCGCACACAGTGCCCTCTTCGTAGCTCACGAAAATTACAAATGAGTGTTTCTTTTTCTTTTTCTTTTTTTTTTTTGTAAAAAATTTTACAAAACTGAACCAATGGTATGTATTTGTCAGACAAATCTTCATTGTCCCCCACAAAAAACTAAGTAATAACTACCCCACCCTTAATTTGTTTAACAATGCACCATATTGTGTAAATTAGGTTCTATCACACATGGCACAGACTCTCTTCAAACTCACAATGCACCATATTAGATAAAGTAGGTTCTATCACACAAGATTAATTGTAAATTGCTAATATCAATTTAATACACTGATATAAAGTAACAGATAAAGTCATTTGTAATTACTATTGAATTGATGGATTAATCTGAAGTAACTAAGAATGCCATACAGATTAGATTAAGATAACTATTGTCTTATAACCTAATTTAGAATAGTAATAAATTTAAGTATATGTTAATTCTTTATTTCATCACTATCAAGGGTGGAATAGTTATTACTTAGTTTTTTGTGGGGGCCAATGAAGATTCTAATAGTAAAAAATTATAAGGTTATTGTCCTTCTTTGTAATTCATTGTTAAACTAATAAGGTTATTGCATTACTTAAGGTTTGAAGTAATGCATATTAATGGCATATTAATAGAACTATAAAGTATATATAGAATTGTTGGGACTAGCGGTCATGTCAGGACTAGTCCTACTTAGTTAATCTATTGAATTCCTTTTTTTGTGTGGTACAAGGACCTTTTTAGTGATAGAACTTGCTTTATCTAATATGGTGCATTAACTATGTCTACAGATTAAATTCTATTCTATTTAATACACGCCAAAGGACCAGTCCCAACAATTCTTAAAATATACTTTATCTGATATGATGAATTCTTAAACAATTAAGGTTGGAGTAGACATAGTCAATAAAGTATTCAAATAGATTAAACATACTTTATCTGAAGTAATTGAACCTACTTTATATGCTTTAAGAGTAGACTATTGGATTAGACAATTGGGTATTAATTGTAAATTCTATTCTTTATCTGAATATACTTTATCTTAAAATTGAACCTACTTTGTTTGTCAGCCAATATTCTGTAATTCTAATCTACAAGAATTGTTTAAATGCATTTAACACAAAAAGAATTTACAAAACTGAACCAATGGCATGTTTACAACAAAGAAATAGAATGATAATAATATGCTAAAAAATTCTATTATGTTTAATATATGCCAAAGGACTATTCCCAACAATTCGTAAACATACTTTATCTGATATGATGAATTCTTAAACAATTAAGGTTGGAGTAGACATAGTTATCACATAGTTTTTTGTGTGGTACAAGGAAGATTTGACTGATTAAGAGTGAGGCCTTCTTTAGAATCTCATGAGTTTTTTACCACACATGCAACGTATTGTGAGTTTGAAGAGAGTCCGTGCCATGTGTGATAGAACCTACTTTATCTAATATGGTGCATTGTTAACCAAATTAAGGGTGGAGTAGTTATTACTTAGTTTTTTGTGGGGGACATTGAAGATTTGTCTGACAAATAGCAGGTCTTCCTTACTATCTCATGAATTTTTACCACATATGCATGAAACAAATATGTTATTTTTCATCTCCAATTAGTTAATGCTTTATAGCAACTATGAAAGTATATTTAGGAGTTCCCTAGGTGACTTCTTGGAATGAATTACAGAGAAGGATAGTAACCTTATAACTCAAAATTTTAGGAGTGTGCAAGGCATTTCTATCATCACTAGATTCATATGAAAATTTAAAATTATCAACTTTATATGGAAAAGGAAGAAACAAAACCAATTATTGTTGTAATTATTTATAATATATATAACTGAACAAAACAGTGACCAAATTTTCATCATGTATATACCCATATCAAAACTCACAGGCCCCAAGCAGTGAGTAAACAAGTAATAAATAGATGCCATAGATTCAAACCAGTGAAATACAATGCAATAAAACCAAGTCACAAAAAAGACATGGCCAAGATCGTGCACACAAGAAAAACTATTTCAGTCAATTCTAGTAGTATTTTTTATACATTTAAACAAATAAAAAATGAATAAAATACTCACAACCTCTATGAAATGGATGCCCTAGCTTTAAACCAGTGAAATACAATGATAAAACCAAATAACAAAAAAGACATGGCCAAGTTCAGGCATGCAAGAAAAAGTCCAGTTCGGGCCTACCTCAAATTTGTGTAGAATTAGGGCCAAGTTCGCACACGCAAGCAAAAGTCTAGTGCCCTATTCCCTCTTCGCGCATGATGCCCTCTTCGCAACTCACAAACAAAATTCCAGTACCCTCTTCCCTCTTTGTGCACGGTGCCCTATTCACTTTTCATGCACGATGCCCTCTTCAGAGCTCGCAAGTAAAAGTACAGTGCCCTCTTCCCTCTTCGCGCACAGAGCCCTCTTTCTTCGCAGCTCACGAAAATTACAAATGAGCATTTCTTTTTCTTTTCTTTTGTTTATAATCACACGAGTGTCAAAATTATGATGACAACATTTCTATTACGACACCATTGGGGAGACTTGCAAAAAAAAATACAAAAACACATGCAAATGGTACTACCATCAAAATTTGACCTCAAATGTTGTAGTGGCAATGTTAGGTCTATTGTGTACAACATACTATAACTTACGAATTATGGATCGGTAAAGTGTTTCATTCACCTCCTTAGTATCATCTTCTTTTGACAATTTATAACCAGTAGCTGTCGATGTACCAATCGGTTTAAAATCTTCCATATTGAATATTTTCAGGATCTCCTTAATATATTTAGATTAAGTGATATAGATCTCATCTTTAACTTGTTGTATTTGAACTCCAATAAAGAATTTGATCTCTCCTATCATAGACATCTTAAATTCCTTTTTTCATTTCCTTAGCAAATGACTTAGACATTATCTCATTACCACCAAATATAATGTCATCAACAAATATCTTGACAATCAAAATTTCATCAGATTTATCACATTTCAATTATAAATTTATATTATCACTAGTCCTTTCAAATCCAATCTTAACTAAATAAGAGTGCAGTCTTTCATACCATGTTCGGGGATCCTGCTTCAATCCATATAAATCTTTATACAATTTTCAGATCATGTTCTTATTGTCCTTGTCAACAAATCCATCAGGTTGTTCAATGTAGACTTCTTATTTAAGTATTACATTTAGAAATGTAGATTTAACATCCATTTGATAAACTTCAAATCGTTTGTAAGCTACATAAGAAAGTAGTATCCCTACTATTTTTAATCTAGCAATAGGGGAAAAAGTTTCACCATAGTCAATTCTATCTTCTTGTGCATACCATTTGTAGACTATTCTAGCGTTATTCCTTATCACATCTCTTTCTCATTGAGTCTATTTTTGAAAATCCATTTAGTTCTTATCACACTCTTATCTTTAGGTATCGTTACCAGTGACCATGTATTATTCTTTTCAATTTGATCTATCTTTTCTTTCATAGCATTCATCCAATCTTCATTTTCTAGTGCATCTTTTATCAATCTAGGCTCAAATTAAAAAATCAAACAAGTATTATCTCTTGACTTACTTCTTGTCAATACTCCTGCATTCTTGTCTCCAATGATTCTACTTAGTGAGTGATCTCTTCTCACATACTTTTCTTATACAGGTTCAGTAGCTTGTTCTTCATTGTTCTCATATCTCATTGGAAGCTCATTTTGTTCTTTGATTCCTTCTTCTTGTTGCTCGGTTGTGTCAACCAAATTACCATCTTGCACATAAAGTTTTTTGTCATAGTCCTCAGGTTCCTTTTTTCTATCCTCTTCAATCTTTTCAGAAAATTCATCAACTCTTACATTTGCACTTTCAACTATTTTGTTAGAATCCTTGATTAAACATTTATATGCCTTACTCTTTGAAGAATAACCAAGAAATATTCCTTCGTCGCCTTTAGAATCAAATTTTCTATCCCTAGAATCTTTCAATACATAACATTTACTTCTAAAGATTTTGAAATAACTTACATTCGGTGTTCTGCCAAACCATAATTCATAAGGTCTCTTGTTTGTACCTTTCTTCAACTGTATTCGATTGATAGTGTAAACTACAGTGCTTATAGCTTCTCTCAAAAATATTTGTGCAATCTTCTTATCAATCAACAAAGTCCTAGCATAGTCAAGGATAGATCTATTTCTTCTTTCATCTATCCCATTCTATTGTGGTGTCCTTGGCGCAGACACTTGTCTTTTAATTCCATTCTCATTATTTAAGATAGTAAATTCATTAGTGATAAATTCACCTCCTTTATCAAATCTTAAACACTTCAATTGTTTACCTATTTCTTTTTCAACTCTAGCCTTATACCACTTACATATTTTAAGTGCATCATATTTTTCTTTTAAAAACATGACTGACATCATTCTTGAATAATCATCCACAAATAAAATAAAGTACTAATCTCCATAATACCTTTGAACTTTCATAGGACCACAAGGTCAGTGTGGACCAATTCCAAAATAATATTAGTGGAATAATATTTTCTTAGAAAACTTGACCTGGTCATCTTACCAACTTGACATTCTTTACTCATAGCTTTATCTAGTTTACTTAATCTCGGTAGACCTCTTACTCTATTCTTCTTACTCACTTTGATCATGTTGTCAAGATTTACATGACACAGTCTCTTATGCCATAACCATACATCTTCATTTTTAGAAAATAAGCAACTATTTGCATCAGTATCAAGATAAAATAAATTACCTATTGATTTTCCTCCAGTTCCAATTAGATCTCCATCATTTCTATAAATCTTAACTTTTCTATTCTAAAATCTCAGTCCGTGGCTAATATTGTCCAGTTGTGCAACACTCAACAAATTATAGTTCAGTCCTCTAAGCCAATATTTATTGTTGCATTTCATATTTTCATTTAGTACAATATATCCCTTATATTTCACAGGGCATGAAGCATCATTTCCAAATCTGACAAATCCTCCATCATATTCTTCTAGATTCTCAAACTTGTCAATATCACCAGTCATGTGATGTGAACAACCACTATCAATAATCTAAGGTTTTGGTTTACTTACATAAGAAAAAAGTTATTTTTCTTCTTCAAAATTTTACATAAGAAAAAGGTTCTTTTTCTTCTTCAAAATTTTCCTCACATGACTCTTCTTGTACTACAACAAAAAAAACTTCATAACCTTCCTCGGTATCATCAGGTTCATCACTAGTTATACCTTCCTCAACTAGATAGCAAGACTTCTTTCCTTTGTCCTTAAAATATCTGAATCTTTGATGTCAGTTGTCTCTTTTATTATTCACATAATTTATGCAATTTCCAAGACAGCCAGATGCAACATGTCCAATATTATTACAATTGAAACATTTAAATGGTAATTTACCTTTGTACTTTCATTTGCCTCTAGGTAGTTGGTTAGCCAACAGTGCTTCAAATTCTTCTTACTCTTTTTCTTCAGTTAGGATGCTGTCATACTCATTTCCATGTGAAGTATTGTGATTATCTCTTTCTTTTCTTGATTTTACAATTCTCATAGATGACTTGAAGGTTGTCTTAATAGTCGGTAGACTATTATCAAAGTTACTTAACTCAAATGAAGTCAACTTTCCAATTAGGGCTTCAAGAGTAACAATATTATTTGGTATAGATCTCAATTCCTAAATTGCAGACACTCTAATAGAATACTTACAAGACAAAGTTCTCAAGTTTTTACTTACCACTTCTTCATTAGTCAATGATCTTCAAACACCTCTTATGGCACTAACAACTTCTTTGATTCTGCCACTTTATTGTGTGATGTTCTCATTATCTTTCATCCTTATTTCATCAAATTTTCCTCTCAAGTTGTCAACCTTAGATTTTTGCACATACTGATGTCCTCCATAGATAAATTTGATCCTATCCCACATCTCTTTTGAAGTAGTAAAATATTTGATATCATTGAATTCAACATTAGATAGAGAAGAAGAAATCTCTATCATGATCGAGTTATGTTCATGCTTTTCTTTCAACTCATCAACTGTCATGGGTCTGGTGGCCAGTGGAGTGTAGTCATTTTGCAGCAAGTTCAAGGCATGTTCTCCAATCCCAGATAGATACAACTTCATTCTGCTTTACCATGCAGAGAAACTTTCCTTATTCATCTTAGGTACCTCTCTCCTATACATCTTTAGATCTTTTACTTAAGTCTTTAAACTTATCTCTTCAGAGTAAAAATCTTTGATACCAATTGTTGGATTATGGAGAGGAGGGGGGTGAATCAGTAATCCTAATCGTAAAATACCTTAAAATATATTCTCTGATTAACTCGGTAACTAATAGGTAGAAACATAGTTCTTTATTTACTGACAACAATAAATAAACTATATCAATCAGTAAAAAAATCTCACAAATCATTCACAATGTCTAACACATGTTTTAACATGGAAACCAGTTATGGGAAAAACCACTATGGGAATTGTCACCCACTAAGAAATATTCTCTTCTGAAGTATGCCCGGTTAAGTGCCAATCTTGTTAAAGATTAGAAAACACACTGTTAGGTGTGAACCGATTAAGGGATTAACCTTAGATCTGTTAGGATCTTCACCTTATTAGGAGTGGCCTTGTTAAGGGGCTTTAAACACTCTTTTTGGAATGTCACATTTCTCAAGGATTTACAATAAGACTGTTAAGTCCACTCTGTTAAGAGATTTTGACAGTTACAAATGCTAGTAAGCAATAGTAATAAAAATGACCTATAGATGTACAACTAATTTTTCTCAATTAGATCCTTGTGTGCTCATCAATCTTTGCTTCAATTCTTCATCTTCCACTAGCATCAACACTTCATCAAATTACTATTTTCCTTCTCAGAATTACACTGTTCCTTCTGACGCAAGGCAGGGAGCAAGAGGGGCCAAACAATGGCACACCCTAATGATCCAATACTGGTCAACACATGTGGAAGCAAACAAACACAACAGTGAGAGAGACAATGCAAAAAATTTCACATATTTTTATCAAATAGAACCATACATGCTGGGCTGTAAGGCCTTCCCAATTAGGGCTTGATATTACAATGAATTAAAAAAGTCCTCAAACATGCGAGGATCTATCAAAATCTCTACTTCTATCTTTTATCAAAAATCCTATCAACTAAAAACTGCTCCCTAAACTCTAAACCAACAACTACATTTATACAGGAAGCTACCGAACTGAGTCAGCCTTTAGATCCACAATCAATGGAAGGAAAGGTTAGATCTAGGACCACACACTTCCTAATGAAGGATTCCAACATTAAATCTGTGATCCAATATAAATGCACAAGTCGGCTACAACAAAAACTAAAACTAAACCCATTGGTGAGAAAGATAACCGAGCAGCAGATAGGCAATGCCGAGTGTTAGTAAAACAACCAACCACCCAGGAGATAACTGACCACACTTGATAACCAAAGGAAACCAACCAAATACTGACCAACTCGGTCAAAGTAGAAATCGAGCAACACGGACAAACTCTAGATTGTTTTTGGTGACACAGGATTGCCAAGGACCCAAGATGCTCCTGCATTAGACACCTGGGGTTATTTTGAAATGATTCTCTGAATAATTTGGTAGGTCTAGTCCGAGCTACATCCAACACAGACTGTGAAATCCATGAACTATCTTCCATCGGTCTATTCTTCCATCTTACCAGATATTCCATATACTATTTTCCTCTTGTACTTTTGCCAACTCTTTCCTTCAAAATTTGTTCAACTTCATCATTCTGCTTCTTAGGATATTCTGTCAGTACTATCACTTCTTCATTAGGTTCATGATAAACATACAAATCAGCAATGTTGAAAATAGGTGATATGTCCATGTCATTAGGTAACTCAATCTCGTATGCATTTCCACTATCAAATTTCTTCAGAATCTTGCAAGGTCAAAACTTCTGTTGGAAACTGTAATTGAAACAATTGTTGTATTGTCATTGATGTCAAACCTTAATTGGTAAGACTATTGCTACTTAGGAAAGTACTATATCTATTTGAGTGTTGCTAAGAGGGCTAAGCAAGGTTGGTAACAATAGCACCTAGGGAAAGGTTGAGTTATCTTGATACTACAAAGTGTACTTGACTATGTTGCACTATGATGAGATAATGTATTGTTTATCTTAGTAAGACTGAAGACTAAACTAGTAGGCTTAACTGAGCAGAGAAAGGAAAAATCATGTTTAAGCCGATTGATGTTAGTGTTGACCGAGTTAGTATATGTCGAGCAAAATTCTAGTGTCAACCGAGCATCAGTAAATTGCTGAGGAAGGTAGTGTAAGCCGAGGAGATAGATTTAGTAATGACCGAGCTTTCTACATGAAGACCGAGTCAACAATCACAATGTTGACCGAGCATCAACAATTTTATATTTGAAGAGAATTTAATTTTGGAGCCGACATTGTTGAATTCTTGGATTATGTAAAATGTGTTGACTTTATTTATTGATTGTTTGGAAGCATTAAATGCATTGTGAAACATTTTATTGTAAATCTTTAAGAGATTTGAGATGATTCTAGAAAAGGAGCCGAAGAAGATGAAGTAGGTAGATTCAATGAATCTGACCTAATCCTAAGATCTACAATTGAGATTGAGTGGTAAAAGATGAGTTAACCTAATTGAGGAAAATATAAGGGAACCTAAGAATTTTGATATGCATGTACAGGAAGAATAGAGAATGTTGGAAGAAGAAAGTTTTATTGATTGAATAAGTAGGAAAGGCTGAAGGATAAGTATGGTGATTGCTTGAAGAAAAGTTTTGAGAAGATCAGAGATGGAAATGGAAAAGTTTCAAAGTCAGTAAACCAACATTAGTGTATGAAATCGGATCTGATATTTGCAAAGTGAGTTGTATATTCTTCAGATAATACTGCTGCTACTTTCTAACCATTGTAACAGTCAAAATCCTTTTAACAGAGGTTGACCTAACAATCATATGTTAAATCCTTTGAACAAGGTTGCATTCTAATGGAGTGTATGTAAGTCCTATGACTAGGCTCACTTTTAATAGGGTGATTGAAATCCTATAACCCGGTCACACCTGACAGTGTGTATTGTAACCTTTGACAAGGTTGGCTTTTTATCGATCTCACTTCAGAAGAGTGAAAATAATAGTAGCATGTTACAAAGTGGTTTTTCCCATATTGGGTTTCCACTATAAATCCTGGTGTTAATACTTGTGTGAATGTTTTGATCTGAACATTTCTATGTTTTGCAAGTTAAGTTACAACAATGTAGTGGATTGCATTGTTAGATGCTTCTATTATTGAATCAGTGATGACAGAGTTTGTTTTGGTTTTGGATCTGATATAAGGATAAGTTTTTGAGATTGTTTTATACATCAGGACCTAAGAACAACTGATTCACCCCCCCTCTCTGTTGTTCTAAATCATATTAACAACTTCTTCATCTTTAGTTTCCCATATGTTCCAGCAGGAAATTGAACTTTCTTCAAATGAACCATCACTTCATCACCAACATCAAAAGTTTTATATCTTATTGATCTATCAGTGCTATTTTTGTATTTCTAATTACTATCTTTGAGCTTCAACTTCACATCTTCATGTACTTAGCAAATTTCACTCCTTTAGCACTTTTCTTATTCTCATCAGAAATGTCTCTGAAATCAGATATTCCTCTTAGTTGTGTGCCATTTACAATCTCAAATGGTGTCTATCCAGTACTCCTATTCATTGAATTATTGTATGAAAACTCTGCTTGTGCCAATACAGAATCCAAATTACTCATTAAGTCTCCACCTAAACATCTCAAAAGATTTCCCAAACTTTTGTTCACAACTTCAATCTATCCATCAGTTTGTGGGTGAAATGTAGAACTATATTTCAACTCAGTGCCAAATTTCTTCCAAAGGGTTTTCCAAAAGTATCCAACAAATTTACTGTCTCGATCAGAGATGATACTCCTCTGTAATCCATGCAATCTAACAATTTCCTTAAAGAAATGATTTGCTACATGTATTGCATCTGATGTCTTTCTACAAGGTATAAAATGTGCCATCTTAGAAAATCTATCCACAACAACAAATATAGAATCATTACCTCTTACTGTCTTTGATAAGCCAAGAACAAAATCCATACTTATGTCAATCCAAGGTTTCTCAGGAACAACAATCGGTGTATACAATCCAGTATTCTGACTTACTCCTTTTGCAACTTGACAAATTCCACAACTTTTCACAAATTTATGAACATCTTTATACAACTACGGCCAATAGTACTCCTTAAGAAAATTCCATATTTTACCAATACCATAATGTCCAGCCAAACCACTACTATGTTTCTCCTTTATCAAATTAGATCTCATTACTCCTCTTGATATACACAACTGAATACCTTTAAACAACATATCTTCCTAAATAAAATATTCTTCCCATTTAGTGTCTTGTTGATCTTGAATAGGTGCTCTGCATTTTCTCCATGGCTCAAAAAAATCAGGGTCAAGCTCATAAGAATCTCTCATCTCATCAAAATGAAGAACTTCAATTTTCATCTCGGTCATCAAAGATCTTCTACTCAATGCATCAACAACTCGGTTAGTGACTCCATTCTTATGCTTTATCACAAATGTGTAACTTTGCAAATACTCAACCCATTTCATATGTCGCTGATTCAACTTATTCTGACTACCCAAATATTGTAAAGCCTTATGATCAGTATACAACACAAATTCACTCGGTATCAAATAATGTCTCCATTTCTTTAGTGCTTGAACAATAGCATAGAATTCTTGATCATACACATAAATTTTGCTTCTAGCATCATTCAACTTTTCACTAAAGAAAGCAACAGGTTTACCTTCTTGACTCAACATAGCTCCAATTACACTTCCACTTGCATCACATTCTACTTGAAATACTTTACTGAAATCAGGTAATTCCAAAATAGGTAATTCAACAACCTTCTGCTTCAAAGTCCCAAAAGTTTTGTCAGCTCCATGTGTCCACTTGAATTCTCTTTTGTCTCCTCTCATAGTCTCAGTCATAGCATTACAAATTGATCTGAAATTCCTTATGAAATTTCGGTAAAAAATTTCCAAACCATGAAATGATCTTACCTCACTAGCATTCATAGGTGTAGGCCAATTCAAAATAGCTTCAACCTCTTCAGGATCCATCTTCAAACAATCAACTGAAATAACAAATCCCAAATACACAATCTCCTCTTTCATGAATGAACACTTTTTCAGATTTATTAGCAACTTTTCCTCTTTCAATCTCTGCAAAAATTGTCTAACATACAACAAATATTCTTCTTTGGTCTTACTGAATATCAGAATATCATCAAGATATACAATCACAAACTTAACCAAGAATTTCTTCAAAACTTCATTCATCAACCTCATAAAAGTACTCAGTGCATTAGTTAAACCAAAAGACATAACCAACCACTCATAAAAACCTTCTTTTGTCTTGAAAGAAATCTTCCATTCATCACCTTCTCTGATTCTAATTTGATGAAACCCACTTTTCAAATCAATCTTGGTGAAATACTTTTCTCCAGTCAAACTATCCATTATGTCATCCATTCTCGGTATAGGAAACCTATACTTCACTGTTATCTTATTGATTGCTCTGGAATTAGTACACATTCTCCATTCTCCATTATTTTTCGGTGCCAATACAACAGGTACTACATAAGGGCTTAAAATTTCTCCGATCAAGCCTTTCTCTAGCAACTCTTGAATCTGTCGGTTCAATTCCTGATTCTCGGTAGGTGTCAACCGATGAGGTGCCTTGTTTGGTAAACTAGCTCCAAGGATTAGATCCATACAATGATCAATGCTTCTTTTCAGTCGAAAACCATTAGGTACATTATCATAAATGATATCACTATACTTAGTGAGTAACTTATCAATCTCCTCAGGGACACTATCCTCTATTTTCTTACTCAGTTTGTTAGGGATCACAACAAAACATACATCATTCTTCTTCAAAGAGTTAAAATAATTTCTTCCCTCCATCAAACAAACTTTTACAAATGTGTAAACATTACTAACAAGTTCTTCCATCAATGGTAACAAGATTTGTTTCTTTCCATCAGCCACAATAGTATACTTATGCAATCTCCAATCATTTATAACATGTCTATCATATTGCCAAGGTCTACCCAACAAAATATGACAACAATCCATAGGCATGATATCACATAACACCTTATCATAGTACTTTCCAATCTTCAAATTCACATAACATTGTTCACTTGCCAGGAGTGTATCCTCATCTTTGATCCATGAAATCTAATATGGCTTTGGATGCACCAACCTTTCCAACTGCAATTTTATGACCATCTCTTCAGATGCTAGATTCTCTGAGCTACCACTGTCAATGATTACCTTCCAAACTTTGTCAGAAACTCTACATCTAGTCTTGACCAAAATTTTCCTTATCGGATCTTCCTTCCTACTTTCATTCCATAGTGTTCTCCTTACCATCGAGTTATTTTCTTTCTCAGGTTCATTTGGTGACTCTTCTTGCACCAAAGCATTTCTACTGCTACCATCCTTCTTACTAGCCTATGTACATTCAAAAGATCTATGTCCTTCTTCTCCACAATTGTAACATGTTCCTTGGAAACTTCCTCTGCCATAACCACCTTGGTAGTTATTGCCTCTACCTCTAGATGAACTTTCACCTTTCCACTTGGTCTTTCCTTTGTCCAGATTTGTCTTTTCTGGTTCAGATGTACCATTTTCACCATTAGATCTACCTCTTCCTCTATGGAATCTACCACCTCGACCTCTCTATCTTTTCTCATGTCTCTTGTTCAATTTCTCCTTGGCCTTCAAAGAAAATTGATAAGCCTCTTCAATGTTCTCCAATTTGACCATACTAATTTCCTCTTAGATGGAAACTCTCAAACCATTCAGGTATCTATCAATTCTTTCCACATCATCTTCATCATGTCTAGATCTAATATTTAATATATAGAATTCCTCAGTATACTCCTTTACTGAGCTATCTTTCTATCTTAGACTTTGCATTCACTGAACTAGGTTAATTTGATAATCACAAGGTAAGAACTTTCCTTTCAATTTGTTCACCATTTTATTCCATACGTTGATTTTGTCTTTGCCTTTCCTCTTCCTTTCTAGCTACAGATGTTCCCACCATAAGGATGCATGAATTTTCAATTTTGTGCTTGCAATCTTCACCTTCTTGTCCTCAGGAATGTTTTCATATTCAAAATACTTTTCCATCTCAGTGATCCAGTCCACCAATTCATCAAAATCTAGCTTTCCACCATACTTAGGAGGATTGAAATGTGGTGTTGACTTTAGACTTGTCAAAGCCTTCAAAAATCTTTCTTTACCTTGATCCATAACAGGTGTAGGTTCTGCATTCGCCTATTCTTCTTCAACTTCATCATCACTAACATCTTCAAGATGTCTGCCTCTTCTCTGTGTTGTTTCAACAACTTCTAATCTAGCAGCAATCTGCCTTAGCATATCTACCAATCCTGGAGCTGCATCTCGCCTCCCACGAACCATCTTGACAACCCTCTACAATTGCAAGTCAAATTGCAATATGCTAGCCCACAAAAATCAACTAGGGCTTCAAGAGGAACCTACAAACCTAGATCCCCAGACCTAGATCAAGATCTCACCTTGCTCTGATACCACCTAATGCAAGGCAGGGAGCAAGAGAGGCCAAACAATGGCACACCCTAATGATCCAAGCCTGATCAACACATGCAGAAGCAAACAAACACAACAATGAGAGAGAGAATGCAGAAAATTTTATATATTTTCATCAAATAGAACCATACATGCCAGGCTGTAAGGCCTTCCTAGTTAGGGCCTGATATTACAATGAATTATAGAAGTCCTCAAACATGCGAGGATCTATCAAAATCTCTACTTCTATCTTTTATCAAAACTCCTATCAACTAAAAACTGCTCCCTAAACTCTAAACCAACAACTACATTTATGCAAGAGGCTACCAAATTGAGTCGGCCTTCAGCTCCACAATCAACGAAAGGAACGATCAGATCTGGGACCACACACTTCCCAATGATGGATTCCAACATTAAATCTATGATCCAATATAAATGCACAAGTTGACCACAACAGAAACTAAAACTAAACTCGTCAATGAACAAGATAACTGAGCAGCAGACAGGAAATACCAAGCGTGAGTGAAACAACTGACCACCCAGGAGATAACTAACCACACTCGGTAACCAAAGGAAACCAACCAACTACCGAACAACTCGATCAAAGTAGAAACTAAGAAACACAGACAAATTCCAAATTGTTTTTGGTGACACAGGATTTCCAAGGACCCGAGATGCTCCTGCATCACCTTCACCTCTACAATAGTCGGTAGCCCTTCAACTATTCATTTTGCCAACCCATTTTCCATACATGATCATCCTATATATAGACATTTTTTTTTCCTCTTAATCTTATCTATTACATTTTCCTTTAATAAATCTTGATCATTCAATTCGTTATTCATCGGATCTAGATCTTGTTAACACTTTTCATTTTCACCTAGGAACTTGAAATTTTCTAGAAACTTGTTCCACTTCTTTTTACCACTTAGATCTAGCCATAGATCTCCATCCTAAATTTTCATAACCGTAGATTTCTATAATTAACTTACCTCATCATTATTATCATCCAACCCATGATAGATAATCATTAAATATTGATTCCATCTATATTTAATACCTTTTTCTTGCTCAGTGTTCTTCACTTAGAATTTAGGTTACATCATTCGGTGCCTAAACCTTTCTGCTTTACCGAGTGACCAACTTTTTCTCTTTACCTTACCGAGTGACTTTTCCATCTCAGTAGCCCTAACAACTTATCTTACCACTTGTTGTCAAAACTTACTCACCATACTTTACCAACTTAACATAATCATATATTAGGTAGAAAAAAATCATACCAACATAATCAAATCATTGTCCAATCTATATCAGTTGCCCATTTATGTTCTACAACTTCTTAACTTCTCATTTCTTCTTCTCCTTAACTTATTCTTCTTATATCATTACCGAATGATATGGAAACACAATATAAATTAGAAATCAATTACTTGACATCAATGACAAGATTATAAATGATCTAATCATTCTACTAACATCATCTATACCTCTGATATTGGTCAGTCTTCATCATTAGATCCATCAAATAATCAATCATGAACATGAAGAGGATTTTAATAGAATACAAGAGTATTTTGGTCATGTCAAGGAAAATGCATATTCTTGTCGGTAAAGAGGAGTTCACCAAACAAGAAGAATCTAAGCTCAAGAAGATCCCTAGTTTATTACCTATGAACTACAATATATTTTCCCTTCTATATTTTGAATGTATATTTTTAAAGAGTATCCAAAAAGGAATGAATCTAATGTTTAAATTTTTCATTGAGAAATTAGGTAACCACGTTTGCATATGCAAGCCACTACCTTTGAAAAATTAACACTTATTTTTGTAAATCCTATCTCTATCCTATTTTGAGATGAAAATTATTGTAAATATGCCATTTGACTTATCTGGAAAAGAAAAATTTCTACTTCTCTCCAATGATTCTTAATCCATTACAAAAATTTAGAAAATTAGATAGAAGAATCACAAAATTTACATACTAAAGCCTTTTGAGTTAAGTTTTTGACCCTTACTAAAGAACCTCCTCTAGTAGAAGGATACATGGTTTTGATTTCTCTGTAAAAATTAATTCCTTTTTCTTTTGGTGTTGATTGTTGAACGCATTATGTACATTCTTGTTGATTCTCATTTCTCCTTGGCCAGTTTCCTGTAATGTTTTTGTGTTTTTTCTGAATTCCAAAGTGTGAAAATAATTCTACATTCTGGGGTTCTTCCTAGGACTTGAGATTTCCTTTTCTTGGATATGTCCTTTCTCTTAGTCATAAGTTTTCCTTACCTATTTTTGTTTTATGACATTATTTCTTTGGTAATGCCCTTGCTTAAGGCCATCCATTTTAAAGTGTAGTAATTATCTTTACTCCTTTTATATTCTAGTCATATGCTTCTTTCACCCACTAGTACATTTGAGGTCAAATTCTAACGACCATTTGTCAAATTTGCAATGCTCATTTGTTGGCATTTCGACACATGTGTCCATCACAGTTTTTGCATTGGAAATTATGATGGAAGAGATATCTATTGG
The DNA here is from genome assembly GCA_027943335.1 of Chamaecyparis obtusa. Classification (NCBI taxonomy): domain Eukaryota; kingdom Viridiplantae; phylum Streptophyta; class Pinopsida; order Cupressales; family Cupressaceae; genus Chamaecyparis; species Chamaecyparis obtusa. The sequence continues at coordinate 26,104 of BSBK01002599.1, read as the reverse complement.
TTTACTGACACCCAAGTACGTCAAAAACTTGCACATGATAACATATTTGTTATGGAATTTCCTATGGTCCATCTATCAGAATTTCGACACAAAGACCTATCAGAAATACACAATCGCTGTCGAAACTAACTGTAAAAAAGATATCCTTTCCGACATTAGAACTGTTGGTATAGCGACAGATCTGCAACCAATTTTTGACAAATAAATCCATCGGTCACATAGCATTAGTGTCAGAATAGTCCATCAAAAATTGCATATCTATGATATTTTAATTGTCGAAAGAGCGACGGTAGTGCTGCATATCTCCGATAGGTTTCCCTGTCGAACGTATAGCATTACTGTCATAATAATTATCGTAAAGTATTTTCTCTGACATTTTATCTATCAGATAGGCAATGTGTTGGCATGTATTCCAATGGGAAATGATGTCGGATGTATAGCACTACCGTTGGAATGAATTATAAAGTGTCAAAAAATTGACAGATCTGCACATTAAAGATAACACACCTCAAGAGACCATCATAGGTTGTCTCTTTCTTCAGTCTATATTATTGACAGTATGTTTTACCTTTCATTAGCTCATCAAATATGGGGATTTGAAAGAATTTAATAGAGTATTTTCATGACAACGTATATTATTTAAGTTGACATTGCACGAATTTATCTACTTCGTGCACTTGTAGACTATGAGGATGGAAATAAAGAAGCATGGCCATGGGAGGAGATGCTTCTTTATCACCGTTCCAATAGTCTACAAGTGCGTGAAGTAGATAAATTCATGCAATGTCAACTTAAATAATATACGTTGTCATGAAAATATTCTATTAAATTCTTTCAAATCCCCAGATTTGATGAGCTAATGAAAGGTAAAACATTCTATCAATAATATAGACTGAAGAAAGAGACAACCTATGATGGTCTCTTGAGCTGTGTTATCTTTAGTCCTAGCTACTGGGTAAGGCCTGGAAGACTTATACCCGTTGATCGCCGAGAATAATCACTGCCTTGCATTTATGTACACTGCACAAATTGATCCTAGTCTCACAGAAACATTTTACACTTGTACATCTCATCAATACTGGAGGCCTAAAGTAATTTTATATGATCACTAGCACATTTCGTGTATGGATGAGAAAGAACATCCAAAGTTTCTAGATAACCATTTTTGAGAAGAGGAATGAGTGGAGGCCAAAGAAGGGATAATTGTGAAGGTTTCATAGATGTAGGTTACTGAATCATCATCTCTACACTAGTACTCAATCTGGCCTCCACTCCATATACATCTTCTTAGAATCTAAAAACTCTCCATCATTGATTCCCATCATTTTTCAGCATCTCCGTGGACTGAGACCTTAAATTATTGAGCTTCTCTTAGTTTCGAGAATAGTTTAACATTCTCTACTTAACAAGGCCAACCACGTGAAGGTGGAAGCTCACCTGGCCCCTCCTAGGAGCCTCTTATGACCCTTTAAGACATTTTAAGACCTCTAAGATGTATTCTTAGGGATCGTAAAGGGTCATAAGGGGTCTTGGGACACAATAGTTGAGAAACATAAATGTAGGCATCATGGTCACAATTTTTTGGAGACACAACATAATTGAGTGGTTTTCCCAAATGATGCAAAGTAGTGGTTGCTTTGCATCATCTGGAAATAGCACTCAATTATGTTGTGTCTCCAAAAAATTGTGACCATGATGCCTACATTTATGTTTCTCAGCTGTTGTGATATCTACATTGTAGTTTGTCGTTGTTGCAGTAGCAAAGCCTATATTCCACAACAAAAAGGAAGACATCTTTTTAGCCTGGGTCTGGATCCTACCCCAATTGTCGAAGGATCCAAGGCTAGGCTAGAAAGATGTCTTCCCATTATGTTTGCAACATTGTGTCCATCCATGATCTGAGGAATATCATCATCTTTCCACTCTTCATTTGCCAAAATATACCGCTTCTTCAAGCTTGCAGAGTAATCTTATTAATAAAAGAACTCTTGCCAACATTAGGGTACCCACATATCAAAATAGTTGATGTTATTGGTGCTTGTGCTCAAGGATATCGATTCACTATTTTGAAATGGTCAAATCATTTTTATTTCAATTGTAGAGAAAAGGAGTGGGAGAAAATGAGCAGGTGAAAGATGATCGAGCGTGAGAGAACACATTGTATTTTATTTGATCATGAATGCTCTCTTAAATGACCAATCATGTTTTCTATTCGATTCTTTTTGGTGCTTTTTTTTTCCATATTCAGTAGATAAAAATCATGGCGGCAGCCACTTATCCATCTTTTTGATGTTCTAGGTATTTTAAAAAGATATAGGTACGTGGATTTATCATTTAGTTGGTTGTAGTTATTGGTCAAATGCAAATATTTTGTCAAGTTGAAAGGGCAAGAGATCAGTTTGGTGTTTTTGGTTTATGTTAAAAGTTGATTTGGTAAAATCCTCAAAAAACACACTACATGTTCTAAAATGTAAAGAAGTTGAATGTTAAATGTAAGATATATATCTCATCCATAGTAATCAAAAGAAAGGACATGAAACTTATAAGGAGATTTACCAATCCAAAAATATAAGCGAATAGGAAACATGATTATTACCTTATGAATTGGTTTTTGAGGTGCACAATCTTCATAAATCTCCTCAGAAGAAGACCCCTCCTCACGAAAAATGCATTTAACACAAAAAACAAATCTACAAAACTAAACCAATGTCATGTTTAGAACAAAGAAATAGAATGATAATAATATGCTGAAAATTCTATTATGTTTAATACACGCAAAAGGACCAGTCCCAAAAATTCTTAAACATACTTTATCTGATATGATAATAACATGCTAATTAAATTGATAAAGGTGTTATCTGCATTTAATCTGCCAATTACTAATTACACAAAAAAAAAATTTACAAAACTGAACCAATGGCATGTTCTTTGTATGTGATTTCTTCATCTTTCGAGCATTTGGCATCATATTCGACTGCAAATTTCAAATGAATTGCATTTTATTTGATCATGAACACTCTCTAAAATGACCACATTCTACTGGTGTCATGCCCTAGCCCGTGCTTTATCTCCATTATTTGATGTTATTGGTGCTTGTGCTCAAGGATATCGATTCACTGTTTTCAAATGTTTGGATCGTTTTGGTTGTGACTATTCCTCTAGTACACAGTCAGGAAATGTAACTGTCTAATGATTATATGTAATGTTGAATGGATTAAATGTTTTCTTCTTGGTAGAAGTGAATGGAAGGAATAGTGTTGGTGTTAGGTTTCATTTATTATTGAATTCAATGGTTTCCAAGATGTGTTGAGGAGTTTGCTCCTTGTTTAATGTTAACTGTTCTTGCACAATCCACTCATACAACAGTGAAATTCTACGTGATTGAAAATTTTATACAACTGATCCTTTGGTGTGTATTAAATACAATCCAGTCACTTATTGAATGCTTTGGAGACTACCGGTTTGACTGTCCATGCATTACCAGTGACTGAGATTCATTAAAGGATACAAAACCCTTCATTTTGGGGTTATTGTGTATGGATTCAAATGTAGGTTTGAATTGGTTAATGTTTAGAAGAGATCAATAAAGTATTTAAAGACAATCTTACATGTTTGGAGAGGTTTGAGAGGCACTTATCATGACTATACCCTCACAAAGAGTAGCATAGACTGGTTTTACTAAGTTTCCCTTCTCTATTTTGAGGTTTCCTTTCTCTGCCACAGGGGTAAAGTCAGAGGGTTCATTGAAAAAATGATGCTTTGAATGGTTACTATGAATATGAATGATTTGATATAGCATATTGCTCATTTTACTTGAATTTTGGAATAGCTTGTGCAAGGGTGAAAGTAGTTTTGATCATTTTGGTCGTGACTGTTCCTCTACACAGTCAAAAAATGTAACTGTCTAATGATTATATGTAATGTTGAATGGATTAAATGCCTTATTCTTGGTAGAAGTGAATGGAAGGAATAGTGTTGGTGTTAGGTTTCATTTATTATTGAATTCAATGGTTTCCAAGATGTGTTGAGGAGTTTTCTCCTTGTTTAATGTTAACTGTTCCTGCACAATCCACTCATACAAGAGTGAAGTTACAAAACTGAACCAATGGCATGTTTACAACAAAGAAATAGAATGATAATAATATGCTGAAAATTTTATTCTGTTTAATACATGCCAAAGGACCAGTCCCAACAATTCTTAAACATACTAGTTATCTGATATGATCAATTGTTAATAAAGGTCTAATTCTATAGACTACTAGCATGAAGGAAGATTTGACCTAGCCAAATCTTCCTTATACCACACAAAAAAATGTGTGATAACTATGTCTACTCCAACCTTAATTGTTTAAGAATTCATCATATCATATAAAGTATGTTTAAGAATTGTTGGGAGTTCTATTAGACCTTTGTTGTAAACACGCCATTGGTTTTCAAATGTTTGGATTCACGTTTGTTGATATTACTGGCATGTTTAATGATGCCATTGTTTATTGTTGTCACTAAAATGACCACATTCTACTGGTGTCATGCCCTAGCCCGTGCTTTAACTCCATTATTTGATGTTATTGGTGCTTGTGCTCAAGGATATCCATTTTTCTAAAATGTTGACTGTGGTTATCAAATGGACAACCCATGAGCTTCTAGCTAGGCTTCATTTGTATTGATAGCTTAGTGCATCAAATGTATTGTATGATTGATAGTTGAGACTTTGTTAAAAGGAAATAGGACAAAGAATGATTTTGATTTAGTTTCTCTATTTTGATCTCTTAGTGGCTTACAACCCTAGAGAAGTATATGCAGATTTACAGATGCAGTTGCAGGATACATAGCAGCCGATAATTCACAAGAAATCCATGCGTCCAATTTGAATAGAAATTAATACAAAGAAATAGGGTCCTCCAATGGCCCAATCATCTGGACCTTGAATGTCACCTCAACTAGTGACCCTTCAAATCCGGGTTATCATGCAATCAGTGAGTGATCCTTCATTCTCCTGGTCTGCCTTGCATCCAAACATATTGGAAATACATAATACAATGATAACAAGTCTTTCACAATCCCCCTTCCCTCAAGGAACACTATCAACCATCCCTTCCACATAGAATTTCACTATTGTATGAGTGGATTGTACAGGAACAACTAACATTAAATAAGGAGCAATCTCCTCAACACATCTTTGTTGTAAACATGCCATTCGTTCAATTTTGTAAATTTGTTTTTTGTGTTAAATGTATTTAAATGGAACATTAAGCATAGTAATAATATGCTTAATCTATTAGTAATTGTAGATTAAATGCCCATAACACCTTTATCAGTTTAGCATGTTATTATAAGATAATAAAGAAGACTTACTATTTGTCAGAGAAATCTTCACTGTCCCCCACAATGAAGATAATGAAGATTGACCTCCTACCCCACAACAAAGAACATTGTAATAAGAATAAGATATAATATAGTGTTAGAATAAAATTTGAACAAAGACATGTAATGCTTAAGTTAATGATCTAAAAAGCTGCAAATATAGGAATTGAAAAAGAAGATAGTGCCAAGAAACATTTTCACAAATATGAAACGTGAGGAAAAGTAATAACATTAACAATGCCAAGATTCACAACATTAAATTTCACCCGCGGATGAGTTTTTGCAGTGGGTTGCCCAGCATCAAAAATATTTTGAGTTGCATTTGAGCTGTAACTAAGAGTATCATGTGGAACAGACCCTAAACTTTGAAAGTGTTCTCCAGCATGGCAATTCAAAATTCAATCTAGGCAAGCATCAGTAAGTGAAATAAATTATAGACATCAACATCAACATCATCATAATCATTAGAAATAAACTTTAAAGACATATTTTGGATAGTACTATGTTTCTTGAAAGTTTTTGTGATGCTTCTAAACTTTAAAGACATATTTTATGGCTTAATGATAACATAGATTAGTGTTTTGTTTTCTGATGGAATGTTGTTGATCATTCATGGTCTTGAATAAACTTTTTATTGTTTTGATTCTTGAGTCTTGACATTGTTTCTCAATGTGATATAGACTGACCACAAGATGGTTCAGTTGGTCCTCTCTTTCTATCTAATCATTTGTCTTCTTCATGGTGTAAGTGTCAATATGTTATAATCTAACTAGCATGTCATACCCCCGCTTCTGACAAACCTCACAGCATGCAAATCATAGCCAAAGACTTGGGTGATCAGCATACACAAACATTGATTACCCTTAGCAAACAATGATCATTAATATTCATTAATGGCGGGAGGTGATTCCTTGGTAATAAAGGCATTGACAACATTCATCATCTTAACCAAGTCATGGGTGGTGATCCTTGAAATAGCACAATTAGTAAAAGGAAATAACAACATAACATAATTTGGAGTGAGGAAGAAGGAAAATTGAAAAAAAAAATGGAATAATCAGGTTGGAATTAGAGAAGAATTTAGAAATAAACTTGAATTAGAAAAAAGCCAAGTTATCTAGTTCTTTGTTTCAGGCTGGGTTCGAGTTCTACTTTTGTTCTCCTTTGGGTTCGACTTGGGTTCCTTTGGTAGGAACTTGGGTGCCTGGGCCAATCCTGGGTGCACCTGTAGTATTTTATTCATAATTTTATAGGCTAACTCATTATTATGGTAACATGGGTATGACCACACTCCATGCCTTATAATGGTACCCGACATGGAGTGTGGTTCAAATGAAGTTGAACCAAATGCTGATCGTGATGGCTATGATCACGATGAAGATGAATATGAATATTAAATCTAAAATATGGCTTGTAATTTGAATTTTCATTGTGAATGAAGAAACTATAGATTCAAGTTGACTCATTCTATGTTGTAGTATATTTGTTCCCTCGATCTACCATATTATATATGTGTAGCCTGTAAGGGACATCTTCTGCTCATCCATGTATCAAAGCTCGGTGAGAGTTCTTAGGAGAAAGACAAGATGTCAGTGGGAGATGGAGAAACCAATCTCAGAACACCACTTGAAGCCTTGCAATGTTGAGAGTGGGATAAAGGCTACACTTGAGACCCTATATAAGGAACAAACTTATTGAGATTCACTTTGTTTCAAGAATATTTTTATATTCTGTACTAAATAGGGCCAACCACTTGAAGGTGGAAGCTCATTTAACCCCACCCTGCCCCCCTAACATCACTCTAAATTCACCGTTAACATCTAACATTATTTCATCCATTAATAAAATGTAACATTCATTAATTATCACATGATAACATTCATTAACATTCATTCACACATTAATAAAATGTGACATTCATTAATTATCACACGATAACATTCATTAACACATTATAAAATTTATGAAAATTCAATACAACATAATTAAATTCATTGGCATATAAAAATCAGTCATTATCAATTAAGGTGCATAGATGACAATCATTTCTTTTTTTCTTTTGATTTCTAGTTTTTAAGAAGTAATCGTTACGAGGAGTATCGATATCATCATGATGATCATCTACCCTCTCATTAGATCTCAATGCACGCCTAGTTCTCTATTGATGCAAAGGGGGGTCATCTGCAATAACATATAAAAGGGTTAAATTAAAAACATTTTATTATAATTAAAAATATTAAAAACATTTTAAAGTATTTCAGTACTTTACAGGCCATAATCGTATAGCTCTTTACCTGATCTAGTCACATCATCAACATCGAGGTTAGTTTGTCTGGCCTCGGCCTCAACCTCAACCTACTCATTAACAACGACCTCTACACTCTCTACAACTGCAATACAAATTGTTACATTAATCCAAACACCAATTGGAATTAAATTTGTATTACTACACCAATCAATTTAAGATGTTTACTTGTATTACTATGATGCACATCCTCATTGTCATCAACATGCACATGTTGTGTATGAAAAGAATCCGCAAGCTGCATTTCAATTTCATACGCATTCATGTTATCATTGTTTTCTTACTTAAAACAAATTTAATCACTTTATGTTGGACCTTAACATCAAATAAACTAATTGGTAAATAATTAAATTTGAGGTAGTGTTCTTGTGCGTTGAAAAAGGTTGAAGGTAGACACTTTTTCATTTCACACATTAGATGAGGAATTCTTCTCTTCCAGTATTTTATATCTGCTCTATAGATTTCCACTGCATATATGTCTTCTTAGAATCTAAAAACTTTGGCCCATCATTGATTCTCATCAATGTACCAATTTGGATAGCAAGTCTAATTTAATTTGTCTATGGACTGAGACCTTAAATTATTGAGCTTCTCTTTGTTTCGAGAAGAGAATAACATTCTCTACTTAACAGGGCCAACCACGTGAAGGTGGAAGCTCATTTGGCCCCTCCTAGGAGCCTCTTATGACCCTTTATGAAATTTTAAGACCTCTAAGATGTATTCTTAGGGATTGTAAAGGGTCATAAGGGGTCCTAGGACACAACAGTTGAGAAGCATAATTGTAGGCATCGTGGTGACAATTTTTTGGAGACAATGTAATTGAGTTGTATACCCAGACGATGGAGAGCAACTCCTGCACCTCTGATTCCAAGTTGACTACATCTGTTTCTCATGAATACAAGGTCCTCCAACATATGTATTCAACTTGGAATTTGGGGTGCAGAAGTTGCTCTCCATCACTTGGGTACACAACTCAATTATGTTGTCTCCAAAAGATTGTGACTATGATGCCTACAATTATGTTGCTCAGTTATTGTGAAATCTACATTTATGTTTCTCAGTTGTCATGTTTATGTGCATGTTTTTTATGTGTTTTGGATAGTACATCTAACTTAATTTTTCCGTGGACTAAGACCTTAAATCATGTAATGAGGAGGCTTAGAACACTAGTATATGCAAATTTCATTATTTAATAATAAAAATATATTAAAATGTTTATACCTTCTTCTCTCATTTGCTGGTGTAATTCCTCTTTGAGTATCCCTTTTCTCCTTTGCATCCAAAATGAACTCATTCCAATCCCTCACTGGATTAAAGGGATGATGCTCAAACTTGAGCAAGACTTCATACCACGCAACGTTCGTAGATTGGGGCTCACCTGAGCCATAAACATGAAGAATTATTCTAAAAAAAGATGTAAACCATATATATGCGCACTTGAGGCAAAGAGAAGTTATGCCATATCCATATTAAAATATTAGTTACACTATGAAAATACTAAACTAACTAATTCTCGAGTTCATCTCTACATATGGTCACAACAAAAATATGCGATTACAATACAGAGAAGGCATCGTAAAAATATAATTTCAGAATTTGCCCTAGCCTGAAACGTTTTGCACTCAAATCCTTCATCGTAGATAAGTGGAGATGGGCGGATAGATGTAGATGATTTGTCATCGACCAAACTAAAGTATCCATAGCCATTATTTCCTTGTGATGCCCAGTCGACATTAGTTCTTATATTATAATGAATAGTATTTACATTAGAAACATTAAATATATACACATTAGCAACCTTTTTTCTATTTGGGCAGCACCAAAATTGTCGTCCAAGGTTGTTCGGTGTCCGTGAAGTCTTCAACACACACTGCTCACCACCACATTGATAGTTTGGCACATTGACAAGAGTCATTGAGCCTATATATCAATAATGCACCGCACCATCGTTACTACATTTATTATTTTTATATGATTATTTTTATATGAAATACACCAAGGAGTACCATCAGTAATATTAACCATTTACAATACTGAAAAGTAAACTTAAATCAAATAGCTCATTTTTTATCAGCATGTGTAGTCTTTGTGTATATGAAAAATGAAAGAAATAGGAAGCTAAAATAAAATAGTGAACAAAATAGTATTCCACATAGACTGAATGAAATATACCATCAAAAGAAGGTGACAAAATCCTGTCACGAAGCATAGACATAGGAAATCAAAAAGGGACAAAAGACAAGAAATAAGAAAAATCATTACGACTATAGAAAAATCATTTATACTATAATAAAAAAAAGAAACACTCTTTGTCAACAATTTTCAAAATCATTAGGACTATAGAAAAATAATTAAGACTATAGAAAATCAAATTTTAGAAATGGACGGTTCTGATGCTATGTCATTACAACAATTGAGCATTCATCATTTGGTATTGTGTATTCCATTTAAGTATGTCAAAAATGTTCAAAATCATGTCACCAAGCATAGACAAGAAATAAGAAAAATCATTAGGACTAGAGAAAAATCAAGTTCTAGAAATGGACGGTTCTGATATTGCTTTGCCATTACAACAATTGAGCATTCATCATTTGGTACTTCTTGGTGTATTCCATTTAAGTTTTTTAGTTGTCGTGTTTATGTGCATGTTCTTTATGTGTTTGGCTTCTCTCCCTTGCAAGGGATACGTTGATAGGTAATTGATTTGAAAGCATAATGATTTGATAGTCTTTTTTTAGGATAGGTGTAATCATACCGCCAACCTTAATTAGCAACATTTGTGATATATGTCAAGTAATTATAATCAGTATGCCCAACAAACAGAGACTTAGTAGTAAAAGCATGTCCTTTGGTTTACTAGTTTACTTATAATCAGTATGTCCTTTGGTTTACTAGTTTAATCTGGTTTAAGAATGGTTTGTTTCATGTTTGAATGTACCATTGAATGAAGCTTGGCTATATTAGGTACAATCTTAAGACTTGTGACTCTTCAAATTCTCTTGTTTCCTTTAGACCTCCAAACATGTGTACTTTGAGTAACCCTCCAACAAATGGACTTGTGATGATTTTCACAATAGTACATGTGTAGGACTACTCAAAGTACTGCTTAGGCAAATCTGAATGTTTACCACCTGTGCATATAAGAGTTGATCATAGAAGGTATATGCTAGACCCAGTAGAAAATAGATTTGTCGTGATTTTCACAATAGTACATGTGTTGTTGGGTAAGCTCCCAATAGCACTCAGGCAAATATGCATGTTCATAACTTGTGCATAAGAAGTGGCTCTAATGGAAGATACAATCACTAAATTCTGCATACTCCTTATTTTGTTCTGTGTTGATATTGTCAGACATGGTCTTTCTTGAATGGAATGACTCGTTACTTGTACATTGACTAGAATGTTGGTGGAAGAAGGATGATTTGTTTGCAACCATTTTTTCAACTCTAATTTTCTCAACACAAAGGGACATTTATCATAGCCATAGAAACATGATTATTTTAAAATGAAATACACCAACGAGTACCATCAGAAATATTGACTATTTACAATCATGAATAGTTAACCTTAATCAAATAGCTCATTTTTTTATTAGCATGTGTAGTCTCTATGTATATGAAAAATGAATGAAATATCAAGCTGAAATAAAACAGTGAACAAAAATTCAAATTCAAGGCCTAATTTATCAAGAGCAACAAATATTAGGACGAAAGAAAAATCATTAAGAGTATAGAAAAATCATTAGGACTATAGAAAAATCATTAAGACTAGAAAATCAAGTTCTAGAAAAATCATTAAGAGCATTATAGAAAAATCATTAGGACTATAGAAAAATCATTAAGACTAGAAAATCAAGTTCTAGAAAAATCATTAAGAGTACTATGGAAAAATCATTAGGACTATAGAAAAATCATTAAGACTAGAAAATCAAGTTCTAGAAAAATCATTATGACTATAGAAAAATCATTTAGACAATAAAATCAAGTTCTAGAAATGGACGGTTTTGATGCTTTGCCATTACAACAATTGAGCATTCATCATTTGGTACTTCTTGGTGTATTCCATTTAAATTTTTCAGCTATCGTGTTTATGTGCATGTTCTTTATGTGTTTGGCTTCTCTCCCTCGCAAGGGATATGTCGATAGGTAATTGATTTGAAAGCATAATGATTTGACTGTTCCAAGTAATGTTTTTAATCCTTTGAAGTGTATTTTGTAATCTATTTCCTTTCCATGGACCCAAAGACCTAGGACCCATGGAAAAATGATACTAACAATGTATTATACAACTCTAATGTTCTTGACTTGCAAAGATTTGAGAAAGTAAAGAGAACACTGGCTATGTTTAATGTTAACTGTTCCTGCACAATCCACTCATACAAAAGTGAAATGCTATGTGATTGACAATTTCATACAACTAGTCCTTTGGCGTGTATTAAATAGAATAGAATTTTTAACATATTATTATCATTCTATTTCTTTGTTGTAAACATGTCATTGGTTCAGTTTTAATCTACTAGTGTCATGCCCTAGCCCATGCTTTATCTCCATTATTTGATGTTATTCACTATTTTGAAATGTTGACTGTGGTTATCAAATGGAAAAAATAGAAAAGAAAATTGTACATGAAATTTTTTTTACAAAACTGAACCAATGGCATGTTTACAAAAAAGAAATAGAATGATAATAAGATGCTGAAAATTCTATTTTGTTTAATACACACCAAAGGACCAGTTGTATGAAATTGTCAATCACATAGCATTTCATTGTTGTATGAGTGGATTGTACAAGAACAATTAACATTAAACAAGGAGCAAAATCCTCAACACATCTTGGAAACCACTGAATTCAATAATAAATGAAACCTAACACCAACACTATTCCTTCCATTCACTTCTACCAAGAATTCCAGCACAAGCACAAGCTATTCCAAACTTCAAGTACAAGCTATTCCAAACTTCAAGTAAAATGAGAAATATGCTATATCAAATCTTTCATATTTATAGTAACCATTCAAAGGATCATTTTGTCAATGAACCCTCTGACTGTACCCCTACAACAAAGAAAGGAAACCTCAAAATAGAGAAAGGAAATTTAGTAAAACCAGTCTATGCCGTTGTTTATGAGGGTACAATCATGATAAGTGCCTCTCAAACCTCTCCAAACAAGATTGTCTTTAAATACTTTATTGATCTCTTCTAAACATTAATCAAATCAAACCTACATTTGAATCCACACACAATAACCCCAAAATGAAGCGTTTTGTATCCTTTAATGAATCTCAAACATTGGTAACGCATGGACAATCAAACCAGTAGTCTCCAAAGCATTCAATAAGTGAATGGATTGTATTTAATACACACCAAAGGACCAGTTGTATGAAATTGTCAATCACATAGCATTTCATTGTTGTATGAGTGGATTGTGCAAGAACAGTTAACATTAAACAAGGAGCAAACTCCTCAACGCATCTTGGAAACTATTGAATTCAATAATAAATGAAACCTAACACCAACACTATTCCTTCCATTCACTTCTACCAAGAATAAAGCATTTAATCCATTCAACATTACATATAATCATTAGACAGTTACATTTTCTGACTGTGTAGAGGAACAGTCACGACCAAAACGATCAAAACTACTTTCACCCTTGCACAAGCTATTCCAAACTTCAAGTAAAATGAGCAATATGCTATATCAAATCATTCATATTCTTAGTAACCATTCAAAGGATCATTTTTTCAATGAACCCTCTGACTGTACCCCTGCGGCAGAGAAAGGAAACCTCAAAATAGAGAAAGGAAACTTAGTAAAACTAGTCTATGCCATTGTTTGTGAGGGTACAATCATGATAAGTGCCTCTTAAACCTCTCCAAACATGTAAGAATGTCTTTAAATACTTTATTGATCTCTTCTAAACATTAACGCATAGACAGTCAGACCAGTAGTCTCCAAATTATTCAATAAGTGAATATGGATGTTTGAAAACTTTCCTCTCAACTTCCCCAACCACTCCTAATCGGTTAGAGGGATTAGTTGAGTGTTTAGAAACTAAAACTTCTTAAACATACTTTATTTGATATGATGAATTTTAATATCAACAAATGTGAATCCAAACATTTGAAAATAGTGAATCAATATCCTTGAGCACAAGCACCAATAACATCAAATAATGGAGATAAAGCATGGGATAGGGCACGACACCAGTAGAATGTGGTCATTTCAGTGAGCATTCATGATCAAATAAAATGCAATACATTTGAAATTTGCAATCGAATATGATGCGAAAGGCTCGAAAGACGTTGCCCGTCAAAGATACCAATCAAAGATGAAGAAATAACATACCTTCTCTTGCACTCAGCTTGCACAAAGGAAGATTTGATAGCCAAATCTTCCTTGTACCACATGAAGAACATGCCATTGGTTCAGTTTAGCATGTTATTATCATATCAGATAAAGTATGTTTAAGAATTGTTGGTAAGGATATGAATAGTGGAGATTCTACAAATATCCCTCTAACCGATTAGGATTGGTTGGGGAAGTTGAGAGGAAAGTTTTCAAACATTCATATTCACTTATTGAATTCTTTGGAGACTACTTGTTTGACTGTCCATGCGTTACCAGTGACTGAGATTCATTAAAGGTTACAAAACCCTTCATTTTGGGTTATTGTGTGTGGATTCATCCGCTTTAGCCAGGAAGATCAAGAAGATGGGGCAGGAGAACATTGTGGTAGAAGAAGTATTTAAAGAAGCAACATAAAAAATTTTAGGAGTTTGGAACAACATTTCAGAATCCATGAATGGTATGGGTAAGGTGACCTTCATTCTTGGCCGTGACTTCAATGAAACATTGGATATGGCTGATAAGAAGAAGGATCACTTGTTGAGAGTGTTCCTTGAGGGAAGGGGGATTGTGAAAGACATGTTATCATTGTATTGTGTATTTCCAATATGTTTGGATGTAGGGCAGACCAGGAGAATGAAGGGTCACTCACTGATTGCATGATAACCCAGTTTTGAAGGGTCATTGGTTGAGGGGACAGTCAAGGTCTGGATGTTGATAGTAATTCATTGAGGGAAGGGGGATTGTAAAAGACTTGTTATCATTGTATTTTGTATTTCCAATATGTTTGGATGCAGGGTAGACCAGGAGAATGAAGGATCACTCACTGATTGCATGATAACCTAGTTTTGAAGGGTCACTGTTTGAGGGGACAGTCAAGGTCTGGATGTTGATAGTGTTCCTTGAGGGAAGGGGGATTGTGAAAGGCTTGTTATCATTGTATTGTGTATTTCCAATATGTTTGGATGCAAGACAGACTAGGAGAATGAAGGATCACTCACTGATTGCATGATAACCCAGTTTTGAAGGGTCACTGGAAGAGGGGGGAATGAAGGATCACTCACTGATTGCATGATAACCCCACCAAGCATTCTTTCCTTTAAGTTTCCACAATATCTCAAAATATGATCATTATTCTTTACTTTCCTCTATATGCTATTCTTTCTATGGTTTTGTTTTCTCATAAATATATCAAAAACATTGCAGATGTGCATATAAAAGTGAAATATTGTCCTTCAATTGTTCCACATTGAAGCATTTCCTCTTGGGAGTATTCTCTTCGTTTGCACAATATCTCTCAAAAATGGTTCCCATATTTCTTCAAGATCTATTTTAATCTTTATATTGCAATTTTGATTAGATTTGACCAATAGTTGATTTCATTGGTGTTTTATAGCATATACTCCTAATATGAAATGTGGAGAGAAAGAAAGAGACACACTAGGTATGAATTACATGATATACCCATCACCACTTAGCACTTAAATAATAAATTATGGACAAGGAACAATCCCCTAACTTCTGGATGTTTGTTTCATGTTGGCCTCTTATTATATGCAAAGGTAGGCCTATCTTAGGCTAACAACCATAGTGTAGGGGCCATAAATTATGGATCCAAAAATAGCGCACACTTGTATTAAATTAGGTTCACTATACTACAAGGGAATGGAAACCATGCAATAGTGCCTCATGGGGATGGAAGCAACCCTTCACCAAGAAGATGATTGTATCTGCACTATTTACTAGAGGCAAAGAACATAATTTGGTTCCAACAATTACTCCTAGAAGATAATGGCACCCAAAAAACACTTGGAAAAGATAGCACTCACTATATCTTTTATCACTCTTTTAAAGCTGGGACAATAAATCTCAAAGATTGATCAATGAATTCTTGAACACAAAGAACCATTGACAGTTATGATTCATGTGTAGAATAGCCAACAACTAGTTGTTCCAATCATGGTGTCCAATAATTATGTTAGAAAAAGCATCTACAAATCCCTTACACAACCATAATAGATTCAAACCATGAACCATAAGAACCTAACAATGGGACTAACAAAGATACAGCCTAAAAAAATCTTGATCATATTCCACCCTATTGTAAGGCCCAAGAAGTAACTCTATCTTAAAGATACACATTCCTCTAGATGAAGCTCAAAGGTCAGGTAGCTGAAGCATAGCAATACTTGAATGAATATAGGAATAATTTGATGTACAATCATTTGCTAGCTTGGTTTGTGGGTTTTCCACATAATATTTTCCCTTTAACCACATTTATAGTTTAAGATAAATCATAAAAAATTGTTTCAGATTTATATTATCCTTTTGAACTAGCACACTACCATCAAATGCATAATCATTAGTCATATCAAGAAAAATCCTATGGATTAGTAGGATATCCTTATAAAAATTTGATGCATGGATTTCTTGTGAATTATCGACTACTATGTATCCTGCAAGTATGGAAGGAATAGTGTTGGCGTTAGGTTTCATTTATTATTGAATTCAATGGTTTCCAAGTGTGTTGAGGAGTTTTCTCCTTGTTTAATATTAATTGTTCCTGCACAATCCACTCATAAAATAGTGAAATGCTATGTGGAAGGGATGGTTGATAGTGTTCCTTGGGGGAAGGGGGATTGTGAAAGACTTGTTATCATTGTAAATTATGTATTTCCAATATGTTTCGATGTAGGGTAGACCAAGAGAATGAAGGATCACTCATTGATTGCATGATAACCTAGTTTTGAAGGGTCACTGGTTGAGGGGACAGTCAAGGTTCGGATGATTGGGCCATTGGAGGACCCTAGTTCTTTGTATTAATTGCTATTCAAATTGGATGCATGGATTTCTTGTGAATTATCGGCTGCTATGTATCCTGCAATTGCATCCGTAAATCTGCATATACTACTCTAGGGTTGTAAGCCACTTAGGGATCAAAATAGAGAAACTAAATAAAAATCATTCTTTGTCCTATTTCCTTTTAACAAAGTCTCAACTATCAATGACACAATACATTTGATGCCCTAAGCTATCAATACAAATGGCACCTAGCTAGAAGCTCACGAGCTGTCCATTTGATAACCACAGTCAACATTCAAAAAAATTGCTATCCTTGAGCACAAGCACCAATAACATCAAATAATGGAGTTAAAGCACGAGCTAGGGCATGACACCATTAGAATGCGGTCATTTCAGTGACAACAATATACAATGGCATCATTAAACATATATGCCAGTAATATCAACAAATGTGAATCCAAACATTTGAATACAATGAATCGATATCCTTGAGTACAAGCACCAATAACATCAAATAATAGAGATAAAGCATTGGCTAGGGCATGACACTAGTAGAATGTGATCATTTCAGAGAGCATTCATGATCAAATAAAATGCAAAGCATTCAAATATGATGCCAGAGGCTTGAAAGATGAAGAAATCACATACTTCTCCTGTGCTCATCTTTCACTCCTTTTCTCCCACTCCTCTATCCAATCGAAATAAAAATGATGAGGCCGTTTCAATTTTTTTTTAATCTATACCCCAAATATGTTAGAATTATGATGGTCAATTAAACACCCATTGGAATATTGACATCATCGGGGCCTATTACAAAAAAAACACCAAATTCGTAATAAAAAGTTACCCGTTGGAAACTTCTATCAAAATTTGGCCCCAAATGTAGTAGTGACCTTTTGGGCACCAATTATTCCTTGAGAGTAAAAGTACAAATCTGTGTCACAGTAGAGGACAATCGATGGGTTTTAGTCAAAGGTACTTTTGGCTGAACATGGTTCAACCAAACATTGTACGACTGAATGTGCATGGCATATACACGACGCCAAGTGGCATCGACGTGACA
Organism: Chamaecyparis obtusa; assembly: GCA_027943335.1. NCBI lineage: Eukaryota > Viridiplantae > Streptophyta > Pinopsida > Cupressales > Cupressaceae > Chamaecyparis > Chamaecyparis obtusa. The sequence goes on along the minus strand of BSBK01002599.1, from coordinate 8,224 downwards.
AACATGTTTCGGCCGAAACAAGTCCGACAAAATAAGAAAAATGATTAAATATAAGAAACATATGTTAGATCAATGAAGAATTAGTGCATATATGTGCAAGGGGGTTCGCCCGAACCTGGCTTGACCGAAACTGCCTATGTGGCATCCCATGTGGCAGCCAAACAAGCAAAAATTGTAAATTTGTAGAACTTCTCACTTATGTAGCTCATTTCTCCATCAAAACCCAACTTTCTTAAAAAAATAAAAATACCCTTTTGTAGAGTTCGGAGTCAAGATCATCCTCATATAATTTTAATAATATTTTGATTAGATATATTATATTATAATTTTAAAATACTGTAAGTAGGTTTTTTAACATTCAAGAAGATGCTGCTTCAAAAAAAAATAAAAAATAGTAAACCATAACAAAAAACCTTAAAATTTATAGTTAACACTAGAGGAGAGAGTCCTCTTTAAGAATATGTAATTTTTTTTTCTGAATGGTTTAGATTTGAGATGGAAAATTTGGTAGGAGATATAAACTGTCAATTTCGGATAAGTTCGACTTTGAGTAGTCATAACAGAGAAAATATACATCAGAAACCAATCTTTCTTTTTCTATGCACTAGCTATACATGTCCTCTATAACATATTTTGAACTTAGAGGAAATTTTTTTTTATTTGCATGTACTTTTTTTGTGGGAACTAGACATCATATTTTCAACATTTTTCAACAATTAAAAAATAGACTTCAAATTTTTTTAAAATGTATCAATTATTGTTCAATTTTTTTTTGAAAAACTTGTAGACATAAACTTCATCCAGTTTTACACATTTCATTAGTTTACATCATCTTCAAATTGTAAACACAAATGCCACTTTTATGTCGTTAAAGTTGAACACTTTCTGTGTTATTGACCTTTTCCTTTATAAAAATGTGACACAGGTTTGTACTTTTACCCTTGAATTAGACCTTCTATAACTGTCTCCAAAAAATCATGCCTTAAATTATCTTCACAATTGGTTTCTTCTAGCATTGATGTCCCAATGATATTGCAACTGTGTTTTCCTAGGAAGTCGTTGGTTAAAAAGGGGCTCCCCTCTTGGAAGTTAGAAAAATTTGGATATTATTGGGAAAGGATGCACACTGTTGATATCTTCCATTGAATTATTTCTCCAAATATTTCTCCCCTATCCTCCTTTCCATCCTACCTACTTCCTTCCTTTTAAATGTGTACATGGAAAATGCTTCAATGTTAAGGAGGGTTCTTTTTGTTGGAAGCGAAATGGATTGTCTTGCTCCTCTCCTAATCATTTTCTCTTGAAGTGAAAAAATATTGAAGGGCAAAAAGTTTTGTTTCTCCTATTATCATGAATATAAAAGTTTTTTGTAAAGACCTAAATTCCCATAAATAAATAAACATGATACAAGCCTTAAATTACTCAAGCTCAAAAAAAATAATATCCCATGTATGTCATTAATGATACATAATTTGACCAAATTATCGATATATAATAATCATGAAAAATAAGTTATAAATTTCTACATTTGACCAAATAGTCAAAAAGTACAATCACATAGATAGTATAAACACATCATATAATGAAAATTTGACTTTCTATTGATCCAAACCATATAAATCAATAAGATACATTAGCAATGATAAACATCATTTCCCAAACAATCAAAATCACGGTAACAAGGCACCACATTGAGAACAATCCATGTCTTCTAAGCCTCTAGACAACACGCCCACCTGCAAATCCTGAGATGGGAGTTTGGCCCAGGCACTTTTTCTGCCCAACCATGGAGTGGTTATCTCCCCCGAGGCTTACCCTGAAATGGAAATCGCACCGACCTTACTCGAGGAGAATAGCTTCCCAACACTGATGGATCAGAAGAATATGATGCAACTGTGAATCTAACTACTTAAAATTCTTTAGTATAAGTAGAAATCCTAATCACAGGGTGGCAAAGAGAAAAATTACATAGCTAACCAAGAATATTAAAAATACATATGTGAAATGAAAACTTTGGCCAAAGTATCTTTACAAATCAGTTTCACTGACAGGTAATACATCAAAATTACCCTTCTCTATCTATTCCACATTACACATCAATTCTAAACAAAAGTAAAATAACAAACGATATGTTGTGTATGTTTAAGGATAAACAACCAAATAAATACTGTATCTTAAGTACAAAATTAATAAACGATGCCTATAATTTCTATCTCCCAAAGATTTGAAATTTTGAGCTAAGTTTGATAAACTTTAAAGAGAAACATGTCTATTATCTTCCCTAGAATTGTGCAATCAATCACAAGAATATACACTTAACCACATATATATAAATAAGTTGCAAAAGGAAAACACATCTACATTAACCAGTGAGAAAAATAAGAAAAATATATTTAAACATTTCTCTTTTACCGAGATAGTAAACAACAACAAAATTCAATTTAGCCAATTTATCTACAGTTTAAACTAATCTTGTTTCCTACAATGTTAAATCTACTATGTGTCTTAAAAATAAAATATTGGGAAAAATAGAGACATATTCAGAAATTATGATCATTTGAAAAGGAAATAATAAAATTAAATAAAATGATCTTCAGCAAGCAATTCAATTTCTAGTCTGGCTATAAAGATTCTACCAGCATATTGACTATTCCCGAGAGTTTATAGCTGCTCTCACACAAATGGCTTCCTGCTAGCTTTGGAAAACTAAGGTTCAAGATAATACACAATAATGGAAGATGTGTTTACAGGGATTTCTTTACAGCGCTTAGGAAAAGAAGAAACAAGTGATGAAATTATTTGTGAAGGAAATAATCAACAAAAAGCAAGGCTAGCTAGGGATGTTAGAACAATGATGAAGTAAGATGACTACAATCAAGACAATAGAGATTGACAATGATTTAACAGGGCAATATTTATACATCAACGATTATATTGCATAAGAATATTTTTTTTGTGATACCCTATCTCAGATATTCATTACAATTGTCAGCAAAAGAAATGTTAAAGACAAGGATTGCAAGGTGTGATCTCCGTGAAATAGTGTAAGGATTGCAACTCCTCATACAAAGAATTATATTGCCACAGAAATTTTCGTATGTATAAATTTGTCATGAATTAATAAATTTGAAATTTTTACGGTTGCCGGCTGGAGTCCACACACAACATAAGAGATCTTCCTACACTTCTACTATCTAAAGTTTATAGAAAAGAAGATCTTCCTAATGGATTCAAGTGATTTGCTCAAATATAAAATTTCTTTTCAGATTGCAAGAATATAAAACAATTAACCAAGGAATATTTCTACACTAAAGCTAGAAAGGAACCTGGATTATGTTGATTAATTCCCTTGCAAGGGGCGTGACTCTCTTAATTCTTTAGTTTTCCAAAACTTTTTGAATACCGCCAAGGATGTCAAAAGGAAAACACTGACTCCCACAATTACGTATAACAAAGCTTGAGTTTGTGCTTAGTATTCTACTTCCTCTGCTATTCACCCATGCCTCCTCTACATCTATGCTTTATTCCCCCCTTCCACACTTACTCTCCTTTCTTCTACAATTCATGCTCTGCATTTCTTCTATCCCCTGCTGCGATTTCTCTCCTCTTATACACTTACTCCTCCTCGTAGTACCGTGCGTGCTCATTTCTCCAGTGTGTGCTTCCTTTATTTCCTTCTCTACATCTCTTAACACTTTCCCTTCCTTCTCTACGTGCCACTTTTCTCTTATCATTCACTTCCCCTCCAATCTAGCATTGAGTCCAACCTTCTCCATCTCCCCTTCTATCATGTGTCTAGCATGCCCATAAATCAGGGTGGTGACCTCGATTTAGTGACCAAGTCCTCTTCTAAAGTAGTTTCACCTTTATTAGAGTAGATAAGACTTTGGTTCACATAAGGAAACTAGAGATTAAAATTACCACTTTTCTAAAATAAATTTGCCACTTCCTCATAACAAGATAATAAATCTCAAACTCCACAAAAAGTGAGAAGAAATCAATTACATTTGAGTTCTAAAGTTTCTTATAAAAACTAAAATTTTAATCCTCACAATGAATATTCACTATAATAAATTAAACATGTTTAAGTTAATAATGTATATTTTATATAAATAGCTTCTTAATCAGACATAATATTCAATTGAAATCCAAGTTCCATTGTAAGATGCTAATTGCTTAAAGCGAATTCATACATATATTAATTTATTCATCAAATAAAAATATGTTTGGCAAAGCTAATAAATCGACTTAGGTGGTCTTCAAGCGACCAAGTCAAAAGTCAATAAAAAGTCACCAATTATTTTTAAAAGTTTAATGTCTGCAAAATCGATTATGACATCCTTCCCCTCTAAGAGGAGACGTCATCCTGATGTCTTATGAAAATTACAACAATTATTCTCTAACCATAAACTAACTAAAAAACATAAATTAAATAACATATATAAGTCCATCGAAGTAAATGCAGAAAAGATCTAATCATATCATCCACATCCTCCCATGTAGCACTATCAATAGAGAATTGGTCCCATTGGACCTTATATTGCAATATCTCTCTGTCGCATACCCTTATGGTATGTTGGTCAATGATACTAGATGGCTCCACTAACACCACTCTCAGATTCTGTACCTATAAAGCACACCAATCAAGGACATGCAAAGTATCTGGATGGTAAGGTTTCAGTAAAGATACATGAAACACATTATGAATATGAGAAAGAGTGGGTGGTAAGGTCAGTCTATATGCAACATGATTGATAATCTCCAATACATAAAAAGGCCTGACATATCTAGGTGCGAGATTAGAAGCTCTGCTAAAAGATATAGAACTCTTATGTGGCCTCACACGAAGAAACACTTTGTCCCCCACCATGAACTATCTGAAGGTATGGTTCTTCTCTGCATAACTCCTCTACCTATCAACAAATTCCTTCAACCTTTGTCAAATAAGAGTCATATGCTCTTCCATCTCCCTTAGCAAATCAAAACCAATAATGATTCTATCCTCTATCCTGTCCCAACTGATGAGTGTTCGACACTTCCTTCCATACAATGCTTCAAAAAGAGCCATACCTAGTGAAGAATGATGAGAATTATTGTAAGTAAACTCAACCAAAGGAAGATACTCTTCCCACTTGTACTGCTGATCCATGCAATACATTCGAGCAATAAGTCCTCAAGAACCTGATTTACCCTCTCAATTTTCCCATCTATCTGAGGATGATAGGTTGTGTTGAAGTTCAACCTAGTTCCCAAAGAAGTATTTAAGGTTGTGCAAAATCTGGATGTCATCCTCGTGTCCCTATTAGATATTATGGTCTCAGGTACTCTATGAAGTTTGGAAATCTCATGAACAAAGTTCTTGGCCAAAACCAAGGATCCATCCCTCAAACTACTTGGTATAAAGTGTGAAACCTTAGTCAATTTATCAACCACCACTAGGATTACATCATGTTAGCGCTTAGTCATGGGAAAACCTTGGAAAAATTCCATAGTGATAACCTGCCATTTATATTCTGACCTATCTCATGAGGATACAAAAGTCCAGTTGGCTGGACATGCTCAGCTTCAACCCTCTAACATTCTAGACAATGTGTTATAGATACTACCACATCTCTTTTAAGTCTGGACCAAAAATATAATGGTCACATATCAACAAGCATCTTATTCACTCCCGGATGCCCTAAAAATGGAGTGCAATGCATCTCCTCAAAAACCAATTTCCTCAACCCATCCTAGTTGGAAATATACATTCTCCCTTGGTATCTCAAAATACCATCCTCATCAAAAGAGTAACCATCAAAATAACAGTCTTTTGGATCATTCTACAATGCTGATTTGACCAACTCATAAGGGTCATCACCTGAAAGGTTCTACAACACTTGTTCCTTTAGGCATGTTCGGGTAGTGGAATTAGCTTCAATGTGTCTCCTTCTGCTCAAAGCATTAGCTAGCCTATTTTCCTTCCCTTTGATATATTCATTACCAAAATCATACTCGCTCAAGAATTCTATCCATTGCCTCTGTCTGGCATTAAGGTTGGGTTGATTGAAGATGTACCTCAAACCCATGTGATCTATTTTCAACTCGAAAGGCTTACCTAAAAGGTAGTGTCTCCACATCATTAGTGCATGAACTATGACAAAAAGTTCTAAATTATGAGGTGCATAGTTAACCTCATACTACTTCAGCTTCTGTGACTTGTAAGCCACTACTTTACCATTATGCATAAGTACACCTCCTAAACCCTCACTTGAAGCATCAGTGATAACAACAAAATGACCATTAGGATCTGGTATAACTAGAATGGGAGTGAATGTGATTTTATGTTTCAGTGAGTGGAAAGCTTTCTCACAAACCTCTGTCCACTCAAATCTCTTTCCTTTCCTTTGAAGGGATGTAATAGGTGTCGCTATCTTGGAGAATCCTACCACAAAGTTCCTGTAATATCCTGCAAGCCCCATGAAACTTCTTACTTCACTCACATTTTTTGGTGTAGGCTATTCAAGTATAGCTTGAATCTTTGCAAGATCTACTGCAATTCCCTTAGCGGAAATTATATGTCCCAAATAATGAATTTCCTTTTGATAAAATGAACACTTCGTTAGTTTTCCATACAATTTCTTATCTCTAGGGCATTGTAAAACTATTCGCAAGTGCTCCTCATGTTCCTTGAGATTCTTGGAATAAATTAAAATATCATCAATGAAAATCTATACAAATTTATCCAAGCAATCTCGGAACACATTATTCATCAAGTTCATGAATGCTGCAGGAGCATTAGTCAAATCAAAAGGTAATACTACAAACTCATAATGCCCATAACTTTTTCTAAAAGCTATTTTTTCTATATCTTCATCCTTGATTCGTAGCTGATGGTATCCAGATCTTAAGTCAATTTTTGAGAAAACTGTTTCTCCTTTCATTTGATTGAATAGTTTATCTATTCTTGGAAGTGGATATATGTTCTTTATAGTAACCTTTTTGAGTATTCAATACTCTATACATAACCTCACAGTACCATCTTTCTTCTTTACAAAGATCACAGGTGCTCCCCACGGTGACACACTAGGGCACATGAATGCTTTGTTTAAAAGTTCCTGCAATTGATTTTTCAACTCATACATTTCAGTGGTTTTCATTCTATACGGAGCCTTGGATTGAGGTTCAGTTCCAGGAACCACATCTATAGAAAAGTCAAATTCTCTCTTAGCAGGCCATTCAGGTAGTTCTTCTAGAAACACATCTTGGAACTCTTTCAAGATAGGATAATCATTTAGACTAGAAGGAGTGTCTAAGTCCTTTGCATAAGCTACATAGATCACACACCCCCTTCTTTTACGATTTTTTCATTTGCATAGCCGAAATTAGCCTTAGCTCCAAAGGCTTCTAAATACCCTTAACAAATGTAGGCATACCTGAATCATCTAGACATTGAATTGATTTATCCTTGCAATTCACAATGGCCTTGTGCTAAATTAGCCAATTTATGCCCAAAATAACATCATAAGATCCTAAGGGAGTGACATAAAGGTTAACTTGTGTTTGAAAATTTGGAAATTATAAATTACTGCATACTAGACACTACTCAACCCTACGCTCTGTCCTATTGCCATATTCAACCATCCATGGTTCAGATAAATAACCAGCTCTAACAGATAAATTAGAAACAAACTTAGGATCTATAAAACATTCATTATCTCTAGTATCAATCAAAACAAAAACATCATGTCCATAGAGCTTACCATCTATCTAAATGAGAGTTGCCTAAAAATCTACTTGGCAAAGATCAACTACTGCATGATTTTGGTGTTGAACCTGGGGAGCTTTACCCTCTCTCTGAGTCATATTATGAGGATAATAGGCAGCATAATGATTACCCCCACAATTGAAACATTGATTTCTTGGTCCTTGCCTATTTTTAGTTCTATTCCTCCAGTTGTTTCCATTCCTATTGTTCCCATTGGTGTTATTGGCCCTATTCTGATTTTGATTCTGAGGGTTGTTATTATTTCTTCCCCCATTACCCCTTCCTTTACCTCTTAGGTTTCGCACTTGCTAACGTCCATTGTTCCTTGCTTTAACATTATCATACTTCCTCTTGAGTCCTTGAGAATTGCATGTGCATTTCTAGATTTGATTGTGTGTGTGTTTTTAGCATCAACATTTCGGATCACACTCCATGATCCATCATCAGGAAGAGAGAGTGAAATAATTGTAAAAAATG